>WOXC01005618.1:0-369313 GCA_011680675.1 Gymnobelideus leadbeateri | reverse complement strand
TAAAATAATTCCCCGCATTGTTATAAAACATCCTATGAGATCCAATGTAATGCCAGGTGGTTCATTCCATGGGAAAAGCTGGATGCCCTTTACTATTAATGATAATCAAAATAAATACTTTTTAACAAAATTAGGTTGTTCCACCAGGAATATTTAAATGGGAAATCATTAGAACTTACTTTCAAAGTCTCAGGGATTCAGAGTTTACATTCATTGTAACAATATCCAAATAAATAAAATATTGAAAGTCTTCATGAAGGCTTTTTCAATAGCCCAGGCAGGAGATGATGATGTATTGCACCACCTTGTGACAGTATCAGAGAAGAGAAAGGGGAACATTTAAGAGATCTTGCAAAGGTGAATTCAACAGGCCTTGGCAACAGATTGAACATGGGGAAAGGTCGTAATGGCTTGAGGATGGCACTTAGGTTGAGACGTTCATGGACTGTGATGATGGTGTTATCCTTAGTAATATGGAACTTATGAAGGGGAGTAGTTTAATGAGGAACTTAATAAATTATGTTTTTGACACTTTCTTTTAAGATGTGTACTGAATGTCCTATCTGAAATGTTTGATAATCAATTGGAGATGTGAGGTTGTAGGTCAGCAGAGAGTTTAGGGAAGGACAGGTAGACCAGGAATCATCATCATGGAGATTGTAAACAAAACCATGAGATCTGACGGGGTCACCCAGTGAAGTAGTACAAAGGGTAAAAAGAAGAGGACCCTAGACAGAACCCTTTGGGACTTCTACAGTTAAAGAGTGGGATCTGGAGGAGAAATGAGCAAGGAAGATCAAGAAAAAGTCATCAGATGGGTAGGGGGAATACCATGAGAGAGTCGTGTCCCAAAATCCTCAAGAAGAGAGAATCAAGAAAAGAGGGTAATCAATAGTGTTAAAGGCTTCAAGGAGGTTAAAAAGGATGAAGACTGAGAAAAGGCCATTGGATGTGGTTCATATGAGATCATTAGTAACTTTGCAGAGACTGAGAAGAGTGCCTAGGACATACACTGTGCTTCCTATATTTTGAATGAAGAGATAGATGAATGAATGTGTAGTGCTGACTGTAAATGAAGCCTGAAAATAAAGACCTTTATGGGAATGTTTATGCAGGTTCATTAGCACCTTGAAAGTTATGATGATTACTTGGTGCACAGGAAAATGTAAGGATTCAATCCTAATTTTTTTTAATAAATCTGTTTGCAACCCCTGAAAAAAAAAGAAAGTCTTCATGATCAGAGCAGGGTCCAGCCTTAGAAGAAAATGTCTCCTGACTGGGAAACTTGACACCACTGAAAATTCTCAAATTCGTCCAGGCACCTTTCAAGGGGAACATTGGAAGTGGCCAAGACTGTAGCATCCAGAATTTCTAGCTGGGGGTAATTCCCCCCTTTGAGCATCCTAATTTGAACTGGAAAGTGCAGCTGGAATATCAGGTGAAGAGGGCATTTATAACCAAGAATGTCTGACCTTGAAAGAAGTTTGGAATCCAGAATCCTAAACAGAAAAAGTTGTAGGAGCTGGAATGTGAGTTCGGGGGGCCAGGGATTAGAACAGAGAAAGTGAGAGGTGTTTCAGGAGCTGTGAATGGAAGCTTAGAAGCAGGAGGATTTCACTACACAGAAGGTTAGGCCTGGGTCTATAGCCACAGAAATGAGGAGAGGGTCAGTAGACCACTTAGAAGACGGGATGTCAGAGGGAAGAGAGCTCTTAGAGCCCAAAATGTCATATCCTTGGATGTCCTAGAAGCCAGCATAACTTATAAATAGCAGAGCTTTGAGAACATAACTCATCTACTCTAGGAGGGGTCTCTAGACTAGAATATTGGCCAGTGCTAAGCAATTTTTTTAATACAAAGAAAATAAATTTTTCATAGTCCAACTAGGTCTTGCTACAGTGGATAGACTGCTGGGCCAGGAGCCAGGAAGACTCATATTTGTGAATTAAAATCTGGTCTCAGACACTTACTACCTGTGTGACCCTGAGCAAGTCACGTAATGCTGCCTCAGTTACCTCATCTGTAAAATAAGCTGGAGTAGGAGATGGCAAACCACTACTGTATCTTTGTCAAGAAAACCCCAGATGGGATCACAAAGAGTCACTTGGCTATAGAATGTACCATGTCAGTGTTGAGAGTAACTAGATCAAACAGTGGGAGATGTTTAATGGCTTAGAATGGAAATTGTCTGAAGGAAGAGATGTAGCACACAGAAGAATGCCAGGCCTGGCAGTTGTCCTGGAGGAGAAGAGAATAAGAAAGGTAGAAGATTACTTAGACAAAGGCATATCAGAGAGAAGTCAGGCCTTCAAACTCAAAGGGGTAAACCTGGAATGTCCTACAAACTTCCATAGGCCAGTGCAGGAAGGGCTCTGAAAAGATAAATCCTCAGTTCTGGAAGGGACCTTCCATTAGGAACCATCTTAAATGGAACAGATTTATTTTCATATATATTCTTAGTGCGTCAAAGTATCGACCAGTTCTATGTAAATAAAAAAGCAATAATCTATATTGATTCTATATACATTCCTGAAGCCTAAAGAGAAAACTCAGCTTTCCAACCACTAAGCCAAAAGGATATTGTAATAGTATTATTTTTTAGTTATTAACCCAAAATACTTTAAAACCCTGTAACAGGAGCACGCATGCATATACAATTCTGTCCATTGCTTTCCTTGGTAAAGACTGCTATTGACATGTAACACAGGAGGTCAGCTCGAGGCATACTGACACTGGATTCAGCCAGACCAAAAGAAGATAATGGAGGCACAAATAAGGGGTTTCTATTTTATTCTGGCTGAGGCAGGTGGAGACAAGACATAAAAACATCCAGCAATGTAGGGGCAAGGAGTGGGGACATCCACATTTGCTGACCAGCACTATACATCTCTGTGTATGTGTGTGTATATTTATATATTTGTGAGAGAGAGATACAGATATAGCTATAGATATAGATAGATAAATAGATAGAGAGGAAATCACAAAGAAGTCAGCATGTCAATAATAAGCTCTTAAGTTTGCATTATCTTTGGTTACATAATGATTTGTCAGCACAGTGCAAGCACAGTGTTGAGTATTCCTGGGCCATGAATCCTGGCTCCCCTGATCCATGCCACCTTACATGACATTACTAGTAATAATAATTCATTAGATATTTGATGATAATGATTCTACAGTATTTTCTGCGCAAAAACAAAAGCGTTACATTTCTACTCATAAGGGATTTGAGTTGTGTTTCAAAATCATTATATCAATACAACCTGTGAGCACTGTATTAATGATATGATTTTTTGACATGAACCTCAGGGAAGATAGTTGGACGAGTGAACAGAGCACCCGCCCTGGCTCATGGCACATAGGAAGTATGAACCTGAAAAAATCTGGATCATCAGCTGAATGAGATTGTCGAATCTGCATGGCCAGAAATGTGAGGTCTGGAGAAGAAAGAGGAGGAGGTGTATGGAGTCTGGCAAAGGACATTTTCAGAAACAGGAGGGTTTGAGCACACAGAGTATCAGGCCTGGGAGTTGCCATGGAGATGAAAATGGGAGAGCTAGCTGTGGCCATAGAAGAGCAGATCTGAGAACAAGGAGAGTGCTTAGTGCAGAATCGCCAGATCTTGCAGATTACTCCAAATCACTATATGCTATAGGGGGGAGGACTGAGAGAAAAAGGATCATCTCCTGGGGGAAGGAGCCTTAGAGTGGAAAACCTCAGAAAAGAAAAAGATTTATTTATTTACATGCACACATTGAGTAGGCCCAAATAGAGCTCATTTACAATGCATTTTTAAAAGTACATTGATTTTTCCTATAAGATCAGTCATTTATTCCAAATTAATTTATAATATGCAGTGCTGATGCTTATTTTTCTTTAACATCCTGAACCACAGCCCCAAAAGGATGGGATAGTATTATCTTTTTTTAGCTAGCCTCTCAAAACAATAATAATAATAATAATATAAAAAGTATAAAAATAATAATAATGATAAACCTACAACCCTAAACAAATATGATTCCATACAGGTTCTTCTTTAGTGAAAGAACAAATATGTGTTTCTATTAATGATAACGAATATAGAGAATTTTTCACTAAATTTCAAAAAATGGCATGAAGTTTTGAAGAGTTTGAAGGGAATTGTTTATTGTTTTGATTGTAGCGAATCTGTAAAACACATCTATCTTATACTAACCACCCAGAAATCACCCAGAGAAAAACAAAACCATTCTTATACCTCATAGGACCGGATAGCCTTAATCACAAATTTCAGGTCTCAGAAAGTCCTTAGATCACTGACTGTGTGGACTTCCAGGTATCTTTTGAGTACTTATTTTGGAGGTGACCAAGAGCTTAGAACACAGAACTTCCTGGCTAAGAGCTAAGATTCACTTTTAAATGTCCCAATTTGGAATAGAAAATGAAACTAGAATTTTAGATCAGGGATGGATCCTAGAACAGAGAATGCCTGGGCTTGAAGGACCCAGAATCCTAAGCTGGAAGGGACTGCAGAAGCTAGAATTTCAATGTGAAGAGTGTACAGAACAGAGAGAGGGCAGATGTTCAGAGCCTTAGGATGGAAATTTACAGACCCAGAGGGATTTGAGGCCACAGAATGCCAGGTCTGATAATAGCCCTGGAGAAGAGAGAGAAGGAGTTAGGAGAGCACTTAGAAGCAGGGGTATCAGAGTAGACAAAGCAATGTGAAGAGAAAAGATCAGACCTGGTGTTTCCTAAAAACTGCCATAGCCCATTGGTGGAGAGCTTAGAGAACATAGATCATCTACTCTGGAAGGGGTTTTAGAATGAAAAAATATTGTGAAAAGAAAGGATTTATTTTCAGCTCATTTATTTTCATTTATCTTTTCATTGAGCTAAAATATTGCTCAGATCAAGAGAATTTTTAAAAATAAGAAGAAAGGAAAGGAGATTTTTACTTTCAGATGACTAATTCATTACAATTTATTATAGATTAGCCCATGGTGAAGCTTAAAAAAGCTGACATCCTCAACCACTCAGTCAAAAGTATGATGAAATTATTATTTGTTTCTTGGCTACCAAAAAATCCCCCATTTCTAAAAAACAAAACTACAAAACAAAACAAAAACTTCCCACGGGACAGAATGCAATTGGAATTACTATTCATTACAATCAATATAAGGACTTTTTCACAAAATTAGGTTGTTCCTAATGGAGAATTTAAATGAGACATCCCTGATACTTCCAAAGCATCAGGGCTTCAGGGTATACATTCATCTTCATAATATCCAAAGAAATAAAACATTGAGAAAGGGAGTCTTAACGATCAGAGCAGGGTCCAGGCTTAGAAGTAAATGTCTCTCAACTGGAAGATTTACACTAATGAAAATTGTCTAATTTTTCCATGCACCTTTCAAGGGGAATATTGGAAGTGGCCAACAGCTTCACATTCAGAATTTCTAGCCATGGTAATTGCTGTTCTTAAATGTCAAAATTTGAAGGGGAAAGTGCTGCTGGAACATTAGATCAGGGAGGGCACTTAGAAAAAACATTGTCTGAACTTGAAGCAAGCTTGCAATCTAGAATCCTGAATGGAAGGGGTATAGGAGCTGGAATGTCAGTATTTTCAGGGATAAGAACGGAGAAAGCGATAAATGTTTCAGAGGCTGAGAATGGACCTTGTCAGAATCAGGAGGGTCTTAGTCCACAGAATGTGAGCCTTGCAAGTAGCCATGGACAAGAGAATGAGAAAGGGAGGAGAACACTTAGCAGAAGGGCTGTCAGATCCAGGAGATGTCTTCCAACAGCAAAGGTCACCCTAAGTGACAACCTGGTAAAGTTCTGAGAACAAAAATCATCTCTGCTGGAAGGGCCCTCAGAATGAAAAATATCACCAATGGAAGGATGTATTTTCATTTCTATTCCTAGTGGACCCTTATATTGGTCATTGCTAAATAATTTTAAAGAATTAGAAGGTGGATTTTCCCCCAAGAGATCAATGTTTTATTCCTATTATGCTTAAAAAAATTTCTCACATCCAAAATCAGACAGACAAAAATGTATGGGGTAAATACTAGGGTCTTTTTTGGCCAGTTATTAAAACCTGACCTAACCCCAAAAAACCCGTACAATGCCAAAACTACAATTCCATGATCTTTGTCTTTGGTAAAAACTGCTATCGCTACTAGTAAAAATGTTCTTACCTACTTAGGATTTATCAAATGGAGAAGATTTATGTTTGGAAATCAGTATATCAAGAAAGGTCAAGAGGACTGTTAAAATTAACCAATTAAAAATTAAGCTAGAGAAAAAAAAACAATCCCAAAACCTGTTAGAGATCTTAGAAGGATGTTCCTTTAGACAGTCCAATATCCTCTCTGTGAAGGTCCTTCAAACACTGAACATCTGGGCTTCCAGCTCCCATTGACAGAGACAAGATGGAGATGGATGATAATGTAGACTACAGAGTATCCCAGATTGGCAGTTAGTCCCACCTGTGAGTGACATAATTTTGGTGAGAATGTGAAGCCAGAATCCTTGAGCAGGTAAATGAGTCAGATCCTAGAATATCTGAACTTGATAGAAATTTCTCATCTAGAACCTGAGCTGGATGAGGCTGAAGAAGGAGAAATGTCAGTATTGAGAGAAGTAGAGAGAGAGAATGGGAGGTGTTTAGAGGTTGATAAAGGAAACTATTTAGAAGCTGTGGGGTTTTAGTGCCTAGGAAAACTGGCCTGGGAGTAGCCATGGAGAAGAGAAAGAGAGATTTTGGAGAGTATTTAGAAAAAGAGCTATGAGAGGCAGCTAGGTGGCAAAGTCAATAGAACACCGTCCCTGGAGTCAAGAGGACCTGAGTTCAAATACATCCTCAGACAGGTGACACACTTACTAGCCCTGTGACTTTGGGCAAGTTACTTAACCCCAATTGCCCTCCAAAAAGGAAGGCAAAAACCAAAAAGAGCTATCAGCTGAAAGAGAGAACACCAAAGGGGAGGCCTGTAGTGTCCTCATCATTTCCATGTGCCAAAGATGGGAGGACTCTGAGAATATAAATCTTCTCTTCATAAATGACCTTAGAATGGAGAAGATAATTCATTGCAAGGATTTGTTTCAACAGATATTCTTAGTGAGCAGTTCTTGGTAAATTAATAGATAGGAAGTTAGGTTTTTTATGATATCAGTCATTTTCTCAAAGTTCACTTATATTACACATTGGTGAAGCTTTAAAAAATCTGACATGCCTAACCAAATAGGTGTAAGTGTTTGATATTTTTTTCCTAGCTAAAACTAAAATCCCAAACCCCAAATACCAGCATCACAAAACAAATGCGATTCCCTGCAGTTCCTTTTTAACTAATTACTGTTATTGATTTTAGTATAAATGGTAATATAGAGTATTTTCGGCAAAAAAATTACAAAAAGGTTTTTGTTCTTAGGATTTATAGAAGATAGAAATTAATCTTCAACATTATTTTATTTTTTTCTAGAAAGTCAGAAGCTCAGAAACAATTGCTATTTATATTAACTCTGAGCCAATAAGGGTCCAAACAGTGACCAAGTGGGGCTTGGCCTAGGACCTATTGTTGGCCAATCAATGAAAGTCAGTTATTTGGGGTTAAGTCATGGTCCTTAAGGAAGAAAATATCTAGCCTCTAAACCCCAAGATATCTTTTGAGGTTAGAGTGATCAAAATTTACATTTCTTTGGACATAGTGTCTGCTGGGGGAGACAAAGATAGGCAGAACAAGAGTTTTACTGTTTGAGGGGCCAGCAATGACAGCGTGTCTTAAAATGACGACTTTAGGGGCTTAATCAATAATAGAAAAGTTGGGTTGCCTTGGAGAAGCAGAATCCAGTGAAAAGAGGCCAAAAGACCTAGGTTGAGACCTATGTGTGACATTGATTTCCTGTGTGACCTTGGAGAAGACTTCTAAGCTCCATGGCTCAGTTTCTTTATGTGCAAAATGAACACCCTTCTAGCTCTAGATTTATGATTCCCTACACTAAATGACTTGGACCCAGCTATATGACCACTCACTGGACATGATATACAGCAGACGCCTGCTCAGGGGTACCCTGACTAGCTGGCCACTCTGAGATCCTGGGATGCCATGCCTTTTTTCTCCCCACCTCAGGCCTACAAGGCCCTAGGAACTGATCTGGATTAACCTACCAGCTAGGACAGTCTCATTTTTGTCCTTGCATCTCTGCAAACTCAGGACAAGGTTTTTCAGGTAGCAGAAACTCCATAGATAATCTATTAGTAAAAGATTATCTTTTGTAGATCAATGTAAAGATTTATTAAGTTAATAGATATCTAAGCTTAATCTCACACAGTTTTAAGGGGCCATCTCTTATCAGAAGTACAGGAACAAATGGAAATATATTGTCACCCAAAATATATCATATTGTCATCTTCAAAAATCAGTTTGAGATCTGAAAAAGGCAAAGCTGTTTGGGTTTTGGTCTCAGGCACACAGTGTACAGAATGCCAGACCTGGAGTTAATTAAATATTAAAGTAGACCAGAAAATCCAAGAGAGCAAAATTAAGAGGAAAAGTATTCCAGGCATGGGGAATGGTCAATGAAAAGGCACAGAGATAGGAGATGGGATTTCATGCACCAGAAATAGAAAGACCAATTAATTTTGCTATACTATAAAGTGTGTGAAGGGAAGTAATAGATAATTTGGATGGAAATAAAATATGGAGCAAGGTTATGAAGAGCTTTAAATGCCAAACACAGGAGTTTATATTTCATGTTAATGGACTAAGGAGCTATAGATGTTGTATATATGTGGGGTAAAGGACTGTGACATATACATCACTGGGCTTTAGGAAAATAATTTCAGCAGCTGAGAGACCAGATTGGAAAGGGAAGGATCTTGAGGTAGGGACACTGTAATGGAAATGCAAATTTAAAGATCTTCCCTGCCCCTAGCTTAAGTGCACCTGGAGCCTGTGGTGGGAGGCTTGTTTTTCAGGGAAGCCCAACCTTGATACTTTGTGATTGGGCAGTGGGTCAAGGAGGTTGTTACATTCTCTGAGCCAAGAGAAGGCTATATAAGCCCTGAGGAGAGGCTTTGCTTTGGGGCTCACTTTGAGAAGTATTGTGTGATTTGACCAGATGAGACTCTGGGAAGCCGTTGTTGAGAGCCCCCCGGCTTTGAAAACCCAGATGTTGATGCTTCCCTCTCTGGTAACTGTGATTTGGTATTGATATAATGGTAGGACAGTTTGGAAGCCTGTCTGTTTGATCTGTAAGTTCTGTAACTGAAGTTTGGGGTGCTGACCTTTTTCCCCTGAACTAGGTAATGTATGTTTGTTTGATTAAAGTAAGCTTGTTAACCCATTTTGAGTTGCTTTCCTTTTGAAAAGCAGATCTAAGAACCTGTGTTGGCAGTCACCCTGGGGATATTGGGGTGCTTGCTGCTACAGACACCAGTTAAGATGTTATTGCAGTTTTCTTGGTAGAGATGCTGAGGACCTGAACAGTGATAGAAACTGTCTGAGTAGATAGAAGGACAAATGTACCAGAGATATGGCAAAGATAGAAAGAACATAAATGGATATAAAGGATGAATGAGAAGGAAAATGTTAGAATGACAATGAATTTGTGAACCTGGTTTACTAGGAATATAAAGCTAATCTCTATAAAACTAGGGACATTTAGAAGAGGTATGAGTTTCTTTTTGGGTGAAAAATAACAAGTTATATTTTGTACATGATGAGTTTGAGATTTCTATGGGACATCTATTAAAAATATCTTATAGCTTATGTTTATATCTGGTTCCTTATTCCATAATAATAGGTGAAAAAAAAACATAAGTACACATTTGGAAGACATTGTGGTACAGGGGAACATACACTGAATATACAGTCAGAAGACCTGAGTTCAAATTCCACCTTAGAAGTATCCTAGTTGTAAAATCTTGCACATGTAAGTTAACTTTTTGGGGCCTCAGTTTCTTGTGTAAAACAGGTTGAACTAGACCATGTCTGAGTACCTTTCCAGCAATCTGTCTGGGATCTGCTAAACTGAAATTAAAATAAGTCATTATAGAAAACTTATATAAAATCCTTTCCTCCCCCAAACACCAAGATAAATAGTAATAGTATTACCTCAGTTTTATACATGAGGAAACTAAGGCTCAGAGAGAGAAAACACAATTTTATCAAGAAATCTTATGTCTTTATATATTCACGGGAGACACTTCATGAAAGGAACTTTTAAAAATGAAGATTTTCCCTGAAAAGTCAAATTAATTTTTTTAAGGAACAAAAAATAAAGAAAAGATCTTATGTTTTCTTTACCTCATGCTTATGCTGGGAGGAAAAAAAAAAACTGAACCGAAATGTAAATGTACAAAGCTGAGGATATGAACTCAAGTCCTTTCACTCCAAACCCATTTTCTTTTCCCGATACCAAAATGTCAGGGTGCTTGACAAAATGACTCCCATGCAGGGCAGCTGCACAAGCAAAAGGGAATAAAAGTACTAACTAAGCAAATTTATTTTGTCACTGTCTGATTTTCATCTGTGATATTTTTTATTTTTTTAGGTTCTGGGCAGCATACAGTTCACTGATTGCATGATAATCTTAGATTACCTCCTAAAGAACCATTCAGCTCAAATTATAGTGAAACATGGCTTATAGGATTCAAGCTCTTTCTATTCCTGACTCTTTACATCTGTCTTATAAAAGTTCGAATGATAGATGGCTTTTCATTCTTTGATATGTGATTAAAATTGTATTTCTTCATAAAGGATTTTTTAAGGGGCTCTAGACTAGGGCACTATGCATACATATGTGTATATATTTCCAGAAATAGTGGCTTATTATGTAAATTGATTTTCAAAATTGCAGTTCTTTTGGGACTTCATTTACAAAATCCATTCTCCACCACAATTTGCTTTGTATAGACCTCTAGTTAACAGGTGAAGTGATCTTTGATGGAAAGTACCATTTGTTTCCCCAGACTCTGTGTGTGTGTGTGTGTGTGTGTGTGTGTGTGTTAGCATCAGTTTGAATGCTTAGAGTAGCAAGTGTTCCATGGCTTTTAAGTAAAGACACTTTGTTGGGAACAGAGAACAAAAATTACAGGAAAAAATGGAAGTGAATGCTGCTTTTGGATAAAAAAAAAGGGAGTTATTTATCTTGTGAGGTATTTATTGGTGTATAATAGATACATAGATAGATATTGATATCTACTAATCTTCTGTCCATGCTAATGAAGTAGTACAGATAATGCAGAAAATTCCAGAAAACAAATAAACAAACAAAAACCCAACAACCAGATAAATCATCACATTTGCATTTGGATTCAGTATTTTTCTTTCCTCAGCATATTTATGAGGTGTAGAAAATACAAGATCCTGTCTCTATCTTTTACTCTTTTTTTAGATGATTTAACTATTTAAGGGAAAACCATCATTTCAAATGATCTTTTCACAAACCATATCTCATGATTATAGATAGATTTCTTGATAAATTTAAGCATGGAGTAAATTTATTTTTCTAGAAATTTTAGCAAAAATAGTGAGACCATGACTTTAAAGCTGGAAGGGAACTTAAAGGACAAATACGTTGAAATATTTTATCTTGTAGATAAGGAAACTGAGGCTCAAAGATGCTATCCAAGCTTTTCAAAGTCCCACACTAACAGACGTCTAAGGCAGTATCAGAACTCACATCTCACTGCCTCCAAGTCCAGTGTTCTACTATACCACTTAGCTACTACATGAGGTCTAAAGTAGTATCACATATGAACTGATCATATGGGATGAGCAAGGGATGGACAGCTTGAGTGTTGCACTGGGATATATGAAACATTAAAATACTCAGGAGAATGTTTCCAG
Organism: Gymnobelideus leadbeateri; assembly: GCA_011680675.1. Lineage (NCBI taxonomy): Eukaryota > Metazoa > Chordata > Mammalia > Diprotodontia > Petauridae > Gymnobelideus > Gymnobelideus leadbeateri. Next base: position 357,479 of record WOXC01005618.1, on the reverse strand, counting down.
CACAAATTGGGGCATATCTTTTATGGATCAGGGATGTAGATGGGAATTGAAAAAGATGAGAATGCACGAATTTGTTATTATTTTATTGTTGAAATGAATATTCTTACTTCTGAGGCCACCATCATAAAGGTTTAAAGATCAACCCCTGTCTTGACCATTAGGCAGGCTAAGGAATTTATCATATCATAATTTCCTTTCTCCAATGGTCACCAGTCCAGGACCAAAGATGCTCTTGAGAAAACCATGTTATGGAATTCATCACTGGCTTTGAGACAGAACTATACTGTTTGCTGATTAGAGAGTGAATAATAATAATAATAATAATAATAATAATAATAATAATAATAATAATAATAATAATGATGATGATGATGATGATAAAATAAAAACCTCACTCCTCTACAACTAGCCTATCCAAGAACTCCATCAACGCCCACCTTGACCATGAGGCACCTTTTCCCATACACTTCATTTTACCTCTTTCATAGACATTGAGGATTAAGTCTGCAATTCTGTTGCTTCTTTAAAAGCTATGGCAGTCTGATTAATCATGGTTCCCCTCCATTTTTTAAAAGTCAGTTTAGCCCTAAACTCCTTGGTTACTACTTCGTGCTATATACATTTATGTTAAATTTATCTTCACTTTTTCACTTACAACTGCTGTAGAATGAAGCAGTTTATGTGGAGATAAGGGAACAAAGAAGGGTGGTATGCCCATAATTAAGGGCAAATTCTATCAAAAAATATATGGAAGTTTTCAGTAGAGTAGAATTCCTCTACAGAATCAAATTGGATTGATAAAAGACATGGAGAATTCAGAGCTTGGGACTAAGAAACCATTTGGTAGATGACAAGCCCTGGAACTGAGACATTTTTGGTACTTAATCACAAAGAGGTTCCATTTCTTTCCATAGAATTATCTGATGCCAGAATTCCAGTTGAACCTAAAGCAAGAAACAATGGAGACCATAGCTAGGCATCAGAACCACAGGTTCCACCTAAGAGAAAGATCAGGAACCCTGCAACTCATCCCAGTAGAGAAACTATGTCCCACTTGCATCAGCACCCATACATTATGAAAAGATATTGAGGATCTCTATAATGCTGGAAATACAAGTTATTTTGGCTCTGTTTATTTCTAATAGGTATATCTCTCCATTTGTGAATTCTACTATTGTATACTTTTCCCACTGATATGTTGTGTGTTTACCACAAGGTTATAAAGAAATGTTCTGTAGCTCCTTAATTTACAAAAAGAAACAAACAAAAAACCCCAACTATGCTATTTTATTAAAAACCTTTTTTTAAACTAAATGTATAGACTGCCTAATTACCAAAATGTAAACATATGGTGCTCATGAGTTTTAGGTTTTAGGAATAAGACTTACAAAGTACCTTGAACCTGGGGTTGTCATCCCCTTATGAATCAAACCTGAGAATGAGAGTTGGGACTTAGGTATCTAAGAGGGATGTTACATATATGTTTTGAATTTCCAAGTTGTTTTTTTTTTCTTTTTTTATTTGGGGTCTCAGCCTTTATTCAACTATGTTAAATATCTCTGATAGTCTAGTGAAACCAATGAGTCCTTCTCAGAATAATGTTTTAATGGATGTAATATAGTACAGATTACAAAGGAAGCTTATTATATTGAAATATAGTTATCATAATATGTATAAAAGTCAAACAAGCAAACAAAAAAAGTTTTCAGGTTAAGAACCCTTGCCTTAATGGAGTCACTAATGGCCATTACAGAGGGCTAGCTAGATGAAGGTCCACACTCAGGTTAGCAATGTTCCTATCCTTCCTCAAAGGACCAAAACATATAACCATCTTGAAGAAGTGTGTCCCAGTCTACCAAAATAAGAATTTTGTTTTCTGACCTTTTCATATGTAATTAAGCCATTTGAGGTCAGAAAGTGGAACACCCCTATCAACACAGGGATTGGCCTTGATCACTCCGGCTGCACAGAATTATGCACCTTTTCCCCCAATTAGAATCTAAATTTCTTGAGAGCAGGGACTGTCTTGTTTTGTCTTTCAATTTGTTTATTATCATGCTGCCTGGTGCATATATAATAGTTACTTAACAAATACTTGCTTAATTTATGAGTCACGTGATATGAGCATCAAACTAAGAAAAGGGGGACATTAAAATTATAGAAAAGAAGACATAGGGAAAGATGTGAGGACCATGATCCTGTAATATGAAGGCGTGATAAAAGGCTGAACCAAGAGTCATGGGTAGAAGTTGAAAAGGGACAGATTTTGACTTCAAGTAAAGAAAAACTCTCTAACAATTAGCACTATACCAAATTGGAATCAGTTGCCTTAGGATATAATGGATGTGACTTTCATTAAAAATATTCAGTCAGGGGCAGCTACATGGCACAGTGAATAGAGCACTGACCCTGGAGTCAAAAGGACCTGAGTTCAAATCTGGCCTCCAACAGTTAATACTTACAAGCTGTGTGACCTTGGGCAAGTCACTTAACCTCAATTGCACTGCCTTCCCCACTGTAAAAATAAAAGCAAATATATATATATATATATATATATATATATATATATATATATATATGTGTGTGTGTGTGTGTGTGTGTGTGTGTGTGTGTGTGTGTGTGTATGTATATGTATATATATGATCAGATCATGGATTCTATGTGGAAATGTGCTGCATTAAGATTCGTATAACCCAGATTCTAATTCTATCTCTGACATTTACTACATGTATTATTTTATGCAAGTCCCCCGTTGGGTCTCAGTTCTCTCATCTACAAAAAGAGAGTTTGGCTAGATGTTCATATCATTTCTAAATCCACGATCCTATGACCATCTCTCTGGTATGTTATAAAGGGCGTTATTGTTCATATTTAACTTGAACTAGATGGCCACTGAATTCCCTTCCAGCGACAAAATTCTGTGACAGTGAAAAACAGCATGACTACCAAATTAAATTTTTTTCACAGAAATTATACCCCATATTCCCTCTCTCCGATACTTTTTTTTCATTCTACATGTGCTGTAAATGAAAGAATGAAGAGAACATTTGATAGCTGACTTCATCCTTCATAGCTGCCTCTCATTTGGATTGACCTGCCTAGATCATTCCTTTACTTTTCATTTCTCAGTTTCAGGCCCAGAATGATCATACAAATTAATGAAAAGAAATTGAGAACTTAAAGCCTGGGAAGTCTCTTGTCTATGCTAATCCTTAAACCATTTTCTTTGCTTTTTAACATGTAAACAGGTAACTCAATGTTTGCAAGATAAACATCTCTAACTTGTTGAATACAAGAGACAATTTGTAAACAATAGAACAAGGGTTAAGAAGTACCCAGTGGAAGGCGTAGAGAAGAGCAAGATAGGAACAAATGCACATGTAACATTCCATTTGGAAGCTCTCATCTTTTAAAAATATTTTTGATGTTCTCCAGATCCTTCTTTTGTTTTCTAGAGCGCAGACCCAGAGACTTTTCTTTAATTTCATGCTTATTTCTTACAAAAAATCATGGTTGAGTGAAAGGAATTGAACCCTAGAGGTTTGAACAATCATTCCTTTTTTGGGGGGGTGGATTATTTACATATCTCTACACAGAAAAAAAAAACACAACACAATGGATATTAATATGATGGCAATTAAAGTTAGCCCCTTTAAGATACCCTCAACAGGCACACCTCATTGCATCTTCATCTGTGGGCTGGAATTATGAATAACAGTAAAATATTTTTAAATTATTAATTTGAATATTAACTCCAAATGTTGTATAGGAATGAGTATTTCAGATTCACCATCTGCAAAATGAAATTGCTTCTGTGTACTCATAACAGTCAATGTCTTTTTAAAGAGTTATTGTTATGCATGCCAGAGCAATGTAGTTGATATCATTGCACGAAAATAACAGAAGTGTCATAATAATATTCGAGTGACTTTGAAATGATAGGCATACAATGGTTCTTCAAGTAATTAAAGAATCATTTACCCTACATAGTTCAGTATCTTGAGAGAAAGGACTGCTTCTCTCTTCCATATGCCACTATGAAGTATATTATTTACATTTGGGGTATTTTTCTCTTTAGTTATATTCTGAAGCCTAAATGATATTTTCATATTTTAATTATTCTCCTAATATTTAATTTTCATGTTATACTTTAGAATCAAGTATCAAAATGGTAAACTAGCATTTAAATACCTTGAATACTTCAGAAAATAACAGCATGGTACTGGGGGGGGGGGGCTGAAAATACCTATAAATAGCACTAGTGTTCAAATTGATATATGTTTTCCAAAGGCAAAAATCTTCTAGGATTAACAAAACTGAACCTCCCTAAAAACAACACCTAAATAACAAAATGACAATAAAAATAAAATCATGTCATTTACCTCTTCAAATGACTAGAATGGTTTATATATTTCAGCCACTACATTTTGGGACTCAACCATAACTGTCAATAAACCAAAGAAAGTTTTTAAAAACTCAAAGAATTCAAATGACTTTGCCAATCAATACATCTAATATGTTTCAAAGGAAAACATTGAATTTGTCACATTAGCCACTCATAGATGCTATTTTTAATTTACCCTTCCATAAAGGGAAAGGAGGGGAGGGAAGGAAATAAATATTTACTATGTGCCAGTACTGAGCTAAATGCTTTTGTTCCTCACAATAACCTTGTGAGATAGGTGCTGTCATCATCTACATTTTTTAGTTAGGAAATTGAGCCAAACAGAAGGAAAGTAACTTACCGAGGTTCACACAGCTAGTGTCTAAGACTGAACTCAGATATTCCTGATTCCAATCCCTGTACTCTATTCACTGTACCACCTATCTGCCTCAATTTCTCTTGTTTTCACACAACCTGATTTAAAACTTACCTATTGGGGCAGCAAGGTGGTGCGGTGAATAGAGCACCCGCCTTGGAGTCAGGAGGACCTGAGTTCAAATCCAGACCCAGACACTTAACACTAACCATGTGACTTTGGGTGAGTCACTTAATATCAATTACCCTGCCCTCCCCTTCTAAAAAGAAAGGCAAAAAAAAACCCTTACCCATTAAAAAAACACTCCCCTTTCTAAGCCATTGTGACCATTCTTCTTATGTACTAATTTTGCAGTATGCAAATTCAAGTGGTTATACATCTCTCTGAAAGTTTTATGTCATTTCTTTTATAGGGTTTATCTCCCCAATTTGATTAGAAACTCTGCAAATATAAGGGTTGTATCTTATATTTATTTTGTGTCTTTTCCACTGTGTTCTGAGCATAATAGAAGACTAATAAGTAATATATATATATATATATATATATATATATATTTTTTTTTTTTTTGCTTTTTGGAGGGCTATTGGGGTTAAGTGACTTGCCCAAGGTCACATGGCTAGTTTTTGTGTTAAGTGCCCAAGGTCAGATCCAAAATAAAGTCCTCCTGACTCCAAGGCTGGTGCTCTATTCACTGTGCCACCTAGCCACCCCATGAAATATTTTATAAAAGTAGACAGCAAAAGAAATAACCATGACTAAATTTAAGAGAAACAAAATCCAAGTTTATCATTTTACCTAACTTTAAAAAATTTAAATGTTATTTAGGAAAATTAGGATTTTGTGTCTTAAATTATCCAAATGGACGTTTATTAAATTACTAGGTTACCATTACTTTTTCCCCTGAGCTTTCATGAAGTAGACAACTTGTAAGGCCAATGGTGTTCCTAAGGTTGGTTTTTGTTCTTTGAGTTAAAAAAAATCAAATCCACAGAACATCAATTCAGTACTTGCTGCTTCTTATTAAGAACAAAAGAAGCTTATTTCATTTCTTCTGGAGAAGAGAGAAATAACCACCTGATCATCTATGGAATAGCCATTCAATTTCTGACAGATACTTTGGGATTCATTCTGCTGATACAGCACCTTCCTACTTTCTGGTTTTGAATTTATTAAGCTCTTCTAGTTGTTGTCTGTTTGATGACAGGCATTATGTATATGCATTTTTACATAAAGCATAGTGACATTTCTTTTTTTGTGTAGATTGTAATAAACAGACATCTTACTTTTTATTCAGCTAGCTGAGTGAAAGAACAAGGACAAATTTTAAAGTTACACTAGGAACAAACACAAAGTAATATACTTGACTGGAGCAAACTTTGGAAACAGTAACGCACATTTAAAAAGAAATATTTTTCAAGTGGCTATTTTTTAAAACAGCTTTTCTCTTTTTTTCTTTGAATAGAAAAAAGATAATTAAGTCTAAAACCTCACTCATCTACTGATGATCATTTCTTGGTTGATTAGCCTGCTTCAGTTATTTTAAATGACAAGACTTTTAAGAGAATTTGTGCCATAATCTATGTCTGCTAGACTATGAAAGGAAAATTATTATATTTCATATTTAACTTTTTTGTCAAAAGCATAATGCTTAAATTAAGTGGTTACTATGGACGAGACACTATGTTAAGTGCTAGTAATACAATTCCTCAAATGATACAATGATACAAATTCCTCAAAACAGTAGCCACCTTCTTGGAGCCTGCTAGTAGGATTGAATAGTTGTCAGAAATTATATACCTGTAAAATATAGTCAAACATATTTCAAGAACTCAACTGTGAGGGTACATTTACAACATATTTATAGTTTTGCTTGAATAATTGACTGTGGAAATACAAATTCATTGAATATATTGAATGTAATTGGGGAAAAAAACAAACACTGGATTTGGGGGAGTCATATGTCCTGGTTGGGAGAGGTGAAAAAATCCTTGCTTTGTGACTACTCTGTGACCTGTTGCAAACCACTTCTGGGCTTCAATTTCTTACATCAGTGAAAGAATTGAGCCATGTCACTGGACTCATGTATCAATGAGGGTGTTGACCTGTGTTGTACTATTATTGCTAAGGTCTCTTTACCCGTTCAAAACTCCAGTTGTCTCTCTCTCTGAATATCATTACAGCTTCCCATTAGAAACAAAAATGTTTATTGATCTCTTCTCTGATATACGAAAAACAAATTGGGTGACTAGGTAAAAAACTAAGTTACACAAACACTTCTATTTGCTAATAAAGTTGTGTTCTTATCAATGTGTCTATTTCTTCCAACAATATAGACTAGAACTAATTCATGTCCTCTTAGGTGTACTAATTCTTGTCCCTGTCTTTCCATAAACTCTTTGTAGAGACTACACCCAACATACTGGGACCTTCTAGTTTACTTGAGGTTTGCAAAATTCTCTAACTTAAAAAAATGCAAATGCTTGGCAGATCCAATTGATTTAAATTCAGAAATTCCCATTAATTTGAATGTTTATTGTTTCATTTATATCATCCATATGCATTTACTTTTTGAAAATAGCAGAAATATAGAGTTACCTTTGAACTATGCAATGGCCACACAAATATAACTATATAATTTTCTATTCTCCAAAAGTAAATTTAGATGGATGATAAAAATGAACAAAATGTTTAAGGTTCTTTTAAAATTTTATTTATTTTTAGTTTTCAACATTCATCTCCACAAGATGTTGAGTTATATTTTTTCTTTCCCCATCGTTCCCTACCCCCATCCCAAAAAAGCAAGCCTACTGAGTACCTCTTCTTCCAATCTGTTTTCTTTATATCCTCCCCCTTCACCCCACTAATTTTCTAGTAGGGCAAGATGGGTCTCTATACCCTAGTACCTGTATATCCTATTTCCCAGGTACGTGTAAAAAAAAAAAAAACAATTTTTAAACATTTGTTTTTAAAACTTTGAGTTCCAGATTTTTCCCCTTCTTCTCTCCTCACCCACCCCCATTGGGAAGACAAGCAATTCAATATAGATTGTATATGTGTAGTTACCCAAATATCCTCCACAGTAGTTATACTGTGAAAAACCAACTACACTTCCCTCCATCTCATCACACCCTCCACCTACTTTACCTCTCCCTTGACCACATCCCCCTTCAAAAACACTTTCCTCTAACTACCCTCTCCTCCAATCTGCCCTCCCCTCTATCCTTCCCCTTCCTATCCCCTACAGGCTATTATTCTGTAGGGTAAGATACCCAATTGAGTTTGTATATTAGTCCCTCTTTAGTCCAAATTGAATGAGAATCAGGTTGTCCCATTCGCTTTCACTTTCTTGCCCCTCCCCTCCATTGTAACAGTTTTCTCTTGCCTCTTTTATATGAGATAATTTACCCTAATCTATTTATTGCTCCCAGTCTTCTTCTCCTAATAAATTCCTCTCTCACCTCTTAATTTTATTTTTTAGATATCATCCCTTCATATTCAACTCATCCTGTACCCTCTGTCTATGTATACATGAACATATAAATGTCCACACTCAGATATATATTTATATACACATATAGCCTCCTATACATACATGTATGTATACACACTCACACACACAGATATTCCCTTCAGCTATCCTCATACTGGGAAAATTCTTATGAGTTACAATTATCGATTATTCATGTAGGAATATAAATAGTTCAACTTTAATAAGCCCCTTATGATTTCTTTTTCCCTGTTTACCTACTCATACTTCTCTTGATTCTTGTATTTGAAAGTTAAATTTTGTGTTAAGCTCGGGTTTTTTCATCAAGAATGCTTGAAAGTCCTCTATTACATTGAATGACCATATATTTCCCTGTAGCATTATACTCAGTTTTGCTGGGTAAGTGATTCATTTGTTTGGATCTGTTTTATAGTATCTTGGCTTCTCATAAAGTCATTAGTTTCCAATTGTTCCAGTCTAATTTTGAAGGAGTTATTCTCTTCAGTGACTTTTTGAAATTCCTTTTCTATCTGACAAATTTGGCTTTTTAAAGCATTCTTCTCATTGGCTTTTTGGGCCTATTTTGCCATTTGAGTCTATTTTTTAAGGTGTTATTTTCTTCAGGGCATTTTTGGGTCTCCTTTAGCAGGCTGTTCTCTTACATTGCATCACTCTCATTTTCTTCCCAATTTTTCCTCTACTTCTCTTACTTGATTTTCAAAATCCTTCTTGAGCTCATATGTGGCCTGTAACCAGTTCATATTTTTCTTAGAGGCTTTGATGCAGGAGTTCTGATTTCAGTGTCTTCCTCTTGCCTCATGTCTTGATCCTTTTTGTCCCCAAATAAGGATTCTATCATCTGTTTGTGCTTCTGTTGCTTGCTCATTTTGGCAGCCAGTTATGGCTTTTGAGCTCTTTGCCATGGTAGAACTCTGCTTCCAGAATAGAGAGAGTTATTTCCCAAAGTGCTGGGATTTTTGCAGCTTCCATAGCTATTAGGAAGGCACCCTTTCTACAGCCCCTACATGCTCTGGCTCACTGGTCACACACCCCAGGACCACCATCAAAGACAGCCATCCAGATCCAAGCAGGTCAAAGCAAGAGCACTTAGCCTCTGAATGGTTGCTTGGTCCCCCTACAAACTGCAGGCCAGGAGCTCTGGAAGTAACTACATGGCAGTGGATGCAGCCACCACACGTCCTTCACTTCTCATTTTGGGTGTAGCAGACCACACTCTTCTATAGCCCCCTGGGACAAACAAATTCCACACTGACCTTTTACTTTGTCTTTGGCATTTATGAATCGAGAAGTCTGGAAACCACTATAACTGCTGGTGATTTACTCTTGTGAAGCCTGCTCTAGTCATAGCTTGTGGGGGCCACACTGGGGCTAAAACAGCAGCTCAGGTGGGACTGCTTTTGGCTCACAGCAAACTGTGATGGACCCTTCCTGCCAGCCTGCTGGGCTTCCTTCAGCAGGAGATTTGTTTCTGTCATTTTGTGGGTTCTGTAGCTCTAAAGTTTGTTTAGAAACATTTTTTTTACATGTACTGGAGGAGGTAGTAGCAGGACCCGCCTGGAAGTCCTATTTCTACTGCACTATCTTGGCTAAAACCAAAATGATTAACATCCCAAGCAATTTTATAAGCTAGCTTTTAGTTATCACATCTGATAATATTTTACTTCAAGAATCAATTGTTGTCATCCTGAAGCCCAAGATAATTAAATTAATTTTTAAAACCAATATCCCAATGAAGACCACATAGCTTTGAGGAACAGAGGGAGAAAAATAGGGCAAGAGTGTTAATGTATATATTTATTATGTAAAATATAACACTATAACCTGACTGTCTCTGAGGCTATCCCCTCATTATACTCCTCTTTGAACTTCACATCTGTACATAAAATTCATAAGTCAATATAAACATCTGAATATTTATAAATTTGTGCATGTATATGTGTTAAAACGGAGACATAATTACATATACATATATAAAAACAAATACATATATGTATGTGAGAGGCAGTCACTGAGGGGTATAGAGTAAGTTGACCTTGGATTCAGGAAGATCTGGGTTCCTACTACACATACTGATTGTGTGGCCTTAAAGTCATAATCAGTGACTCAGGTGACTGACTCTCAGAGACTCTCATTTTAGAAGATTTTAATATGCATTAATAGAGTCGGTTATTACACACTTTTAAAAAATACTTTCTATGTGCCAGGCATTGAACTAAGCTGTGGAGATACAAAGAAAGATATAAGAAATTCCCTGCTCTTAGTTAAATCAAAAGGTCTGTCCATCAAAGATATACTCAAACACAGTGCTTTGAATTTTTATTTCATTTTCAAAATCCAACTAAATTTATTTTTGAACATTAGCAGAATTATGCATATGGACACGTATGGACATTGAAATGTCTACACAAATACTGATACATGATTTTTTGTAATTATACAACTAAACTATTAATTGACCAATTAATATATTTGGATGGAAGACGAGATTTCACTGATATAAGGATCTCTCAGTGCAGAAATATAAGGAAGGCCCTCAGGATTTTGGGTGACCCTCTGCGGCTCATTCATCAAAGTACATGAATGAAATTAACACAAAATGAGAAGTCTTGGGTTTTGTTGCAATTTGCATCAGTGGAAGAAAGAACCACATCAAAGAATTCGCAGATTCATTGAAGTTTTAGAATGTAAATGTCCTCACAACTTCATAGGTATAAATTATAGACCAGGAAACACATCAAGAAAGTAATGAATCAATAAGCATTTAATTTTCTTTTTTAAAATTAATTTGTTTTTCTCCCTCTTATCATGCCATTCTCTATTGGGAGAAAAATAGAAAAATAGTACCCTCAAGCTCAAGAAGTTATTTTTGTCTATACAAAAGCACATGTGTGTGCATGTAGGTATATATATATACACATACATACATACACTTATATACACAAAGTCCTGACTTTGAATTTAACCATAGACATTTACTAGGTATGTGACCCTGAGCAAATCACTTACCCATCCTATAGTATGTTATACATTTATGCATATGTACTATATCCTTGATACATAATATATAGTATACAAACATATTTGGATACATGATCTGTATCATATATCTATATTAAGAATATAATCTATAAACATATGCATAATGTATATATACACGTGTATATGTGCATGTATGTGTGTATATGTGTTTCTGTATTGCTATAAAATTGTGCTAGAAGCGATATCCTAACCACCACCACCCCAACCTATACAACTCAGGCCATTTTATTTTATGTATTGAAAAAATATTCAAGACTTAATTGACTCAGGAGATTAAAGACATGGGCTATTGATATCACTTCCTGGACACCTAGGTACAAAAGAATCATAAGGAAGAAGTATGGAAGTTTTATTTAGCAGACTCAATTTGTGGTATTAACAATGCATATGTTTATTTGCTATCCTTCTGCATCACTAAGTATTCTTTTGTTTATTGTTGGACGATCTATAAGTACCTCCTTTTTATCCAATAATGAAAATGAATCTAAATACATATAACTTTGATTTTTGCTTCTCTCAGAAAGTATTTATTTTTGTGAAAGGAAAAGCCTTATTTTCTCTCCACCTTCATCTCTATTCTAGAGACATGGTAATAGAGAAAATTATTTCTCTGAAGATAATTTATATTCTCAATTTAAGTAGTCAGAGGTGAAGGTGATGGAGTCCATAGAAGACCATTGTAGTTGAGTAACTTGATACACTTTTGCAATTACATCTAATATTTATTTCTACTATTTACTTATTTTTACTAAATTTACTAATATTTACTCATAGCAGCATGCACATCCCTCTCAATTTCCTATTTCTATGATAATTTTACAAACCCATCTCTGTTTTGCTGTCACCTTTCATAGTCCAGTTCTTAAAAATACATTCTGTGAATACACTCATATTCAGTGAGTCATACACTCATATTCAGTGAGTCATACAAAACATTTTGATGATATAATTTGTGTGAAAGTCACTAAAAGTTATCCTAATTTGAATTAATAGTTCTATAAAAGTGTATTTTGCATATCGTAAGATAGTTTTTTATGTTTTCTATACAGGAAATTTTCTTAGGTTCACCACCTTTTCAGAAAATTGTTTATAAATATCTATTAAAATCTCTTTGAATTCTAAGAAGCAGCATGATAGATAGAAGTGGATAGTAGATGGGTTACCCTGAGATTTCGCAAGACCTGTATACAAGTTCTTCCTATGACAAATACTAGATATTTGATGATGGACAAGCTCATTAACATCTGTGTACCCCAGTTAATTCCAAAGGGCTATAAGTTTAGACAGGTTGCAGTTTTGTATAATGAAAGTGAGTCTTTCATATAAGGAGTTCTCTATATCTATGAAATCAAAGATCCCTACTGAAAAGGCATTTTTTTTTTACTTTTCAATGGAAGATCTAGCACAAATAATGTTATAATATCAGGGATAGTGTGGTTAGATATAAAAATTTTAAAGTGGTAAAGTATAAATTAATTTAAAGATTCAATAATCTGGTGGTCAAATTTGAATCAAGTCATATCAAATGAATATTATTCTTAATGTAAACTAATATTGTGAAGGTGGGGATTAAGTTGAGTATAATAAGTACATAAGTTGCAAAACACTGAAAATGACTTATATTTTCATATTGAGATACTGGAGAAAGAGTAAGCCAATGACAATGGATGAGCACTTATTATCAACTACTATTGTATAAAAACATCATCTGCTAAGGCTAGTCTCTGGACGAGTACTTGGGGGAGCTACTCTTAGAAAGGCCCTTGTAGTACTTGCATGGACACCAAATACAGACTATAATCAAAAATGTAAAAGACAAGTTAGAAAAAAAGAGAAGATACAGATTTCTCTCTTCCTTCTTTGGCTCTAGTACTTCTATAGAGATGTAACATGGACATTTCTAAGTAGGGAGTTTCATGGATTGATGATATACATTAAATTGCAAGGAAGAGAAGAGTTATCTGTTATTTTGCCAGCAAAATAGTAGAGAGTGTTTGATTGTAGAGGAAGCAACACACGATCTAAGTGTGTCCTTGTGTCACAAAAATGGATAGTTTCTTCCCTGAAACTGGCAAGCTTTCTTTAGGAAAAACACTACACATTTTCTTAGGAAGAACCTGATCATAACAAGAAAGTTGAACTAACTCTTATGATTCAAATATAGTGAGTTGTGTAAACCACTGTGCCTGGAGAAGTCCTGACTTTGGATTTAACCTTAGACATTTACTAGGTTTGTGACCCTGGGCAAATCACTTACCCATTGCCTGCTTCAGTTCCCGCATTTTCAAAACAGAGATAAGAAGAACACCTACCTTATAGAGTCCTTGTGAAGATGAGATGAGATAATAGCTTTGAAGTCATTTGCAAGTTTTAAAGTGCTATATAAATGTTATTATTATTAATACTACATTACTACTACTATTACTACTACTACTACTACTATTACCACCACTACCACCACCACCACCACCACCACCACCACCACTACTACTACTACTACTACTACAACTACTACTACTACTACTACTACTACTACCACCACCACTACTCATACTACCACTACTTTCAGCGACTTATTAGAAGTTCAGTTGTACAGTACTGGTTAGCATACCATAAAAAATATATTAATTTTAAAGAAAGAGAGCAGAATAGAGCAAGACAGTACTACAGTTGAGTTTCTACTTTACATGCACTATTAATGTGACCTAAGGGTTCCTTGGGCAATTCTCTGTACTGGAAGCCCAGTATGACAAGTGTGGCAGATTTGGAGAAGAGCCAGATTCCAATCCTGTTCTGTAAATTTCTAGTCATGTAACCTTGGACAAATCATGCTGCCTCTTTGACCCTAAAATTACTCTTCTATAAAATAAAAGGATTGAGCTAGGAGAACACTGAGTTTCATTCTTCTGCTAAATCTTTTATATTTCCATCCCTCAAATTCATAATCTATTAAATAAAACAGGTTATCTTAAATAAATTTTTAATTCTCTGTTTACTCTCAGATCCTACAATCTATGATTCCATAATTCTAATATCCTGATTTGTCTATATATGATAGGCTTTGAAAAGGGTAGATGGAATGAGAAATTTTGCTAAAATGTATTTGCATATAAAACTATATCACATAGAGATATGCAATAAAAATAAAATAAAGTCATAACCTCCAAAAATATCTGGGATAATATAACTGATTATTTTTTATGACCTCTATATGAACCACTAGAGGCTGAGGGAAGACATCAAAAGTAATTACATCAATGCTTTAAATATTTCTTCGTTTTATTTGAACTTCATCTAGGTAACTTATATTTGTTAATTAGAAAATTCATTAGACAAGTTTCAGAAAACTAGTTGAGTTATTAGCTGTATTTTTAATTTATTTCCACCCACTATAAACACAGTTCCATTAGCATGCACACTTCTTGAGGGCAGAGATTGTGTCTTTTATTTTTTCTATAATATCTAGGATTTGTTGGCACTTAAGACTAATTGAGAGGTTGAGGAGGAATTTCTGTAAAGTTGCTAGGAACTTCAAAGGGAATTCAAGGTATAAAGGGGATTGAAGAAAAAGAAAGAGAATTTTAATTAGATATATAATAGCTCTATAAGTTTGGCAGGGTGGAAAAAGACATATAAAGTCACCAAGTTATACTTTTTATGTTTAATTTCAGCTTTCAGCTTTCTTAGCTGGTTGAAATGCACTTGAAAATTGAAAAGTGAATTTAAAGACATTAAGTTGCTCTCTAATACCTCTTTGAAAACACAAATGTTCTTACACCTATGTTATATGGTTAAAAATCTTGGAACACCATAATTTCTAAAATTTGAAATTTCTGAATGAATCAGTGAGAAATGGGAAAAAATATAAGAGATGTTGCAGTATCTGCAGCATATTCTAATGGTGACCTATAATCAAAAAAAGGTTTAAATGGTATCAATGAAAAAATGCATCATTATAGAAAGAGCTAAACCAGTTATGCAGTGAAAAGATCTGTTGCCTGAGTATTCCATTAGTAACTATGAGCTATAAATATATTTGTAAGAAGTGCTTAAGGAAATTGTGTGAAGGTTTTTTGTATGATCCATGGAAGAATATGGCAAAGAATTACAAAGAATGAGAAGGAATGAATGGACTACAATTTGCAACAATGGAAGAAATGTCCACATGGATGAGGTTAAAAATCCACTGCAATATAAAATTTTGTCATAAATTCTTATTTCTCTATACTCATTCTTAATCTCTGTAAACTCCACTGATATATATCTAACTGCTATTGGATATTTCTATCTAGATATCCTTCTACCATCTCAGTTCATTTCAAAATTGAACTAATCTTCATAGTAAAACCTCCCCTTCCTCATGCCTTTCATCCTGAAATTTCAGAATTGTGTTTAAATTTTCTTTTTCCCTCAACTCCTGGATTAAATTATTTGTCCAGTCCAATAGGTCCTACCTTCATGACATATTTCTTTGTCTCTATTCATAATTGTTGCTGTTGTTGTTCAGTCATATTTCAGTTATGCCTGACCCTTTGTGACCGCATATGAGGTTTTCTTGGTAAAGATACCAAAGTGATTTGCCATCTCTTTCTTTAGTTCTTTTTACATATGATGAAACTGAAGTAAACAGGGTTAAGTGCCTTTCCCAGATCATGTAGCTAGTAAATGTCTACAAAGAGGTTTGAACTCAGGAAGACAAATATTTCTGACTACATGCCTGGCACTCTAACCACTTTGCCACCTAATTACCCTTTCCATTCATATAACCATGGCCTCAATTAAGAGTCTTTTTCTCATTTATTCAGTTAATTGAAAAGAATTCTTAGTTGGTTTCCTATCTCTAGCTTATTTCTTTAATTAAAAAAAATAAGCTGAGAGAATAATATTGCTTAATTACAAGACAGACCATGTCATTTTCAAGTGAAATCCTTTAATAGTTCCCTGTTGCTTATAAAATTAATTTAAAAAAATTATTACCTTGGGATTTTAAACTTTCCACAACCTCATTTCAACTGAACTTACTAATCTGTCCCTCTGCTCAATATTCATCAAGAGAGAGGTGGAGACAAAATGTCAGAGTAAGGTAGGAACTTACTTGATCCTTCCCAAATTCATTTCCAAACAACTATAAAATAATGCCTCAAAATTAATTCTGGAGTGGCAGAACCAACAAACAAATGAAATGAAATACTTTCCCAAGACAGCTTAGAAGGTCAGCGGGAAAGGTACATCTCTGTCAGACAAAGGGGAACAAAGTCCAGTACAAATGGCATCTGGGCAAAACAGAAATATGCCACATCCCAGCAAGACAGCAGTATGATCCCTAACCCTTAGTTCAAAAAGCTTGAACAGTACCTCCTTCATCCCAGGAACAAATCCTAACTTTAACATAAAATTAAAAGCCATGAAATAGTTGGGGAAAATGAGCAAAAACAACCCCAAAATAAGAATATAAACAGAAAGTTGCTATGATAACAGGGAAGATCAAAAACACAAACTCAGAAGAGGATGATAATGTCAAATGGCTAGATGCCAAGAATCAAAGATAAATGTGAGCTGGTCTCAGGCGCAAAAGGAACTCTTGAAAGAGCTATAAAAAAAGAAAGAAAAAATTCAGAAAAGAAATAATGATGATGATGATGTAAGAGAATTGGGCGGCAGGGATGGGAATCAACAACTTGTTAAAGAGAGGAAAAACATATGGAGGAAAAAGATGTAGAAAATTCACTGAAGAAAACAACTTCTCAAAAAGTAAAATTGTCCATATGAAAAAGGAGGTACAAATATTCCCTGACAAAGACACCTTAAAAGAAAAATTAGCCAAATGGAAAAGAAATTACAGAAGCTCTCTGAAGAAAATAACTCCTTAATAATTAGAACTCAGTAAGTAGAACCCACTAACTGCATGAGACATCAATTAGGCATTCTTCTTCTCATTGGCTTTTTAGCCTCTTTTTGTCTTTTGAGTTAGTTCATTTTTAAGTGTTCTTTTCTTCAGTCAGGTTGTTGACTCTCTTTTCATGATTCTCATCATTCTCATTTCTCTTCCCAAGTTTTCCTCCACTTCTCTTATTTTGTTTTCAAAATCCTTCTTAAGTTCCTCTATGGCCTGAAAGCAACTTAGTATTTTCTTGGAAGCTCCAGGTGCAGGAGTTCTGATTTTGCTGTCTTCCTCCTGTTCCATGCTTTGATACTTTTTGTCTCCAAAAAAGGATTCCAGAGTTAGACAGCTGTGCTTGCCTTGCTTCCCTTGTTTGCTCATGTTGCCACTCAATGACTTTACTTTTGAGTTTTTTGCCACAGTAGAACTTTGCTTCCAGAGTGGGGAATTTTGTCTCAATTGCTGGGGGTTTTACAGCTGCTGGAGCTATTAGTTGGGTGCTGTCTCTGAAGCCTCCATATGCTCTAGCAAACTGGTCATGACCCCAGGATTGCTACCCCAGACAGTAATCCAGATCCAAGCAGGTTAAAGCAAGAGCAATTACCCCTCGGACTGGCTGCTTGGTCCCCCTACAATCTGCAGACCAGGAGTTCTGAAGCAGGCACATGGCAGTGGGTACACGGCCACAGCACCTCAGCCCCTTCTGCCTCCAGGGGGTAAAAGTCCTGGTTCACAAAGTCCACACTGCACTGACCTCTCAATTTGTCTTTAGCATGTATGGATTGATAATTCTGGAAACTGCCATGGCAGCTGAAGATCTGAAGTCTCTCCAGCCAGAGGCTGGTTGTAGCCACCCTGAGGCTAAAACCTTGGGCCTTGGCTCCCAACACACTGTGCTGGCTGCTTTCTGCCAGCCTGCTAGGCTGTCCTCAGTGGGAGGTTAGCTTCTCTGTGTCATTTTGTGGGTTCGATAGCTTCAGAGTTTGTTTAGAGTCACCTTTTACAGGAATTTGAGGAGATGGAAGCAGAAGCTCCATGAATGTCCTGTTTCTACTCCACCATCTTGACTCCATCCCCACTGCATTTGATATTTTAAACTTGTGCTCTGGTTTTGAGGAGTTCTTTTTCATATTTAGCCTAAATTTGTTTATTTGAAACTTCCATTTATTCCATCTAATTCTATTCTACTCTTGGGACCAAGATGAAGAAGTTCCACTACTTTACAGGTAGCTGACTACAGCTATCATATCAAGATTTTGGCCTATGCCAAATATCTCTAGTTTTTTTCAAGTGATCCTTTGGTTTGAACCTGAAGTCTTTCATCGTTCTACTTACCCTTCTCTTGTATGGTTTTTAGTTTGATAATACTCTTTCTAAAATATGGGGTCCATAATTGAGCACAGTATTTCTCAAGTATTTTCTCACTATGGCAGAGTTTAATGAATAAATCTCTTCCCTATACTTTCCTTGGTATAAATTAAATTTGCATTAGTTTTTTTCACTGCCATATTACACAGTTGAAATATGTTGAGGTTGCTTTCTATTGAAACCCCTCTATATTTATTTTTCTTTTTTTGATAAAGTGCTGCTAACCCTATTTCTTATGTCTTATACTTGTTAAATTTACTGTATTATTCCAAGCTCTAGCTGGTAAAGGCTTCTCAAAAGAGGTGGCATGATATAGAGAGAGTGGCACACAATCTAAAATGTTTAACTTAATGTAACTTAATGACTTAAATGTAATGAATTTGTAACTTAAATGACATGCACTAACCCATGAATGAGTTAAGGAGAAGAAACATTTCATACAAAGTTCTACTTGCCTTAATATTTTTGTTCAATCATGTCAGTTATATCTAACTCTTCATAACCCTATTTAGGATTTTCTTGGCAAAAATACTGTAGTGGTTTGCTATTTTCTTTTCCAGTTCATTTTACATATAAGGAAACTGAGGCAACAGGTTTAAGTGACTTGCCCAAGGTCACACAGCTAGTAAGTGTCTGAGGTCATATTTGAAATCAGGAAGATGAATCTTTCCACTTCCAGATCCAGCAGTCTATCTCCTGTGCCACTTGGATGAGTCTTTCCTGATATACTATGGTCAATATTGCACAGCCTTTTCCCCACATAAGACAGGGTTTCTTAAACTTTTTTTGAATCATTTCTATCTTTGTCAGTCTGTCAAAGACTATAAACCCCTTCTCAGAAAAGAAATGCATATGCAAAAATGTATATATGCTTGCATATACATGATTATGTATGCATGAAATACAAAGGTTTATAAAAATAAATCAAAACAAAATATAGTTATTAAAAATAAGTTCATAGACCCCAGCTTAAGGATTCCTGATTTTAAATAATCCATTTTTTCCCCAAACTCAGCAACTCTAAAACCTATTTTTTGAAGGCAACTGGGGTTAAGTAACTTGCCCAAGGTCACACGGCTAGGTTTTTGTTTGTGTGTGTGTTAAGTGTCTGAGGTCAGATCCAAAATCAGATCCTTCTGACTCCAGGGCCAATGCTCTACTCACTGGGCCACCTAGCCGCCCCTGCTCTAAAACTTTTAAACTATGCTCCCTTTGATTGTTTATTCCAAATAAGAAAGATATGAACATGTCAAAATTAGAAGGAAAGGGTTACAATAAGATAGAGTTTGAAGATGCTAAAGGAAAGGATAAACCTTGAAGCTGAGAAAGTAAGTCGCACTGAGAAAGTTAAGTCACACAATTAGAGGAGTTGCTTTATAGTTAAGACTGTTAGGAAGTATCAAAATATACATATAGGGACAGTAGTGTGTTGAGGGAAAATAGAAGCAAATGAGGGAGTCACACCACAGACATCCTTCCTCCCAGTTCTGCTCAGTCCCAGCTTATGCTTGAGCTTTTATATCCTCTGCTCCTTCCTGTTCTGCCCTTCCTCTTATGTCCTTCCTATTCTGGTCTTTGGCAAGTTTCTCCCACTGTGGGCCTCATAGGTTCTGTTTCTAACAAAGAGTTGATATAATCACAGGTAAAGCTCAAAGGCACTTGAAGAGCTGAAATAAAGAGCTAAGTATTTGAGTAGCTGAAAGAAGGAGCAAAGTACCATTCTGCTTGCCATTATATAATTATCATTAATGGGTTTTTTTTTGGGGGGGTGGGGCTGTAGTTCTTGGCATTCCATGGTAAAAAGAATTGCAGAAAACAATGGGACAAGTGCATATCACACAAAAATTTTTTCCCATTAGGATTTGAAGTAACCAAAACCTTAATACATTTATAGCTAACAATAATATATCAGAAGGGATTTTTTTTCCTCTTAAATATTATTTATTGTCCTTCTGGTCAGTCAGATTCTTAACAACATATGCCTAAAGTTTAAACAATGCGAATTTCTTAACTGATAAACAATGAAAATATTATTTCTTTCAAAGGTATTTGAAATTTAATAGGTTTCTTGATTACTGAAAAAAGGTTGTAAGATTCAAAGAGGGAGAGGACATTTAAGACTCATCATAGTACCTTGTAATCAAGTCATGGAAACACCTGACTATTCTTTCCCAATTTTGAAGTTGAATTTATTTCAGACTCATCATTTACTTTCAGGATCTTACTTAATAATTACTGAAACATGAATATACTTGTTCTGAAGAGCTCATAAACATCTAAAAATCTATAACTGGATTCTAATGGCTGAGCAAATGCTCAACATAAATGTTGCCTTTATCTTTCTGATTATTCTTCTAAATTCAGACATAACTCAAAAACTGTCATTATTATCAAGTAAATTAACTCATGCTAGTGTTTAATGTTTTGAATATTCCAGAGAGATCTTATTTATGGATTTTATAATTCTTGGATGGCTCTGTTATTTAGTGTTCAATAAAGACAGACCCAATATTTGAGTCCATAGTATAGATGCAAACAGAACATAGAAACTATTGTTTCATGAACCCTTTTCTCCAATGTGTCTTCTTCAAAGGTAACAGTTGATTTAGACCATGTGATTTAATTAGCTTCCAACATCTTTGTCCTCAGTCATTATAAATCATACAACATTGGATTGCCAAGAACAAGAATATTAATAATGAACATGATTAGTGTCCTTGTCCTTTTTCCTACTCATTCATTTGGAAAAGGGCATAGAATAGATGGAAATTATATCAATCTTAAAAAACTCCTCAATTACAGTATACTACTTTTATAGTAATGTAGACTGGCAGTTCTTCTTTAATTTATTTTCTTAGATAGTTGCTTGGGGGTATTGAGAGATTAACTGACTTGTCCATAATCATGTAGCTAGTATTGTATGTTCCAGAATAAGGATGGAACATGGTCATCTGGATTCTAGGGCTAGGCCTCTACCTACTATGCTGCATTGTCTCTTAGTTGGGGGGGGCGGGGTTGAAGGGCAAGTTACATTGTGTAAATTGTGTACCTCAATATACAAACTCCAGCCTTTATATATGAATGTTACAACTTGTGAATATAATTTTCTATAAAATTCAACATATAATGAATACATCATTATGACTTATAACATTATAATATGACAAAGAACCTAGACTTAGAGCTAGATGGGACCATAGACTTAGGTGCCAAGTCCAAACCATTTATTTTAAAAAATGAGGAAATTGAAGCCCAGTTAAGTGAATTACTCAAGATCTTACAGGGAGTAACTGGAAGATCTGGGATTCAAATATGGATTCTTTGAATATACGTCCAAACCTAGTTCTGCTGTACTACAATGATTCACTGGTACCTTGACAAAGAATGCACATTAAAAGCTTTAACAAACAGGTGGCAGGCACAGTGCATAGAGTGGATAGATACTAAATTTCCTGGAGTCAGGAAGACCTGAGTTTAAATCTTTCCTCGGACATATAATAGCTTTGTAACCTGGGATAAATCATTTAATATCTTTCTGCCTCAGTTTCCTTATTGATAAAAATTAGGATAATATTATTCTACCTCCCGGGATTATTGTAAAGATTTAATGAAATAACATATGTAAAGCACTTTGCAAACCTTAAAGATATATATATATATATATATATATATATATATATATATATATATATATATATATATATATATATATATATATATATATATATATATGCTAGCCATTTTTAAGTCATTGTTCATAGATGATGTAACAAATATTTGATTTTTAGCACCCTCTGCACCCCTTTCCCCTTTTTCACTAGTCATCCATTGTAGAAGCAGAAACAGAATGGAAACAAATGAACCAGAAGCTCATTTGAACTTTTGTTCATTTCATGAATTACAGTGATTCCCTTTTTTCTTCATAATTTAAATATATACATAAATAATGTTGTATATATATATATATATATATATATATACACACACACACACACACACATCATCATCATCATCATCATCATCATCATCATCATCATCATCATCATCATCACCACCACCACCACAATCTGTTGACCTCCTGAGAAGCTTTTTCTACCTAGTTAGGCTTACCCTTATAGAATAAATATGAGTCTATCACTGTGCTCAGACTGATATAGATATTAGATATAATTAACATAGTCCTTAAGAATCCAGGGTTAAACATCCATGCCAGAAAAAAAGGCTTCAGAGTAGGTACTTTTGGAAATGTTAGTATGAAACATCAGATTCATATATCTATAAGGCATTCTGCTAGTGCTGTTGGAAAAGGGGTGCTACAGAAAACTAAAAGAAATATACTCTATCCTTATGGAAATTGTAATCTACTAGGGTAAATAAAACATATTAACACATTAAAAGTTAAATAGTATTTCAGGATTTAAATGACAAATAAAGACAATAAGATAAGATGTTACATTACAAACCTGATAGGCAAATTAAGGATAAAGTCAGTAACTACTAGGAAAATTCATTGATATTGTTTATTTTTACTAATCACTTAAAAAAATTTATTTGTTATAAGACATGGCTTTCCAGGTAGAGGGAAGGAGAGGAATCTATTTAGAAGTGAAGGTAATAATAATAAAAAAAAAAACAGAGATAACAAAAGAACATTTTCAAAAGTCACAGTATAGATACACCCTTTCCAGACTTACTTCATGTTACTTTCACAATTCTACATTCTAGCTAAATTGGTTTATTTAATGTTCTACAAACTTGGCATGGAATATATTGACTTCTCAATGCACCTCTAAGAATTTTTAGTTGTTTTCAAGCATTGATTTAAATATTACTTTCTGTAGGAAGCCATTCCTGCTTTTCTATATTGTGTTATTTTTCTTCCTCAAATTCTCGTGTACTTAATTTTCTAAGGTAATGTAAAGCCCTTCTTCTAACCAGGAGTAGTATTCAAGCCCTTTTTCCTTTTCTCTTAGTTTTCTCTAAGCATACTATACTACTGTACATGTGGTAGGTTTTTAATGAATAATTATCATTCAAAGAATGATTTTGAAGAGTTAGAATCCACAGAATTTGGTTACTGAGTACTTACGTGTGTGTACATATGCATATGCATGTATGAATTTGGACACATGAGGTGTGCGTTGTATAACTAAATTGATTTGCTATAATAGATCATATTGATAATTTCACATAGATACTTTAACATTTGCCATCATATAGTTTCCTCCTAATTTTCAAGCTCTTCTCTCCCCCTTCAAAAATTTTCTAGGAAAATAAAATATAAAATCAGGATAAGTCTCAAAATTAAAAACAACACTCCACACAACACACTAAGGCTTATTAATATAAGTGTTGTCATAGTGATATGAAATCACCCACTTATACATGTGTTGCATTTGGAATTACCACTTGGATTTGTAAATATATAACTTATTACAGTTGCTATAAGAACCACCTACACATAAGCAGTTACTTGTCAAGGAAAAAGAGAAAAAGCAGGCCAAATATTGTACAAATCCTGGTGATAACAAGTTCTCCAAAATGGAAACCATTCCCTGAACAAAGAATTCTCGCCAGTGCTTAAGAACAAAGTGGGTGAAATTGTCAGAGACCTATAGCCTTGTATGTTGGTGCCAAACCATCATTCACTACCAAACTTGTTTTCAGTGGTTTCATCATCAAACTCCTTATCACATTTTTTACTTCTTGAGCTTAATAAACAAAAAAAGCATGATTATTTTAAAACTAGAAAGGTCAAATTAATTGCTGTGGCCCTTCTCACTTGCTTCAACTCATATGTGTATACTTCCCTGCCCTTTTGTGCTAATATGTAGATTAAAAACAGTCTGGTAAATAAGAGTTTAAATCTATTCATTAAAGAATACAAGTTTAATTCCACTAGGATCCTCCTCTGATGACTTATTGTGACATGAAAGTTACCCTGAATTCTTGAAGGATCTGCTGGTGGAGTACGATGCTGAAATATAACACCTCATCTTTAAGATCTTTAATTAGATCCTTACTCCTGAGGTCTTTGGTCACTTCAGTCTTTTTAAAAATTATTTGTAGATTGTTCACTTTCCAACTCCTTTCTTTGATAGTACATTTCTGGGGACTGGGCCTTGAAGTGATCCGGCCTTAATCTTTGCCCAAGTTAACTTCTGTGGGGATGGGTTGACACAAAAACGGCCTCAGTTGGATACCAGACCTTTTTTGCCTCTTGTCTGGTAGAAAAACACACACACACACACACACACACACACACACACACACACACAGAGCCTGTCTCAGTTTCTGTGGTCCTCGTTAGGCTGGAGTACAATTGAAACACAGAGCAATGCCATCTCTGCAGTCTCATCCAGACCAAGTTCCTGCTTTTTGGTTTTCCATAGTGCCAAACTAGGAGGAGAATGGGAAAAGATATCTTCTTCCAAGTCCGTGATTTGACTTGTATAGTCTGTATGAGTCATGGTGGCCAGTGAATGTTTTATGTATTAGCATTCTCTGCTGTCAGTTCACTGAGTTGTGATCTCCTTACATTTTTTGCTGTTTTAAAGCATAGAGGCAACTAAAACTGCCTTATCTCTTTATCAAGGTTCCATTTATCTTGTTAGTCACATGGACTAGAAGTCTGAAATGTAATACCAAATATAGAACTGATTATAGGTTATAGGTCTTTCATCCAAGGAACAACTAGCTAAATTCAGAGAAGTTCATGTTTAGAACATTTTGGACTAAAGATCGTAAGTTTTTCAGCCATAAAAACTTGTAAAGAACAGTATAATAAGTCATTGATGGGCCTGTACACATTGGAGAAAAAGAAGAAATTATTTGAATATTGATTTTGAAATGTCCTAACAATGGCAATTCTACCTAAATTAATTTAATTTTTCAGTGCCATACCAATCAAATTAAGCATATATAAATATATATTATAGAACTGGAAAAAACAGGTACATGAATGAGATTTTATGTTTAAATTAAATTTGGTTGGAAAATCATGGACAATTGAAACCAAGTTAGTATGCATTAAATTGGCTTGAGATGTACAAACTGATGGGAGATAAGGGAAGCTACCTGATATTTTGATAATAAAATAGAGCAAACTTTTATCTTTTCCCAGAAAATACCAACTGCCTAGAAAATAGTACTTTTCAAAAAATATTTCCTTGTTGTAATTGTGATTGAATTTAATTCAATTGAAGAGGCCTAAGCCAAAGACTGATTAAATCTTTCATCGCATTTTGGGAAATGTCTCTTATTCAACTTAAGGGGTCTGCTACTGGCTGCTGCCACAACTATCATTCATTCATGCCCACTCGTCATGCCCCCATTTGGGGTTTTCTTGGTTGGCAGTTACTGGAATGGCTTGCCAGTTACTAGTTTAAGTGGTATTGTTCCAACATGTTCCAATATGCTTTTCCCTATCAAACCCTGAAAATAAGCAAAAAACCTTTTTTTTTTTTTTATTATATGGGAGGAGCAAAACTAGATATGCATACCAGGGTCTGCTCTGGTACCAAGGAGACACACTACATTGAAGCTAAACCTTGGTATGTGTGGTAGTGGCTAGAGCTACTGGACAAAGAAATACACAGTGAGCTGTAGCCATGGCAATGTTGGGGTAATAGCAACAATGAAGCAAATTTGATTCATAGAAGATCATAACCAGAATATGTTCCTGCAGGTGTTTGTCCAAATTCGGGAACAACATGAGGCTGGTGTAAAACAATTCTGTGATATTGCTACAGCATAGTTCATCTAGAGGGTGAGCACAAAGAATTGTTATGCCAAGCTCAGGGTACAACTTGCTTGCTAGGTCTCAGCTTCAGAAAATAAGGTGTCACCTCATAGTAAAAAAAGAGGAGTGAAAAGAGAGGGGTGATCTGATACTCTCCATCCCACCCTTCTCTCTCTCTTTCTCTCTGTCTGTCTCCAGATTTAAACCAATGATCTTAAGAAGCTAATTTTTAAAGATATCATCTACTGGCCTCTCATGGTTTCCATCATTTTGAATAGTGCAGCTGGGCAAGAGAGGAGAGGGAAAAGGGAGAAATAAATAGAAAAGGATGCCATAGAATATGACTTGGGTATCCAAATGAACTTTTCCAATCTTATTATGTCTTTATCATCTTGTTCTCATTATTCCCTGATAATTGGAAGCAAAAATTCTACTTGTACTTCACGTTCTATGCCAGACCTGAATGTCTCTCTCTAAGGGTCTTCTCTTCATAATAAATAAGTCCTCAGGAAGTGGCTGCGCCTCCTCATTGAATATCATCAAGAAAGCTCTTGAAAATATGATGGAAATGACTTTTTTAATTTAGGGGAAGCTATTAAGCTTCACCTGCTAGAGGACCTATTAAGTTCTCCTTCCTCCCCTGAATGAGAAGAGATGGAAAACCAGAAGGAATCAGAGACAAACAGGATGACTTAAATTTTCAATTTTATTACATTAAAGAAAAGCATGGTATAATTTTATGCAAAATCCTTTCCTATTCTATATTTTATATAGAAAGGCTTATTTAGTGCTTGTTAAGTTAATAATGGATTTTTTTAAAAGGTATTTTGTAGAATAGATTTTCATTCAGTTGTAGGTTGTACTGCATGGACCTAAGTTCCTTTCTTACTTCTTGACATATTACAAGAGCAATTGCCAAGCCATTCAAAAAGAGAAATCCAGAGCCTCATGACAGTTTCACAACTCACTGATGCCCTCCCCCCTTTCTAAGATCTTACTCTGACTGATGAGTTTTTATTACTTCTAATTCCAAATAAAGTTAATATAATGAGGGATCAATAAAAATAGTGATATTGCCTATTTATGTATGTGGACTTCTAATATTCTCCATCTCCAGACAAAAAAACAAAAAAAGATGATATTTGATGATATGGAGCTTTATAGGTGTGATATAGAATGATGCAAGTGTAAAAAAAAAACTGTCCAATTTTGATGATTTAATGTTCATCCGATTTTATTTGTCTTCTAGGAAAGAATCTCTTTGTTTTATTCAATAGGTGTCTGGCTGAGTAGAGTGGAAGGTTGAGTGAAGGACATTCCTGTTCTTACAATGGTTTTAATTTTATAAGCCTGTTGGAAAGAAAGGTGTTGGAACATAAAACCTCAGAATTTTATATATTTGATTAAATCATTAGTCCTATAAATTGATTATGCCATTACCTGCTCTCTTAGAAGCCTAATATTAAAAACAAAAACCTCACAAAGATCATCATCATCATCAAGTTTATCAGCTTTCTTTCTTTTTTTTTTTAACAAATGCTTTATTAACTTCTGTTTTACATCATTCATTTCCGCCAGATTTTGAGTTACAATCATTTTCCCCCCATTATTCCCCTACCCAACCTCCCAGAATAGCAGTCCCACAAGATATCACTTCCTCCAATCTGCTCTCTCCCATACCTTCTCCCATACCCCCATCGACTTTTCCATTAGAGGAAGGTGAATCTTTGTGTCCCAATGCCTGCACATCTTATCTCCCTATTACAAGCGAAAGAGTATTAATAATAGTATTTATATATATTTGAAACATTTAATGTTACGACCTCGAATTTCAGATCCATTTCCTTCCTCCCTTGTCACCCATTCCTTCTTGGGAGATAAATAATTCAGTATATGTTGTACATGTCTAGCTATGCAAAACATTATCATAGTAGATATATTGTACAAGGCTGCTTATAATTCCCTCCCACTCATCCCACCCCCACCTGGTCCATTCCCTACATAATCCTGTCCCTCTTCTATAGTGGGTACTTCCAACCTCCCCTCACCCAAAGGATGCCCTCCCATCCATCATCCCTCCTCTCATCCCCCTTCCCCCTATCCTGCTGCAGGTTGAGATATCCCATTTAGTATGTATATCATTTTCTCCCTGAACCAAATTCAATGTGAATGTGGTTTTGCCTTTTTAGCCTTCCTTATTCTCCCCCTCCTTTGCAACCACTTCCCCTTGCTTCTTCTACATGGGATAGTTTACCCTACCCTGTCTCTCCCCATCTCCTCTTGCCACTTTCCTCTCTCACCTCATAATTTCATCCCTTGAGTATTCTCCCTTCCCAACAAATTCAACCTATGCCCTCTATCCATATATAACTGTAACCATATACACACACATTCACATATGTATTCATATGACCACACCCCTTCTTCCATTATTTTCATAGTGAGAAAGATATCATCAGTCACAGTTATTGCTTTTCCATATAGGAATGTAAATAGTTCAACTTTGATAAGTTCCTTTTGATTTCTTTTCCCTGATTACCTTCTCAGGCATCTCTTCCTTCTTGTGTCTGGATGTCAAATTTTCTATTCAACTCTGGTTTTTTCCTCAAGAATGCTTGAAAGTCCTCTATTCCACTGAATGACCATATTTTCCCCTGAAACAAAATACTCAGTTTTGCTGGGTAGGTGACCCTTGGGTTCATTCCCAGTTCTTTTGCCCTCTGGAATATCATATTCCATGCCCTTCGATCCCTCAGTGTAGAAGCTGCCAGGTCCTGGGCTATTCTGATTGTGTTTCCACAATATTGAAATTGTTTCTTCCTGGCTGCTTGTAGTATTTTCTCCTTGATCTGGGGATTCTGGAACCTGGCTATAATATTCCTGGGAGTTTTCTTTTTGGGATCTTTTCAGGAGGTGATCTGTGGATTCTTTCAACCTCTATTTTGCCCTCTGGATCTAAAACATCAGGGCAGTTTTCCTTGAGAATTTCTTGAAGGGTGATTTCTAGGTTCTTTCTTTGATCATGGCTTTCAGGTAGTCCAATAATTTTTAAATTGTCTCTCCTGGATCTATTTTCCAGGTCAGTGGTTTTTCCCATGAGATATTTCACATTGCCTTCTAATCTTCATTTGTTTGGATCTGCTTAACAGCATCTTGATTTCTCATAAAGTCATTAGCTTCCATTTGCTCCAGTCTAACTCTGAAGGAATGAAATCTCCTCAGTGAACTTTTGAGATTCTTTTTCCATCTGGCAAATTCGACTTTTTAAGGCATTCTTCTCCTCATTGCCCTTTGGGCCTCCTTTGCCATTTGAGTCAGTCCATTTTTTAAGGTGTTGTTTTCCTCAGTCAGGCTGTTGACCCTCATTTCATACTTTTCCTGCATCCTTCTCATTTCTCTTTCCAATTTTTCCTCCACTTCTCTTATTTGATTTTAAAGTCCTTCTTAAGGTCCTCTATGGCCTGCAACCCACTCATGTTTTCCCCTGGGGCTTTTGAAGCAGGACTTCTGACCTCACAGTCCTTTTCCCGCTCTATGCCCCCAAAATAGGAGTCTAGGGTTGCATTTTTCTGTTTCCTTTGCCTTGCATGTTGCCACTTAATTACTTGACTTTTGGGCTTGTTGCCACACTATGGCTTTAAGGCCAGCTAGAGGAATTTTCATCCCGAACATGTGGGGGCAACTTCCGTTTCTGGCAAGCTGTAAACCCACCCACAACTTCCACCCTAGATCACAATCCAGATCCAGGGAGGTTAAAGCAAGAGCGATTACCCCCAAGACTGATCGCTGGATCTCCCCACGATTTGTAGGCTGGGAGCCGGAAATGCCTCTGAAAACTACAAAATGGCGTGTCTCCTCAGCTGCTTCTAGCCCCCAGGGGAGGGAGCTGACGCATTCCCCAAATACAGGTCCCAAAGTCCATAGGACACTAACCTCTTACTTTGTCCTAGGCATGTCTATGTTGATAATTCTAGAGTTGCCACAGCTCCTGGTGTTCTGGGGTTCCTCCAGATGGCTGCTGGCCCTGCCGCCCTGGGGCTAAAACCTCGGCTCACGTGGACCTGGGCTCGGCTCGGCTCGGCTCCTGCGCTCTGTGCTCTGCGCTCTGCTGGCTCCCAGACCACTGCGCTGGTCCTTCCTGCAGGGCTGCTGGGCTGTCCTCAGCGGGAGGTTAGCTTCTCTGTGTCGTTCTGTGGGTGCTGGAGCTCCAGAAGTTGTTCACCGTCCTTTTTTACATAGTTTGTGGGGAATCTGGGGGCAGAGAGGCTTGGAAGAGCTGTTTCTACTCCGCCATCTTGGCTCCCCCCCTATCAGCTTTCTTTCTGTAGAAAATGATGTTTTTAGAATTTGCACATAAAATTGAGGAGATACAATCCCTGACCTATATGACATAACTTTGCACTTTTCCTCCTCACAAAGGAGGGCAATGGCCTACAATGTGATTATAACTTTACATCATGCAATATATGCAAAAATTTCAGGATGTGTCTTAAATTGAACAAAATTCAACTCATTTTCTTTCCCCAACCTCAAGCCTCCCTTCTTTTTAATTATTTTATTATTGTCCAGGGTACCATCATACTTCCAGTAACTTACTCAAAATCTTGTAACATGCTAGGCTCCTCATTGTCTCTCAACACCCACATCCAAATGGTTTCCTTGTCCTATCAAATTTACCTTTGTACCACTTTCCCTCCTTTATCACTGCTACCACCCTCATCACCTCATTCCTGGCCTATCAATAGCCTGTTGGTTGTTCTCCTCCACACAATCTACAAACCAGTAATACTGTTCTCTGTGTTCTTTCTCCATTTCCTGACTCAGTGCATGTTCACTACCTATTCTTATGCCTTGAATGCTGACCCTTTCCATCTCTACTTACTGACTTTCCCAGAGTCCTTCAAGTCCAGTCTAGAATTCCATTTTATACAAGAAGTCTTTCCTGATCTCCCTCAAGATTAATACCTCCCCTCTGAGTTTATTGTTAATTTATCTTGTCTATACATTTTATCATCCCATTAGACTTTAAGCTCCTTCAGAACAGGGACTGATTGCTTTTTCTTCTTCTTTCTTTTTATCCCAAGTGTTTAGTACAATATCTGACACATTTTAATAAATAGTAGTTGATTTGACTTAATCTGAGATTAATGTAGTGATTTGTCCAATTAAGTTAATGGTCTTTGTTCAACCGCATTCTTTAATTTTGCATTGTATTTCCAATTCTTTGAAGTGCCTGCAAACCACAACACAGACTTTCATCAGGAATTGCATCAGAAAAAGATAAGCATTAAAAAAGAAAATATGAAATATTCGATATCTAATTATCTTTGTTTCCCTTTGCTTTGCACCTTGAACAATGATTTGCATACATTAAGCACATAAAATGATGTTTAAAAAACAACAAATAAATAAACTTCTTTGAATGAATTAAAATAGTGGATGGTGGATGAAGTGCTACATTTAGAGAAAGGAAGAAAGAGCTTCAAATTCTACTTCTGACACTTCCTATGTAAATTTAGAAAATATACATCATCTCTCTGAGCTTCCATTTTCTCACTTATAGAATGGATATGAAAATATTTGTAGTACCTGTTGAGGAAATCTCTCTGTCTCTTGGGAGAAGCATACCTATTAAGTGAGGGTTGGGTAACTGTGGGTCAAAGAAGTTAAACCAAGATCAGAGAGTTTTATTAACCTTCTAAGGAATCTTTTTTTTTCTTTTTGGAGGGCAATTGGGGTTAAGTGACTTGCCCAAAGTCACATGCTTAGTAAGTGCATTGAGTTTCTGAGGTCAGATTTGAACTCAGGTCCTCCTGACTCCAGGGCTGGTGCTCTATGCATGGCACCACCTAGCCACCCCTCTAAAGAATTTTCTATCACATGATAAATGATTGATATTCCTGGGGCATAGTTTTGGTTTTTGTAAACTTTTAGGCCTGCTTAGTGTACATAATCAGTAACATTGTTTGGTAATTTAGAAGAGATAAGTAAAATAGCTTACAAAAGAGAGAGCAATTCAGAAAGAGGGTGATCAATCAAGGATGAAAAGGAAATATCTCAAATATAGCTGGTAGGATTTGTTTTAAGAAAACATTCCCTGTTCAAGGGTAGAAGACAAGCAGGAATGAGCAAAATATATTTGCAATTG
This sequence comes from Gymnobelideus leadbeateri, assembly GCA_011680675.1. NCBI lineage: Eukaryota > Metazoa > Chordata > Mammalia > Diprotodontia > Petauridae > Gymnobelideus > Gymnobelideus leadbeateri. Next base: position 325,034 of record WOXC01005618.1, on the reverse strand, counting down.
TGAAAGAAGTCCTTAAAAAAACATTGCAAGGTCTCTTATCCTTGCATACCTTGTTAGTAGTGCTTTCTACTGTTGGGCCAGCATGCCATTGGAGGATTAGCATATGGAGATATTGCAAAATCATTATGGTTCCTATAACCCCATCTCCCATATAACTCTCACATTTGTTTATCCTGCAATTCAAATGAGGCAATGAAAGCAAAGCAATTTTGAAAACTTTAAAGAACTGCATAAAAAGTACTTAATAACACAAAATGATTAGCATAGAAACAAAACAAAATTTAGCCAATATGTTCTATAATTCCAAAGCAAATGAAACATTCTGGTTGATTCCTCCATTTAGATTACTAGATGCTTCAGCATGTAAAGTCAAGACAGTACATGAATCACTCTTTGTTTTTAGCCCTATTCCCACCTTCCTCCCACCCCACCCCCACATATTGAATCATAATGTTTGTATGTACCAAGTCATGGGACAGACTATAATGCCTATACTCACTAGCAATGATAATTAGCTAATTCTACACCTGAAGCAAGAAAATAAAATTCTACAAACTCTCTATACCCCCCATCCTAATGACTATACATGCTTGGGATAATGTATATACATAGTTTATATGTTTTGTATGCCCCTCTGCTTTTCACTCTAAAGAAATCTTCACTTTGCTTGCTCTTATTCCAGTTGTTACATTCCTCTGTAAACTGACCCCTCACAAACTCAGTTTTTGACAGACTTCCCATGTCTTAAGAATAATAAACAAGAAGTGAAAAAAAAAAGCAGATTTGTCAAGCGGTGCATTAAGAACAGTGAGCTAATGTGCTCAAAGTAGCAAAAAGAATGTACATGTATATCACACTCTATAGACATTATAGTTTACCATCCTCAAAGCCACTCAAGGAAGACAATTATTATCATTATTATATTAAGATGCTGGGGCGGGGGGTGAAGGATATGGAATTTTCTGTTAAAGCAAGGTCCAGGAGAAAGAGGAGAGAATGAAATAATAACACTACTTGATGTTTGTAAAGCATTTAATAGAAGTTTAACACTCATAAATAATAATTTATTAGATATTATATCTTAATCAATTATATAATGCACGTCATTGAGAACTGTCTGCTTCTTCCTTTCACATTTTATTTATTGAATCAGTCTTGAGAAAAAGTCAGAAATGTGGAAATACTGAGAGTCAATGAATAACAGTCCATGCTTACTGGTCTATTACCTTAGATGAATTAGAAAAGTTCATTGGTCTTCCTGTCACTTATGGCATAATAGGTGGAAAGAAAGAACCCACCCATTAAAAAACAATGCTCCAGGAGGAGTTCCTATGTTCAATAAAACTATACTATATAATTAATTCCTATAAGTAATGAGATTCCTTTGCTTTGGCATAAAGTCTTGAAGGAAACAAAATCTATTACAAGTGTATCTAGTCTATTCCCTGTGGAATCCTTTAATTGAAATTTGTCAGAACACATTTATTCTTAATGTGTATGTATATGTATAAATACACACTATACATTATATATAATACACAAGCATATACACATATATTATATATAATATACAATATACACTATATATGTGTGTGTATATATATATATATATATATATAATTATTACTTTGCAAAGCATGCTGTAATTTTTTTCAATAAATATTAAACAAAGCAGAAAAATTTGGTCTGAACTTTTGGTTGACTGTAGATACCAAGAAGAAATACTTGTTCAATCAATTCCTTTACTTGGGAAAAGACAATACTAGAAACAATTACACTAGTATATTTACTGATATAGTGTTGAAGCTCATGAAACCCTTATTCAACAAATGCTATAATGTACCCTGTGAAAGTTATTTAACATCCTTTGTTCTTTTCTTTAGACTGCTAAAGCAAAGATGTTGCATAGTTGCAACTATTCATTAGACTATAGAGAACTTCCCTAAGGAACAAAGATATGTGAGCTCCCATATGAAACTGGTTTTGAAAGATATTGTGATATTGACTTCATGTCAGAGTAAGAGATCCAAGTCTGTAATTATTTTCAGTACTCTCTATGAAGATTTTGAGATTCCAGCAGAGAATGACCCAAAACAAAGACTAGATGATGTTATTTTGCAACAAGCATAAGGTAGGAATAGCTATTCTTGATTAAATTAAAGGTGCTGGTGAAAGCATCAAAAAGGAGATGGTTTATGCATGTTTTCTTTTCTTTCTTTCTTTTTTTTTGCAGGGGGAGAAGGTAGGGCAATTGGGGTTAAGTGACTTGCCTAAGCTCACAAGGCTAGTAAGTGTTAAGTGTCTGAGACCAGATTTGAACTCAGGTCCTCCTGACTCCAGGGCTGGTGCTCTATTCACTGTGCCACTGAACTGCCCCTCTATGCATTTTTTCTACCATGTTATAGGTAAGACCCACATCAACAGCTGGAAAATATATATTAAAAATGTTGTCACTTAAACATTAACTGCCAAGGTATATCTTAAAGGTGAATGAGAAGCTAATTATACATTGTGCAAGTGGAAAATCAGAAGTGACAGAAACTATAGCTGAAGATGTAGGAGCTCATCAATCTAAAATGTGACACAGTTGGGATGGAACACTACAAAATCCCAGAGGATGACTACAGATGTATGCTTCAAAAGAAAAACAAAACTAAAACTTGTGCAACTGCAACCAACAATAACAATAGAGTGCAAATCCATTTCTTAAATAAATGATTACCAAGAAATATCTTTGGTAATAAAATAAGTTCTTTTGCCTATCTGTAAACACACCTTAAATACAAATAATTACAATTATGATTGTTGTACTTGGAAGCAAATTTTTTCAATCCTCATTTTTCTATTTTCATTACTTTATGGACAAATATAGTAATAAATATATATATATAGGGGCGGCTAAGTGGCACAGTGAGTAGAGTGCTGGCCCTGGAGTCAGAAGGACCTGAGTTCGGATCTGACCTCAGACACTTAACACACAAAAACAAAAAAACCTAGCCGTGACTTGGGCAAGTTACTTAACCCCAATTGCCCTCCAAAAAGGAAAAAAAATATCAGAGATGGAGATATGAATATCTATTGTGACTACCTCACAGGCAGTTTATAGAAACTACTTATCAGGATACTGTTACAGTGGTTGAAAAGACCAATTGAAAGGTATAAATCTATTTAACTACAAGAGGTACTAATCATTTGGGAGGCACGTTGCCAGCTCCCAGAAAAGAGAAAAAGATAAATGAGTATCATTCACCTCAACTCAGTTTGATAAAGCTGAGGCTACGGGTCTTAAAGCTATTGGAATATCCTTTTTCTATGCTAACTTAGCAGAATTTAGGAGGTCAAAAGGCTTAAGCTTAGGAGGTTAATGAAAAACAGCACTGAGAATGTGGTGACTAGCTTTGAGACATGTTGGCTTGGGTAGCTTCATTTCAAAATGGCAGTGTCGATTCCTGGAAGCATCAGTGGATCAAACCTTTAGCTTTTTATGCCAAAATGACAAACTAATGATCTTTAACATTATTGGATACAGGTTGGAGTGACAATAGCAATGACCTCCTAAGCTACCTTAAGGAGCTGTCAGCTATAAGGTTGAAGAGACAAAGCTCAAAAGCAACCAGGAAGTAGTTTGACAGAAGAAGCTATCTAAGCACAGGCAGAAGTCTTCCAGCCAGGCTGAAAGGAATAAGAAAAGAAAACTCGGATTCCCCTTCATTTCAGAATGCGTCTTTCCTATAGATTTATACGAGCTAATACGTGCTTATACTAACATATACTCCTATATACATACATACATATGTGTGTATGTATGTATGTATATGTGGTAGACAGAGAATAATTCTGTCCTTTGCCTTTTCATATTGTTGGCTTTGTTCTTCTGTTGGAATTGAATACTTTGCTGCTTGATTTAAATTCTTCTTGCCTGAACTATTAGTAGAGAAAACATTGAATGTGGATTCAAGTCATTCATTACCCTTATATTAAACCCAATAACCTGTGGGGATTCAATTTTGAGAAGAATAAATTAATTATGTTCATAAAACTATTTGGAAATCTCAAGAGAAGTAGTTATCATACAACTTATTTTGTCTGGCAAGATCCTACATGCCACAATGAATAGATTGTCTAAGCAATATTTCACTCTTTTTCCTGTTGTAGAAAATGACAGGAATTCTAAAAGGGGAAAACAAACAGGTAAACAAACAAAACTTGAACTAAATTATCTGATCTTGAATTAATCATAGACCAGCATAAAATTATACTCGTCTATGTCTTTTATGGTCAATGGTAATTTAGATGGAGATCAATTAATGAACATGAATGGTGAAAATGGATATACTAATTTGGTTTTCATATGGCTGCCATTTATAGATGGCCTAATAAACTGAGCTAGCTGCATTTTATAGATCCTATTCAATTTGCTTGCTATGTGCATCTCTAAGACTACACTTTGGATAAAAGTTGAGGTCAATTTGTTTAAAATGCAAATATTAATTAATATATTCCACCTACACAATAAGCTAGTCCATTGATATTTTTTTTAAACCTTAGCTATGTTGAGTCTACCACAATTTTCACCTGATTTGATTTTACTCTAGGCACAATTAAGTTTAGATATTGTAACTCATATGGTTTATGGAGCAGTGAACTGATATATGAGAGTGATGGTCTTTGCTGCTGGGTTCCTGAAGGGGTGGGAAGATAATGGCCTCGTCTGCTTCCCTGATGATTTCTGCCTGACCAAAGATATGAGGCAGTAGAAAAATCAAATACTTTCTAAAGAAGCATTTACACAGTAAGGAAGGAAAGCTATTTATTTAAGCTGTACCTTCAGATAACTTAAACAGTTAATGACAGTTTAAGCTTTGAGTTTATTTTTAAGAGTATCTTGAAACTGATATTTCATCTTTCTTTGTTATCCCTTAATGTATGTTTGGTTTTTCTTTGTTGCTATTACAGTAAATGGATCTGTTAGTATGAGAGGAAAACATTGCAATCATAATAAATATCTTCATGGAAAATAGTAACTGAAGTTGTATTTTAATTGATTGCCGGGAATTGATTTTCTGCATCTGAAGGTACTATAATTACAGTGAAACAGGATAAAGAAAAAAATCAACAGCACACTTCATTTTAATAATGCTGATTAAAATGCATTTCACATAATCTTTAACTACATAGATAAATAACAGACATCCATTAATAAAAACATGAATGATTTCTGTGGACCACAAAATCAATTGCACTATCATTCCTACCTTATGTATTTATCTCTCTACTTCTTACCCTATTTAATGAAATTGCTTTTAAAAGAATACTTTATTATGTATTTTTAATGATATAATTAAATATGTTGCCTATAATGACCTTATTTATTCACTATGCCCTGGTATTATTTTGCTTCTATTGATTCCTTTAAAAATAATATCCAGGGGAGAGATCCAAGATGGCAGGGTAAAGACAGGGACTCACCTGAGCTTTCCCCTGAACCTTTCCAAATACCTTAAAAAATTTACTCTAAACAAGTTCTAGAGAAGCAGAATATACATAAAGACAGAGTAAAACAAATCTCTAGCCCAAAACAACTTGGAAGGTCAGGAGAAAACATCTGTTGCACCAGATTGAGAGAGGAGCACAGTCCAGCACAGGATGTACCAGCACAGCCCTGGCCCTGGCAAACCAGGAGCAGGCCTTGGGAGTCACTTAATCATCATCAGCATCAGCAGCAGGAGCTAATGCTTCTAGAGCTCTAAGCTGACAGACAGTGAGGGGTCAAACAACTGGTCAGAAGATTACAGAGGTCTTGTTGCTAGCATTGAGGCAGGACTCTGTTGCTTTGCCCATACTTAGACTCAGTCTGCAGTCCTGGGTGGCAGTCCTAGGAAAAGGAGTAACACTAGCATAGCAGAGTTTGCAACAGCCATGGAGGGCTGGGACGGAACCATCCTCACAGTTCCAGGGCAGAAAGGAGTGCCTGTGGTTGCTCACAGACCAAAGCATAAGCCAGGAGAGGAATAAGTACCTCTCCTTAGATAATACCACCTTGGAAAAACTGAAAACTTACAAGTCCCTAGAATTATCTCTGTAAACAGCTGCAAAAAATACCCTTATGCTTGGGACAGTTCACCCTCCACCCTGGAATCAGAACCCTGCCTTAACAAAGAGTTAAAAAGTCAAGTAATAAGTTGGGAAACTGAACAAACAATGGGAAAAAAAAACTGACTATAGAAACTTACTTTGATGACAAGAAAGATAAAAAACACACTCAGAAGAAGACAACAAAGCCAAAGTTCCTACATCCAAAGTCTCCAAGAAAAATATGAACTGGTCTCAGTTCATGGAAGAGCTCAAAATGGATTTTGAAAATCAAGTAAGAGAAGTAAAGGAAAAAATGGGAGTATAAATGAAAGTGATGTAAGAAAATCATGAAGTGAATCAACAAAGTGGGAAAAGAGACCCAAAAGATACTGAAGAAAATAACACCTGAAAAGTAGAAAGTAGAATAGACCAAATGTTAATAGAGGCCCAAAAATCCAATGAGGAGAATGCCTTAAAAACCAGAATTGACCACATGAAAAAGGACCTCCAAAAAATAACTGAAGAAAATAATTCCCATAAAATTAGAATGGAGTAAATGGATGTTAATGACTTTATGAGAAATCTAGAAATTATAAAACAAAACATATAATGGAAAAGATAGAAGACAATGTGAAATATCTCACTGGAAAAACAACTGACTTGGAAGGGAGATCCAGGGGAGATAATTTTAAAATTATAGGACTACCTGAAAATCATGTTAAAAAAAAAAAAAAGAACCAGTCACCTACCCAGCAAAACTGAGTATCTTGTTTCAGGGGAAAATATGTTCATTCAGTGGAATAGAGGACTTTCAAGCATTTTTGATGAAAAAACCAGAGTTGAATAGAAAAGTTGACATTTAGACATAAGAAGCAAGAGATGCTTGAGAAGGCAATCAAGGAAAAGAAATCAAAAGGAACTTATCAAAGTTGGATTATTTACATTCCTACATGGAAAAACAATAACTGTGTTTCATGAAACCTTTCTCATTATGAAAATAATTGAAGAAGGGTACATGGCATATGTTCACAGGTATACATGGATAGAGGGCACAGGTTGAATTTGATGGGAAGGGATGATTTTTTTTTTGGAGGGCAATTGGGGTTGGGTGACTTGCCCAGGGTCACGTGGCTGGGTTTTTGTTTGTGTGTTGGGTGTCTGGGGCCGGATCTGAGCTTGGGTCCTTCTGGCTCCAGGACCAGCGCTCTGCTCGCTGAGCCACCTAGCCGCCCCAAGGAAGGGATGATTCTTAAGGGGTGAAGTCAAGAGGTGAGAGAGGAAAGTGGCAAGAGGAGATGGAGAGAGACAGGGTAGGGTAAACTATCTCATATAGAAGAGGCAAGGGGAAGTAGTTGCAGGGGAGGGGTAGAACAGGAAGCAAAAAGGCAAAAGCATATTCTCATTGAAGTTGGCTCAAGGAGAGAATCACATACATACTAAATGGAATATCTTACCCTCACTCATTCTCCTGAGTAGGGGAAAGGGGGGTGAGAGGGGGTATGATGGAGGGGAGGGCATTCTGGGGGGAGGGGAGGTTGGAAGTACGCACTTTTTAAGAGGGACAGGATCAAAGTAGGGAATGGACCAGGTTGGAGCTGAGATGGGTGGGAGGGAAATATAAGCAGTCTTTTACAATATATCTACTATGGTAATGTTTTGCATAGCTATACATGCAGAACACATACTAAATTGCTTATCTTCTCAAAATCGAAGGGGATATGGGAGAAGATATGAGAGAGAGCAGATTGGATAAGGGGATATCTAGTGGAACTGCTATTCTGGGGTGGTGGGTAGGGAAAATAGGGGAAAAATGTAACTCATAATCTGGTGGAATGAATGATGTGAACCAGAAGTTAATAAAGCATTTGTTTAATAAAAAAAAAAGAACCTAGACATCTTTCAAGAAATTATCAAGGTAAACTGCCCTAACATTCCAGAACTAGAGGGTAGAACAGAAATTGAAATAATTGACTGATCACCTCCTGAAAGAGATCCAAAAATTAAACTGCTAGGAATACAATAGCCAAATTCCAGAGTTCCCAGGTAAAGGAGAAAATGTTTTGAACAGACAGAAAGAAACAATTCAAGCATCATGGAGTCACAATCAAGATAGCACAATATTTAGTAGCTTCTACACTGAAGGATTGGAGGGTTTGGAATATCTGGAATATCAATTCCAGTGGGCAAAGGAGCTAGGATTACAACCAAGTATCACCTACACAGTAAGAATGAGCATAATCCATGACAGGGAAAAATGGATATTCAATGAAATAGAGGAATTTCATGAACTCTTGGGAAAAGATCAGAGCTAAATAGAAAATCTGACTTTCAAATACAAACTCAAAAGAGCATGAAATATAGGTAAACAGGAAAGAAAAAACATAAGGGACTTATTAAAGTTAAATTATTTACATTCCTACATGGAAAGATGATATGTGTAACTCATAAGTCTTTTCTCATTATTAGGCACTTAGAAGGAGTATATATAGACAGAGGGCACAAGTTAAATATGAAGAGATGATATCTAAAAAAAATAAAATTAAGGGGTAAGAGGGAAATGTAGTGGGAGAAAGAAAAAGGAGAAAGAAGTATGGGGTAAAGTATCTCACATAAAAGAGGCAAGAAAAAACTTTTATAATGGAAGGGAAGAAGGGGAGGTGAGAGGGAGTAAGTCTACCTTACTCTCATCAGAATTGGCCCAAAGAGGGAATAACATACACACACAATTAGGCACAGAACTCCATCTTACCCAACAGAAAAGTAGAGGGGAAGGGAATAAGAGGAGTGGTGACAGAAGGGAGGGCAGATTAGGGGAGGGTATAATCAAAAGCAAAACAGATTTTGAGAAGGGACAATGTGAAAGGAGAAAGAGAACAGAATGAACAAGGGATGGGTTAGGATGGAGGAAAATATAGTTAGTCATTCACAGCTTAACTATTATGTATGTGTTTTGCATGACTACACATGGATAATCTACATTGAATTGTTTGCCTTGTCACTGATGGGAGTGGGGGGAGGTGGAGAGGGAAAAAGGGAGAGAATTTGGAGTTGAAATTTTTAAAAATGAATATTAAAATTGTTTTTACATGTAACTGGAGAAAAGTAAAATAGTAAATCAATTTTAAAAATATATATGTTATGTTCTTTTAGGAGAAATAATATATAGAGCATATTCTTTTTTTATATATTTGAAACATTTAATTTTAAAACTTCGAATTTCAGATCCATTCCCTTCCTCCCTTGTCACCCACTCCCTCTGAGAAGATAAGCAATTCAGTATGTGTTGATAAGTTCCTTTTGATTTCTTTTCCCTGATTACCTTCTCAAGAATCTATTGCTTCTGGTGTTTGAATGTCAAATTTTCTCTTCAACTCTGGTTTTTTCCTCAAGAATGCTTGAAAGTCCTCTATTCCATTGAATGACCATATTTTCCCCTGAAACAAAATACCCAGTTTTGCTGGGTATGTGATTCTTGGTTTTAATCCCAGCTGCTTTGCCCTCTGGAATATCATATTCCATGCTCTTCGATCCCTCAGTATAGAAGCTGCCAGGTCCTGGGCTATTCTGATTGTGTTTCCACAATACTGAAATTGTTTCTTCCTGGCTGCTTGGAGTATTTTCTCCTTGATCTGGGAGTTCTGGAACCTGGCTATAATATTCCTGGAAGTTTTCTTTTTGGGATCTTTTTCAGAAGGTGATCTCTGGATTATTTCAACCTCTATTTTGCCCTCTGTGTCTAAAACATCAGGGCAATTTTCCTTGAGGATTTCATGAAGGGTGATTTCTAGGTTCTTTCTTTGATCATGGCTTTCAGGTAGTCCAATAATTTTTAAATTATCCCTCCTGGATCTATTTTCCAGGTCTGTGGTTTTTCCCATGAGATATTGCCTTCTATTCTTTCATTTGTTTGGATCTATTTACCAGCATCTTGATTTCTCATAAAGTCACTAGCTTCCATTTGTTCCAGTCTAACTCTGGAGGAATGAATCTCCTCAGTGAGCTTTTGAGATTCTTTTTCCATCTGACAAATTTGGCTTTTTAAAGCATTCTTCTGCTCATTGGTCTTTTGAGCCTCTTTTTTTTTCTTTTTGGAGGGCAATTGGGGTTAAGTAACTTGCCCAAGGTCACATGTCTAGGTTTCTCTTTGTGTGTGCATTAAGTGTCTGAGGCCTGATCTGAACTCAGGTCCTTCTGACTCCAGGGCCAGTGCTCTACTCACTGTGCCACCTAGCCAACCCAGTTTGCCTTTTTTTTTGCTTTTTGGAGGGCAATTCGGGTTAAGTGACTTGCCCAAGGTCACACAGATATTTTTTGTGTTAAGTGTCTGAGGCTGGATCCAAACCCACGTCTTCCCGACTCCAGGGCTGGTGCTCTATTCACTGTGCCACCTAGCAGCCCTTTGAGCCTCTTTTGCCATTTGAGTTAGTCTGTTTTTTAAGGCGTTATTTTCCTCAGTCGGGCAGTTGACTCTCATTTCATACTTTTCCTGCATTCTTCACATTTTTCTTCCCAATTTTTCCTCTACTTCTCTTATTTGGTTTTCAAAATCCTTCTAAAGTCCTCTAAGGTCTGTAAGGTGATCATATTTACATTTGGGGCTTTTGGTGCAGAATTTCTGACCTCACAGTCCTCCTCCTGTTCCATGCTTTGATCCTCTTTGCCCCCAAAATAGGTATTTAATGTTGAATTTTTCTGTTTATTTTGTTTCCTTTGCCTAGGCATGTTGCCACTTAATTACTTGACTTTTGGGCTCACTGTCACAGTAGGACTCTGCCACCCGACAGGGGAGCTTCTGTCCCAAACATTGGGCTCTTCTCAAATTCTGTAGGTATTAGTTGGGTGCCCTCTGTGAAGCTTCTACACGCTCCAGCAAGCTGAACACACACCCCAAGACCTCCATCCCAGACCACAATCCAGATCCAGGGAGGTTAAAGCAAGAGTGATTACCCCTCCAAGAATTATCACTGGATCCCCCTACAGTTCTCAGGGTAGGAGCTGAAGCTGCAACTGAAGCTGCAAAATGGCGAGTGTGCCTTGTCTCCTCAGCGGCTTCTAACCCCCAGGGGAGGAAGCCAACGAGTTCCCTAAATACTGCTCCCAAAGTCCATAGGGCACTAACCTCTCACTTTTTCCTAGGCATATCTGTGTTGGTAACTCTGGAATTGCCACAGCTGCTCATGTTCTGGGATCCCTCCAGCCGGCTGCTGGACCAGCCACCCTGTGGCTAAACCACAACTCACTAGGGCCTGGGCTTGGCTCCCAGAGCGCTGTGTTGGGCACTCCCTGCAGAGCTGCTGGGCTGTCCTCAGTGGGAGGTTAGCTTCTCTGTGTCGTTCTGTGGGTGCTGGAGCTCCAGAAGTTGTTCAGAGTCCCCTTTTACATGATTTTGAAGTCATGTAGCATGGAGAGCTGTGGAAGTGCTGTTTCTACTCCGCCATCTTGGCTCCACCCCCTATAGAGCATATTCTTGACATGGATTTTTCTATTTTCACCCATGCCATATCTTTAAACCCCATTATAATCACAACAAGCATAAGAGAGTTATTTCTAAGGACCCTAAAATTCTTCTAAAACTATGCCACTAATTGGGATATCATTAGCTCTTGTTAAACTTATATATAAATGAGAAAATTAACCAGAACGACTATTTATTTTATTAAATAAAATATATAAATGTCATTTTTAGTGGTGGAGGGGAAATAATAAATCATCTAATCTCTTCTTTTCATTTTCCAGTTAAAGAAATGAATGTTCAGGGGCAGTAGGTGTTGCAGTGAATAGAGCAGTGGTTCTGAAGCCAGGAGGACCTGAGTTCAAATCCAGCCTCAGACACTTAACACTTACTAGCCATGTGACCTTTGGCAAATTGCTTAACCACAAATGCCCTACCCTCCGCCCTACAAACACACACACACACACACACACACACACACACACACACACACACACACACACAGAAATGAAAGTTTAAGAAGCTCAAGGACTTGTCAGATTTCTTACAGGTGGTTGGAAAATGGAAGCAAAGGGGAATAAATTACTATCCTCTACAACTAATTAGTGTTCTAATGTTCTAAGGAGACAAGTTGACATTCTTGTGGAGATGTGGAAAAGAAACCAGTTAAAAGTTCTTCAGGAGCTCACATTCAGTACATTAAGACCCTGAATAAGCATCAAAATTTAGAGACTAGGAACTCTTGGAGGAACTAAGCTAAATTTAGAATCTAGAAATAAGAAAGCATCAGAGTCAGATAGAGATGGTTAGTGAGTAATAAAAAGGAAGTGAAGCATACAAAGAGTGTTGGACCTTGAATTAGGGAGAATTAAATTTTTACCTTTCCTTAAACTTTTACTATCTGCATAACACTAGGGAAGTCACTTACCTTCTCTGAGATTAAGTTTTTCATCTGTTTTATACTGATTGTGCGTTGTGATGTAATAAAGATCAAATGAGATAATATATAGAAAACATTTTGAAAACTTTAAATATCTACATAAACGTCAGTTACTATTACTATTTATATCTAAATACTGCATTTCTTTTAATACTTCACCTTATATTAATTATATTCTCTAAACCATCTAGAACTAAATTAGATTTTTGTCTTATTTTAGTGAATATTTCAGTAGAATGAATACTAAAATGTGGGGGTATGTACTTTATACTCCTCCATTAGTTATCCCTGCCTAGAGAATCAACTTGCCCCTGGGGCAGCATGGCACAATGTAAAAAGCAATGGCTCTGAAGGCAAAGGGACTGGGTTCAAATCCTAACTCCAATGATTACTAGTTGTGCTTGACCTCAGTTTCCTCATCTGTCAATTGAAATAACTGGATGAGATAGATTTTTATATAGTGTTCAGACCTAGATCTATGAGGCCATAACTAACATACAGGGCAACTTCTAGAGATTCAAGCATTAGCCTTAGTGAAACAGATAATTTCTATTGTTTTTTGTAGTTGTTCAGTAATATCTTACTCTCCATGACCCCATTTGAGATTTTTTTTTGGCAAAGATACTGTAGTGGCTTGCCATTTCCTTCTCCAGCTCAAAAAGCAAGTATCTGAGCCTGGATTTAAATTATGGTCTTCCTGACTCTAGGACTGGTGCTATATCTACTATTCCACCTAGCCCCTTTTGAGGCCCATAATACCAACACAATCCTATTAAGTAAGAGTAAATCATGAATATTTCAAAAATCTGACAGATTAATTAGCTTTGAGGTATTGAGAAAAAAAGCTATTAAAATATTTGCCAACAATTAGACAATAAGAGATATAATTCATGTATGTTAAGAAATGAAAGGGGGGCAGAGCCAAGATGGTGGAATAGAAACAGCTCGTCCAAGCCACTCTGCCCCCAGATTCGCTTCAAAATATGTAAAAGGGGACTCTGAAAAACTTCTGGAGCCCCAGCACCCACAGAACGACACAGAGAAGCTAACCTCCCGCTGAGGACAGCCCAGCAGCCCTGCAGGAAGGACCAGCGCAGCGGTCTGGGAGCTGGCAGCGCGCTGCGCACAGAGCGCGAGGACAAGCCAAGCCCAGGTCCGCGTGAGCCAAGGTTTTAGCCCCAGGGTGGCAGGGCCAGCAGCCGGCTGGAGGAACCCCAGAACACCAGGAGTTGTGGTGACTCCAGAATTATCAACATAGACATGCCTAGGACAGAGTAAGAGGTTAGTGTCCTATGGACTTTGGGGCCTGTATTTGGGGAATGTGTCGGCTCCCTCCCCTGGGGGCTAGAAGCCACTGAGGAGACACGCCATTTTGTAGCTTTCAGAGGCAGCTCCAGCTCCTGGCCTGCAAATTGTAGGGAGATCCAGCGATCAGTCTTGGGGGGGGGGGGGTAATTGCTCTTGCTTTAACCTCCCTGGATCTGGATTGTGATCTAGGGTGGAAGTCATGGGTAGGTTTACAGCTTGCCAGAAACGGAAGTTGCCCCCCAACACGTTCGGGAAGAAAATTCCTCTATCTGGCCTTAAAGCTATAGTGTGGCAACAAGCCAAAAAGTCAAGCAATTAAGTGGCAACATGCCAAGGCAAAGGAAACAGAAAAATGCAACCCTAGATTCCTATTTTGGGGGCATAGAGTGGGAAAAGGACTGTGAGGTCAGAAGCCCTGCTCCAAAAGCCCCAGGGGAAAACATGAGCAGGTTGCAGGCCATAGAGGACCTTAAGAAGGACTTTAAAAATCAAATAAGAGAAGTGGAGGAAAAATTAGAAAGAGAAATGAGAAGGATGCAGGAGAAGTATGAAATAAGGGTCAACAGCCTGACTGAGGAAAACAACACCTTAAAAAATAGACTAACCCAAATGGCAAAGGAGGCCCAAAAGGGCAAGGAGGAGAAGAATGCCTTAAAAAGTCAAATTTGCCAGATGGAAAAACCCTTTTTCAGGAGGTGATCTGTGGATTCTTTCAACCTCTATTTTTGCCCTCTGGATCTGAAACATCGGGGCAATTTTCCTTGTTTGGATCTGCATAACAGCATCTTGATTTCTCATAAAGTCATTAGCTTCCATTTGCTCCAGTCTAACTCCTCAGTGAACTTTTGAGATTCTTTTTCCATCTGGCAAATTTGACTTTTTAAGGCATTCTTCTCCTCATTGCCCTTTTGGGCCTCTTTTGTCATTTGAGTTAGTTAAAGCAAGTTAAAGCAAGAGCGATTACCCCCCAAGACTGATCGCTGGATCTCCCTACAATTTGCAGGCCAGGAGCTGGAGCTGCTTCTGAAAACTACAAAATGGCGTGTCTCCTCAGTGACTTCTAGCCCCTAGGGGCATTCCCCAAATACCAGTCCCATAGTCCACAGGACACTAACCTCTTACTTTGTCCTAGGCATGTCTATGTTGATAATTCTGGAGTCACCACAGCTGCTGGTGTTCTGGGGTCTCTCCAGCCAGCTGCTGGCCCTACTGCCCTGGGGCTAAAACCTTGGCTCACATGGACCTGGGCTTGGCTCAGCTCTCCCCACTGCGCGCTGCTGGCTCCCAGACTGCTGTGCTGGTCCTTCCTGCAGGGCTGCTGGGCTGTCCTCAGCAGGAGGTTAGCTTCTCTGTGTTGTTCTGTGGGTGCTGGGGCTCCAGAAGTTGTTCAGAGTCCCCTTTTACATAGTTTGGGGGGAATCTGGGGGCAGAGTGGCTTGGATGAGCTGTTTCTACTCCGCCATCTTGGCTCCGCCCCCCCGCATTCAAAAATTTTAAAGGAATTTTTAGGAAAATTAAATGAATTACAGAATGACATAATAAAATTATACTAGGGGGAGACTTCATTATGACTCTTTAGTGAACAAATTCAGTTCTACACTCTTCCCTTCTCATGAATTCCTGGACACCTTTTCTTATGACAGATGATGTCCAGTCAAGCCTCAGGCTTGGATTAATCCCCAATTTTTTTTTTTTTATTTTGCTCTCCTATACACCTGCTCCTGAATAAAAGTGGAAAAAATCACTCAACTATTGTGACTACATCCACTAAAAATTTGTGTGACATAACTTCAAATGGACTTCATTGCTGACAGGCAATCTTACAATACCTCCAACTATCCCACCCTCCACAGTGGCTCTTCCAAACATTTTCATTCCTCTTCAAAGCTTCCAAATTCTCCCTATTCCCCTAGTCTCTTGGCCCAGAGCCTGGCCTGATATGTTACAAGAAAGGGTGCATTCATTGTAGACCCCCTTTTCTCCCATCTTCCTCATCACCTATCACTCAGATGCCTTCTACCACTTTCTCCTCTTTTACCCACCTCACATGATTAAGGGACCTTCCTCTTTATCAAGGCTAACTCTACTATTTAATTAGGTGATCCATTCCATGTCATATCCTCCAATAGACTGCCCCCTCTGACATTTTCATGCTATCACTTATTTTCAATCTCTGTCTGTCTAGTGGTTCATTCCATTCCTCCTAAAAAGATATCCATATCTATCCCATACTGAAAAATTTCACTTGATTCTTCCATCCCTACTAATTATCATCCTATATCTCTTCTATTTTTTGTAGCTATACTCCAGAAAAAGGACATCTCTAATAAGTACCTTCATTTTCCCCCCTTTCTGTTCTCTTCTTAAATCTTTATAATCTGGCTTTAGACCTTATAATTCCACCAAAATTGGTGTCCCCAAAGTTACTAATGAATGGGGCAGCTAGGTGGTACAGTGAATAGAGCACTGGCCCTGGAGTCAGGAGGAGCTGAGTTCAAATTCAGCCTCAGACACTTAACACAAAAACTAGCCGTTTTGACCTTAGGCAAGTCACTTAACCCCAACTGCCCTCCCCCCCTAAAAAAAAGGCAAAAAAAAGATTGACAAAGTTACTAATGATCTATTCATTGCTGAATCTGATGGCATTTTCCCTTTCCTCATTCTTCTTGATCTTTCTACAGAGTTGATAAGTCTTCCTTCATATGCTTTTTTCTCTAAGATATCAGGATACCACTTTCTGCTGATTCTTGACCTACCTATCTATTCGGATTTCCCAACTGCAGGAGTTATTAGTTGGGTGGCCTCTCTGAAGCCTCCACACACTCTGGCAAGCTGGTCATACACCCCAAGACCTCCACCCCAGACTGCAATCCAGATCCAAGAAGGTATATAGCAAGAGTGATTACCCCCCGGACTGATCACCAGATTCCCCCTACAATTCGCAGGCCAGGAGCTGAAGTTGCAATGTGGCAAAGTGGTGCAAGATTTGCCGGCTACTCAGTGTCTTCTCACCCCCAGGGGAAAGAAGCCACTCTCTCTCCCAACCAATCCCAAAGTCCGTAGGGCACTGACCACTCACTTTGTCCTAGGCATCTATGTGTTGATGATTCTGGAAACACCACAGCTGCTGGTGTTCTGGGATCCTTCCAGCTGGCTGCTGGTCCAGCTGCCCTGGGGCTAAAACCTCTGACTCATGTGGGCCTGTGCTCTGCTTCCAGAGCGCTGTGCTGGCTTCTCCCTGCCGTGCTGCCCTCAGAGAAAGGTTAGCTTCTCTATGTCATTGTGTGGGTTCTGGAGCTCCCAAAGTCATTCTCAGTTCTCTTTTACATAATTTGAAGTGGTGTGGGCAGGAGCTCTGTGCAAGTGCTGCTTGTACTCTGCCATTTGGCTCTGCCCCCTCCCCAACTCTTGTTAATTTTAGTGCCTCAGCTCTTAATTACTTCCTATTTCTTCTCTATGTAGCTTGTTATGCATATATTTCTTTCATATTATCATCTCCTTTAGAGTTCCTTGACAGGAATTCTTACTTGCTATTCTTTGTTTCCTTGGCACTTAACACAGTGTCTACCACATAAGACGTGCTTAATAAATACTTATTGATGGATTGGTTGGTTGACCAGTTCACTGTCTCCCATTCCATCCATGTTCTGTCCTTTTACCTTTGTTATAGGCTATCCCTCTTGCCTGGGATATTCTCATTCATCATTTCTGCCTGGTAGACTCCATAGCTCCAATTAGAATCAGCTCATGTGAAATTTATAGATGGACTACTTTCCTGATTCACCAATTATTAGCATCCCCTTCGTTTCCTCTAAAATTATCTTTAATTTGGATGTATTTTATAGGCATTTTTCATTTGTTAGTTTATTTGTATGTATGCATATTGTTCCTCCCAACAGAATGTAAGCTTCTTTGGGATAGGGAATAATTCATTTTTCTCTTTCTATCCCTAGTGTTTAGCCTAGTTTTTAGAGCATAGTGGTAAAATAATATATACACTTTGATTGCCCTTTGGGTATAATTTGAAATTGTTATCCAGAATGGTTGGATTAGTTCACAATTACACCAACAATGCATTAGCCTTCCAATTGTCCCATATCTTCTCCAGAATTTATAATTTTTCTTTTTTGTCATATTAATTAATCTGATAGGTGTGAGCTGGCATCTCAGAGTTATTTCAATTTGAATTTCTCTAATCAATAGTGATTTAGAGTATTTTTCATTTAAGTACAGATAGCTTTGATTTCTTTATCTGAAAACTGTTCATATCATTTAACTATCAATTAGGGAATAATTTCTTGTCTTAGAAATTTGCCTCACTTTTCTATATATTTGAGAAATCAGTTCTCTATCAGAGATGCCATTTCAAAATTTCCCCCAGCTTTCTGTTTTCCTCATAATCTTAATAGAATTGGTTTTGTTTGCAAAATTTTTAAAAAATATAATATAATCAAAAGTAGTCATTTTGTATCTCATAATGATCTCTATCACTTGTTTCATCATTAATTCTTCCCTTCTTCATAAACCTGACAGGTAAAATAGCCCTTGCTTTCCTAATTTGCTTACGGTTTCACCTTTTATGTTTAAATCATGTACATTTTGACCTCATCTTGGTATATGGTGTGAGATGTTATTCTAAACCTCATTTCTGCCATACCTTCCATGTTCTATTTACTTGGATATATGCATGTTATTTCTTCACAGTAAAATGTGCTCTCCTTGAAGAAAGGAGCTAATTTCTATTTTTACTGCTTGTTTCCCTAGAGCCGTTTTTTAGTGAAACTAAATCATTAATAAATGAATTGAATGGAATATCCTTCACTGGTTTAATACTTGTAGAGTTAAATTACCTTTTAATTTGAATTCATATTTATTAAATAGATGTTTTAGAGGTATATTCCTCTATTTTTTTCCTTTAATATTAAGAGCACTGTATAGGAAAGGAAGGTGGGGAGCAAAAGTTGTCTAGCCACAGATGTGGTCCTCTGCATAATATTTACAACCATTGTCTATTGCATGGGGTTTTTCCAACAACCATATGTCATTATTTCTATTTTGCAGGTAATAATTTAGCTCAAAGAGATTGAGTGAGTCTCAAAATCCCATGGTGCATAAACAGCAGAGCCAGGACCAAAACAAATGTCATCTGACTCCATGTCTAGTTTATTTTCCATGACTGACTTAAATGAGTTTTTACAAATTTCCAAGTTAGCAGAATAGAAGTAATTTAGAGACTGCAAAGTGTGAAGTACTTTACTATTTAATAATTCATTCTTTTAATTTCCTATTGAGTACAGTTATCCTTTAGTTACCAAAAAAACTTACCTTTTTTAAAAAATGCTGACTTCAAAGGATGACTGTAAATTTTTTCATATATTAAAATCAAGCTCAAATTATTACCATGTAGAAATATATAACAAAGGTTTCCTTAAAAGAGAAGTAGAATAAGATTAGATAATTTTAATTTTATATTAATATTTATAGAATCATAGGCCAGTTTTCTCATTTTAAAGATGAAGAAACTGAGTCCTAGAGAGTTTAAGCAATTTTAACAAGGTCATGTAAGTATAAAAACCAGAGTAGAGGTAAGATTCTTTTTTTTTTCACATTTTACATTATTGTAGATTTATTTATATAAAACTCCAATTTGTAGTTTATAAGTTCTACTATATAACCACATTACTATACTACTACAAAATAACCATTTCTTTGAATAGATTCCAGATTTCCTGAGGTAAACAGATAAATGCTTTTCAACACTTAGAAACATTTTAATGGAATTCCAAATGCCTATCACAAGACATATGTTCATGGTTTCCCAAGATTCCAAAACCAAAGATATAAATCCAGTTTTCATATTTCCTGAAAACAGTTATTTGAATTAATAAAAGGTTTAGCATGAATACTGACCAAGCCCACATGGATCAGTTCACCCATAAAACTGGCAAAACAGTAAAAAAAACTCCAAAACTTCAACTGTCCTTAACAAGGGTCTTTCAATTTAAAAAACTACTGTAAGACCATCAGCCAAACAAGCAGATTTATGTAACTATACAAGTGAAAGTACAAGTAGCTGCTTAAATATATCTATTTTACAATTAAAGTCCTGCACTTTTCTCCCAGAGTTATATGAAAATGAAGCACTTGGGGCAGCGAGGTGGCACAGTGAGTAGAGTGCTGGCCCTGGAGTCAGAAGGACCTGAGTTTGGATCTGGCCTCAGACATTTAACGCACACACAAACAAAGACCTAGCCATGTGACCTTGGGCAAGTTACTTAACCCCAACTGCCCTCCAAAAAGCAAAACAAAGAAAAAAAGAAAAAAAGAAAATGAAGCACTTTCCATGAAGTTATTTAAGCTTGATGATAATCATGCAAAGCCAATATGGACATTTTTCTATCTTTCCTAAGAAACTAAAATGTTTCTTATATATTAAAATTATAAACATTCATAACACACTACTAACATTAGCAGCTAGTTAGTTATGCATTTCAGATTAGTCTGTTTATTTGAGGAATTATGTATAAAATATTATTTCTGGGGGGAGGAGCCAAGATGGTGGAGTAGTAACAGTTCATCCAAGCCACTCTACCACCAGATTCCCCCCAAACTATGTAAAAGGGGACTCTGAATAACTTCTGGAGTGCCAGCACCCACAGAACGACACAGAGAAGCTAACCTCCCGCTGAGGACAGCCCAGCAGCCCTGCAGGAAGGACCAGTGCAGTGGTCTGGGAGCCAGCAGCGCGCAGAGCAAGGGAAGCCGAGCCAAGCCTGAGCCGAGGTACCCGTGAGCCGAGGTTTTAGCCCCAGGGCGGCAGGGCCAGCAGCCAGCTGGAGGAACCCCAGAACACCAGGAGCTGTGGCGACTCCAGAATTCTCAACATAGACATGCCTAGGACAAAGTAAGAGGTTAGAGTCCTATGGACTTTGGGACCTGTATTTGGGGAATGCGTCGGCCCCCTCCCCTGGGGGCTAGAAGCCACTGAGGAGACACGCCATTTTGTAGTTTCAGAGGCAGCTCCAGCTCCTGGCCTGCAAATTGGAGGGAGATCCAGCAATCAGTCTTGGAGGGTAATCGCTCTTGCTTTAACCTCCGTGGATCTCGATTGTGATCTAGGGTGGAAGTTGTGGGTGGGTTTACAGCTTGCCAGAAATGGAAGTTGCCCCCCACACGTTCAGGACGAAAATTCCCCTATCTTGCCTTAAAGCCATAGTGTGACAACAAGCCCAAAAGTCAAGTAATTAAGTGGCAATATGCCAAGGCAAAGGAAACAGAAAAATGCAACCCTAGACTCCTATTTTGGGGGAATAGAGTGGAAAAAGGACTGTGAGGTCAGAAGTCTTGCTCCAAAAGCCCCAGGGGAAAACATGAGCGGGTTGCAAGCCATAGAGGACCTTAAGAAGGACTTTAAAAATCAAATAAGAGAAGTGGAGGAAAAATTGGAAAGAAAAATGAGAAGGATGCAGGAAAAGTATGAAATGAGGGTCAACAGCCTGACTGAGGAAAAGAACACCTTAAAAAATAGACTGACTCAAATGGCAAAGGAGGCCCAAAAGGGCAATGAGGAGAAGAATGCCTTAAAAGTCGAATTTGCCAGATGGAAAAAGAATCTCAAAAGTTCACTGAGGAGATTCATTCCTTCAGAGTTAGACTGGAGCAAATGGAAGCTAATGACTTTATGAGAAATCAAGATGCTGTTAAGCAGATCCAAAGAAACGAAAGATTAGAAGGCAATGTGAAATTTCTCATGGGAAAAACCACTGACCTGGAAAATAGATCCAGGAGAGACAATTTAAAAATTATTGGACTACCTGAAAGCCATGATCAAAGAAAGAACCTAGAAATCACCCTTCAAGAAATTCTCAAGGAAAACTGCCCTGATGTTTTAGACCCAGAGGGCAAAATAGAGGTTGAAAGAATCCACCAATCACCTTCTGAAAAAGATTCCAAAAAGAAAACTCCCAGGAATATTATAGCCAGATTCCAGAATCCCCATATCAAGGAGAAAATACTACAAGCAGCCAAGAAGAAACAATTTCAATATTGTGGAAACACAATCCGAATAGCCCAGGACCTGGCAGCTTCTACACTGAGGGATTGAAGGGCATGGAATATGATATTCCAGAGGGCAAAAGATCTGGGAATGAACCCAAGGGTCACCTACCCAGCAAAACTGAGTATTTTATTTCAGGGGAAAATATGGTCATTCAGTGGAATAGAGGACTTTCAAGTATTCTTGAGGAAAAAAACAGAATTGAATAGAAAATCTGAAATCCAGACACAAGAAGCAAGAGATGCCTGAGAAGGTAATCAGGGAAAAGAAATCAAAAGGAACTTATCAAAGTTGAACTATTTACATTCATATATGGAAAAGCAATAACTGTCACTGATGATATCTTTCTCACTATGAAAATAATGGAAGAAGGGTGTGTAGTCACATGAATACATATGTGAATGCGTGTGTATATGGTTACAATTATATATGGATAGAGGGCATAGGTTGAATTTGTTGGGAAGGGAGAATACTCAAGGGATGAAATTATGAGGTGAGCGAGGAAAGTTGCAAGAGGAGATGGGGAGAGACAGGGTAGGGTAAACTATCTCATGTAGAAGAAGCAAGGGGAAGTGGTTGCAAGGGTTGGGGAGAATAGGAAGGCAAAAAAGGCAAAACCACATTCTCATTGAATTTGGTTCAGGGAGAGAATGACATACATACTAAATGGGATATCTCAAACTGTAGCAGAATAGGGGGAAAGGGGATGAGAGGAGGGATGATGGATGGGAGGGCATCCTTGGGGTGAGGGGAGGTTGGAAGTACCCACTATAGAAGAGGGACAAGATCATGTAGGGAATGGACCAGGTGGGGGGTTGGATGAGTGGGAGGGAGTTATAAGCAGCCTTGTACAATATATCTACTATGATAATGTTTTGCATAGCTAGACGTGTATAACATATACTGATTTACTTATCTCCCCAGAGGGAATGGGTGACAAGGGAGGAAGGTAATGGATCTGAAATTCGAGGTCTTAACATTAAATGTTTCAAATATATATAAATACTATTATTAATACTCTTTTGCTTATAATTGGGAGATAAGATGTGCAGGCATTGGGACACAAAGATTCACCTTCCTCTAATGGAAAAGTCGAAGAGGGTATGGGAGAAGGTACGGGAGAGAGCAGATTGGAGGAAGCAATTTCTTGTGGGACTGCTCTTCTGGGAGGTTGGGTAGGGGAATAACAGGGGGAAAATGATTGTAATTCAAAATCTGGCGGAAATGAATGATGTCAAACAGAAGCTAATAAAGCATTTGTTAAAAAAATAAATAAAATAAAATATTATTTCTGGTATTTGTCCATCTTCTATTGATGTACCATTATTATTGCCAGGAGAACTAAAGAATGAAAATGTTGTTTTGCTTGAAGCAGGTGGTTCATGTACAACCTTCTTCAATCCTTTTGTGCCATAGTGTGAATCTGGACCTTTGAGGGTTGCACAGGCTGTATAGCAGACATTGGTTAAGATTTCTATAGGTTCTTTGAACATGACCCTGAAAGTGTTAGCTGTCCCATCACAACTAAATCCAGTATCATTTTGTCCCAGAGTTTTTTTTTTTTTAATTATTCAATTATCTGTATATTCACTTGATAATCTGTGGGCCCATGAATAGAACCATATAACCGAAATCCTACTATGGAGATTCTTCTATTAACTGTGAATCTAATTCAGTCACTTGTTCCACTGTAACCCCAACTCTCTACTTGCTGGAATCTATTGATGCTGCCTTCTTTTCCCCCTGAGGCAGCACCTGGGGTGATCAATATATTCAACTCAGGGTTTAGGATTGACCATAAAATGAAGGAAGAGATTTACCACTTCTCAGTCTGATAAAATTCCTGACTGAGCAGGACCTGCAGCAAACTCCTCAATAGTCATCAGTAGTGGGAAACGGATTAACAACAGTGCTTTTCCTAGCACCTTCTGTTTATTTGCAAAAGTCACTGGCTGCTGCTGCCTTTGACATTCGGTTTCCGCCCAGGGAACAACTGCTCCAGAGTCGACTTTCTCGAATACTAAGCGTGTCTCTTTCCAGTACAGCACATAATGTATCTATGTCAATATCAGTAAAACCGTCTGCACTGATTGCATCCATAGTACTTTTGTCTATAGTGTCTAGACAAAGACTAGCAAGCTGAGGTTCATCAAATAATTGAGCCTGAGTGAGAAGCATAAAGGCATTATCTGCCCTAAGATATTTGGTGAGAAAATCCACACAATGTGCTCTAAAGCTGGAACTGCATATTTCTTAGCAGTATAAAGAAGTGTCATTGTTTCTGGACCAATCTGAACTTCATCTGAATAAAGAAATCTCAGCAGCTCCAGGAAGGCGGCAGGCTCCACTTTGGGCAGCTTGATCTTGGCTGAGGTGATGGCCATGCCGCTGTTGAACATCTTGTCGAAGACAGCGCTGCTGGCGGGCAGCAGGAAGCGGGCGGGAATGCACCGGGGCCCCCCAGTGACAGTGGTCCTGGCGCTCCCGCGGCCCTTGCCCAGCACGAAGCGCATGTAGCTCAGCAGCTCCGTGTCGAAGAGGAAGGGGAAGCGCTCCTTGAGTGACGCCTTGGTCGCCTGCCAGTTGTACAGTCTCCCGCTGCAGGGGCACCGGCGCCGCCGGCCCCTGAGGCAAGAGCGGTGGTGGAGGCAGAGGTGCCCGTGGGGAGGCCCCAACGCCCTTCTCGGCCTCCAGGCCCAGGAGAGAGTCTCCCGGAGCTGGGACCCCGATTCCAGCCATGCCCCAAGCGCTGCTAATCCCTATGGAGTGCGCTCCTTGCGATGGCTTAGCAGGCGGTCCCGCCCCGGCTGCCATTTCCCTCTCTGGCCCGGTAGGACCCAGTCCCGGGCCCCGGCTGCAGCTGTGAGGAGCCTGCCTTTCGCAGCCGGTTCTGTTTAGAGGTAAGAGTCTAATCCAGATATTTTTACTCCAAAGCCAGTCACCTTTTTACTGTATCAAGTTACTTATGTTTGTTTGTTTAATATATGTGTAATATTGTTAATACCCTTCTCTAATGCCTTGTCATGGCATGAAAACCCTTGGATCCTCAAAATCAATTACAATGAAAAGAAAGCTGATCAATGACTGATAATCTTGAAAGACTACAAGTTCATTTCTAGAAACTCTGCTTCTTGCCTAATGACCAGTGCAGTTAAATAGGGAGTAATGTTGGCTACTATGTAGGTAGTGACTTTTTTGACTATTAAGATATATATTTTTTCAGATAATGATTAAAAATGACCCTCATCATTATAAGGCTCTCATTCAATTTCATAAAAACAGTAACAGAATACTGGAAGATGGGAGGGAGCATGGTGCATGGGGTACCAAAGGCCAACTTAAGTCACACAATATGCTCTTAATCTATAATTTTTGACCAATGTTCAATGAATGAATAAATTATGTGAGAAACTGAAACATATTTTGTTCACAATTTCCATTATTTTTGCCAAGAAAACCCAAAATGGAGTTGGGAAGAGTTGAACATGACTGAAAAATGACTCAACATAAACAAATAAAGGAATTACAGTTAAGTAGATGGCCAGCCAACAGATATTTGGTCAAATAAAGATATTGACAAATTTGGTTTCATTTACCCAGAAGCAACAAGAGAGGTCATCTTAATGCAGATTTTATAATCTTGTTTTATAATGCTCAAAATTTACAGAATCACAAAAACTAGAATTGGAAGGAAACTTAAAAGCCTTTTTGTCTCATCCATATGTGAATAAGAATTTCCAAGTGGTTATCAAATCTTTTCTCAGAGACTTCAAATGAGGTGGAATTCACTGTTATTTGAGGTAGTACATTCCACATGGGAATGGATCAAAGTGTTAAGAAGTTTTTCCTGATATAAAACCCTATTTTTTGCCCTGAGTGACTTTCATCTTTTTCTTCAAGTTCTAAGATAAAATGACCACTTCTCCTATCCCATTTGCTATCACTTCCACTCTAGAAAACTGTTTTTCCTTATGAGAATCAGATTTGGAATAGAGGATTTCCATATTTCTTTCTCCATATTTTGAAGGATAAAATCAACATTAAAACAAGTCAAGGAATTTTTCAGTACTCTGCTCTAAAGTGGTGTAGAAAGGGGGGTGTGTGTGTGTATGGATATGTTGTTGTTTCTTTCAGGGAAAATGGGTGGGTATGGAGACAGATAGAAAATATATAATGAAGGAGAGATAAAAGCACTCCAGCAAATATGTTCAAAATTGTCTTAACTCATCACCAGTATATTATGTCTACATATCTCTAAATTCTCATGTATTTCCTATATTTGTCCAAGTGACTGACAGCATGCTCACATGACCATAAAGCTTCATTTTCTGCTTTATTGATCTTCATGTACATCTAGTTGAATCTCTAGACATTTCCTGAAATGAGCATGTCTTTTTAATATAGAATTTTCTATCATTGTCCAATCATTTTACCTAGGCTCTTTCTTTTGAGTATGGTAGGTCTTCCAGAGACATTCCAGGCATGAGGATTTGCAGTCAATGCTTTGTGATACTCATGAGGTCTAATTTGCTTCCATGTGTTATGTTTACTTTGCTTGTTACCTGTATTTTGTATGTTTATCTTCAGAATCTGAGACTGTGTTATTTATTATTGGTTTCTAGCCTTGTGTCTACTTTTAATTTCTTGGAATCTTCAGAGGGTTATCTATTTTTCTACTACAATGTAGATACAGTTTTTTCTCTTTCTTCCTTTGCAGGTTAAACCTTATTGATTAGATTTATTAGAACATAGAGCAATTAATTTTTACTTGTACAAGTTATGTATATTCTATCTTTTTAGAGGAGCCTATTATTTTAGGTACAAAAATGAAATCCCATTTGTAGCCATGATTTAAGAAATATTTATTCACTTGCAAAAGGAGTCCAGGAAAAAAAAAAGACTTGAAAAAACTGACTAGCCCTTCTAAAAATGTGGGCAATAGCTTGAAAATTTGTGACTTCATTGTAAAACTAGCCAAAGGGGAAAGCATTAAAATTTTTGAAAACATCATTCAGATTCAAAAAGTAAACAAAAGTCAAATACTATAGACTATTCTGAAGTTTCATTTCTAGAGGCGATGAAAATTTCTTCAAGAAGGGTCAGAATCTCTATGATATGGTGAGAATCACCAATATCACACTCCAAAAATTATGACAATATGTTAAAAGTAGGAAATGATTATTTACCAAATGCATCAGTGATTTTAGGATTAGTTATTTTCATGCAGTCATAATAAATAAAAAATTAGAAGAAATAATAAAGATGAGAAAATGACACTATCCAGTCCTACATCAACTACCACCTATTCTGCTTAAACTACTGATAGTAAAAAAGAAAAAGACATTGGCTTTGATTATGACTACAACGTCTTATACATAAATATATAACACGTACCATAACAAATATAATAGGGTTGTAATCCCAGAAATGGATTTATTAAAAATAAATATTTTATCTCATTGAGAAAGAGAACTGATACTTTTGATCAATATTGGTTCTGATTAAAAACTTATTTTCAAATACATATATATATACACACACACACATATAGACATATGTAATGATAAGCAAAGAAGTACTTAGCACCTTGTTTCAGCTGTTTAATTATTTAGCACATTGTTTCTGTTCAAGTTTCTTTTGAGCCTTGCCCATAATTATATCAAGTCTTTGTAAAGAAACAGAACTTGTGAAACCCACAGTGAGAGGTACTTGCCAAAAACAGGAACAAGGACATAACAGGTGAGTGGAATAGGGAGGATCTAAGCACCAGATAAAAAGCTGAGCACAAGCTTGTAGAGAGCAGAACCGAGAAGGAAACACCTGTGGTTTCAGAGGTGAGGAGAAAACTTGCGGTATGCTGGCACTTTGTTCTGTTTCTATTGATTTGTGTTTGTAATACTTTTACAGAAGCCCTGGAACCTTATTAGAAGCCTTGAAAGAGGATTGTTTTGTCTGTTAACAAAAGTCCTGGAGGGAGGTTTTCAGAGGTCCTGGGACTATACTGATGATTTGTACTGAGTTTTGAGACTTTTTTTGTGGATCTGTGTTGATTTCACAGAGAGAAAATGAACTGATGATGGTACTGACAATGTGTATGTTTTGGCTCTGTTAAGTTTTGTCTTCCCAGAAACAGAAACTGTGAAGGACTTGAGGTGGACTAGAAACTGTGAGTTTCAATATGGAACTTGCCGAGGAGCTGGACGAAGAGTTGGGAGCTGCCTACTTGTGAATACAGGTGACAATTGGATAGATAAAGGAGCTGGATCATGGAAGAGGAACCATGGAATTTGGAATCCAGCCTCTAGTCAAGTTGAAAAGACCTCCCCTTGGATACCTAATGCTGACTGAGAAGCTCATGAGTTACTATGGCCTATGGGTGGGAGAACTTGGTACTCTATACTTTGTACCTCTTAAGGATGATGAGAAACTAATCTCCAATCAAGAAGAAAGAAGACTTTTTGACTGAGAGATTGACAATGTGGCCTAGGGGTAGAGAACTTTGACCTTATACTTTCTGTCCCTTAAGGAGGCTTGCTCCTTAAGGATGATTGAGTTAAGGACTTACTGAATGATATCTTTTGTTTAAAAATCTGTGGCCAGTTTGGTGAAAATTATGTGGTCACTTTGGTGATAAGTTGTTATAACATTGTGAATGCTGTACTTTGATTTCTGTGAATGTTTTGCTTTAGTTTACTGCTGAATAGAGAGTTCACTATACTGTGTGATAAGAACCTTAAAGCTGTTCACAACAACAGTCCTCTGGGAAATTTCCAGTGCTTGGCTTTACAATATATACATGTGAAGAGATGGGGAGAGAGGATGGAAAAAAAGGAGGGAGGGAGAGAGGGAGAGAAAGAAGGGGAAAGGAAGGAAGGAAGGAAGGAAGGTGAGGAGGGGTGGTGTGGTACTAAGAATAGTATCACTTAATTAAAAAAAAACAGCAAAGAGTAATAGATCAGAAAGAAAATAAACCTACTGACAAGTTACCATGAGGTCAAGCTACATGATCATAGATATGAAGCTAGAAAAGACTTTGGATATAATTTAAGCCAGGAGTAGGGAACTTACAACCTTGAGGTCACATGTGGCCCTCTAGGTGCTTAAGATCAGCTCTTTGACTGAATACAAACTTCCCAGGAAAAAAAAAATAATTTTATTAAAGGGATTTGTCCTGTGAAATTGGGAATCAATCAAAAGTCTGCACTTTTGGACCTAGAGGACCACATGTGGCCTCAAGGTGAAAGGTATCCTATCCTTAATCTTACCCAATCCCAGCATTTTAAAGATGATAAAATTGAGGCCCAGAGAATTGATCTGATTTAAATGAATATATATATATATATATATATATATATATATATATATATATATATATATTATGATGAGATTTAAACCAGGACGTTTAATTTGAAATCCTACATACATCATCACAAATATATGTTTGTAAATGAAAGTGTCATAAGGCCAAAAATGGTTATGAAGTGGAAGAAATAAGGTAATATGTCTTAGTAAACTATTATCATTAGGAGGAGCAGAGCCCTCTATTTGGACTGTTCCATCTCAGTGGTGAAAATATTATGAAAGGAAGTGACACTATAGGTTTAAAGCCATGTGAAAGCAGCTTTCCAGAGGACTGCTACTGTGAACAGCTTTCAAAGTTCTGATTACATAGTATAGTGAGCTCTCAATTTATCAATAACAAATGAGAGCAAAACATTCACAGCAATTCAAGGTATAGCATTAACAATATTACAACTTATCACATACAATAAAAATACAGCATTCACCATGTCACAACTCAACAACTTATCACTAAAATGGCCACATAGTTTTCACCAAAGTGGTGACATAATTTTAAACAAAGTACATTCATTTAGTTAATCACAAAATCCTTATCCATATTGAAGTTCACAGTGTCCAGTCCATCTCAAGACTTTACAGTTCCTGTTTCTGGGAAGATGAAGCTTGATAGAGCCACAATAATATTCACACACATTGCTGGCACCATCATCAATTCACTATTTGCCAGCGAAATCAACTCAGACACACCAACAAGATTTGAGAACTCAACACAAATCATCAACATAGAAATCAACAGAGACCCACAAACAAGGTCCAAGAGGTTAGCACAAATCATCAGTAAAGTCCCAGGACCTCCAAAGCCCTCCTCCAGGACTTATGTAAACATGCAACCAGAAAATCTTCTTTCAGGGCTTCCAGTAATGTCCCAGGGCTTCTGTACTAAGTATCACAAACAAACATTAACACAGAGCAGACAGAGTGCCAGGATACTACACGTTTTCTCCTTATTGACCCTGCCACCACTCTTATCAATTCTGCTGTCTCTAGTGTGGGCCTCTCCTTATATATGGTCATTAGCTCCTCCCCTTCAT
The DNA here is from genome assembly GCA_011680675.1 of Gymnobelideus leadbeateri. Lineage (NCBI taxonomy): Eukaryota > Metazoa > Chordata > Mammalia > Diprotodontia > Petauridae > Gymnobelideus > Gymnobelideus leadbeateri. The sequence goes on along the minus strand of WOXC01005618.1, from coordinate 294,810 downwards.
GTTTCAGGAGTTCATGAATTCTAGGGTTTACAAGTTGTGGGGTTCACACGTTCTGTTTTTCAACAGACTTGATACAAGACTCAAATCAAACTTGAATTGAAAAAAAGTGCTAATTGAATAGCTGAAACAAGGTGTGAAATATTTCTGTGTTTGCCATTACAATAGTAAAGGTGAAATCAGGAAAGGCATCATAAGCTGAATAAATAGGGCAAAAGTCTTCCCCTTAGTCAAAAATACGATTTTAAAGTCACTCAAATTTCAAGTTTCAAAATATCTCAGACTTAGAGCTTCAAAAATAATGAAAAGACTTCCAGATAGTCTTATTATTAAAATAAAATAACTAAGACATCAATAATTACTAACCTTCATAGCCAATTTCTTATGTCTATAAAACAGAGAACTAGTTCTACCTCTAACAAGTACTGATCTTGTGATCCCTGGCAACTCACTTAGTCTCAGTTTTCTAAACAAACCAATAAAACTCTAAGTTGACGACAAGGTGATGATCTGCCTTGGTAATAAGAAGTTTTCTGATTGAAGTACTTAGTACAGTGCCTGGTACTTAATAAATGCTTATTCGATTCATTTGACTAGATTGTTGTTTGAGAGTTTCCCAAAAATGTAGAAATAATAGTTACAAACCATAACCAATATAAAATGTCTATGAGAAATACCTATATAAATTAAGGGGATCCATTGAAAAAAATGAGAAATCAATAAACTTTCAGAGAATATGGAAGACTATATATTTGCAATGATACATCTAATTGAATTGAATAGATAATATTAAATTCTGCTGTTTCTCTTGCTTTAATTACTAAAAAAAATGATATGATAGAACAAAAAAACCCTTGAAATTTCTTGAAGATGTTTACTATGTATTTGGGGTGGGGGTTGGTGAGAAACTACAAAATCCCAAGGCATATATGATAAAAACTATCAATGTTCTAATCCTCTGAATATCAACATTAAGATATAAAATTAGGAAACATTAAGTTAATCTAAAATATTTGATATATTGCTACTATAAGTCCAAATACAAGAAAAATATTTCCTATTCGTGGTGAAGTTTCCTCTATGGTCCTGTCTATGGATAACATTATGCTAATTGCATGAAGTCTTTTCAATGTGATTCATAATCTCTCAAAAGGAATTGGTATTGAATAATAATTCTAAAACACTTTGGTCACAGGACCCCTTTAAAACTAACAAAAAGTTTTTGAGAACCCCAAAGAGCTTTTGTTTATGTGAGTAGTTTAACTATTAGTAGTTACCATATTAGAAATTAAAACTAATATTTTTATAAAGGTGTATATATATAAATGAATTTAAAATAACATATTATATTAACATAACATTTTATGAAAAATTATATATTCTAAATAAATGAAATTGAGAAAAATAGCATTGTTTTACATATTTGTACAAAATTCTATAATGTCTAGCTTCTATTTGCAAGATAGATGGATTTTCATATCTGTTTTCTACATTCAGTATGCTGAGATATGCTGTTTGGATTGAAGTATTTAAAGAAAATCTGGCCTTATATAAATATGTGGTTGGAAAAGGAAGGAGTATTTTAATATGCAAAACATCTTACTATTATTATGAAAATTGCTTTGACTTTACACACCCCCTGAAAGGGTCTTGGGGACTTTCAGGGGTCTATGGAACATGCATTGAGAAATCAATAGAATGCCACCATTTAGATGATGAGGTGGAGGCATTCAGAAGGGTCTTAATGTTTATGTTATCTGAGGATCAAATGAAGGAATCAGGGGTTTTGTTAATTATAGCACAATACTTCAGTGGATCTGAGCATCAGAGATTTCACCAATGATGTAAATACACCCGTAACTTCTCATCCTATGCAACTTTTTGCCCATATCAAAATGGACAGTAATGCTCAGTCAGTTACCCTGAATCACATTCTAGAAGGCTTATCACAATGCTAGACGCTACAAAAGCATGCATTCACTGGCATAGCCCCTGAGAACCAGAAGATATATTCCTACCAACCCTGAGGGATCAAAGCAAGAATTGTGTGTGGTAATATCAATAAAGACACAATTATTAATGATGTTGAAGGAAAAAGTTAATTTGCCCCCCAAAGCAATTTCTGTTATGTTACAGATGATTATTTTTCCCTTCAAGACAGACTTTGATGTTCATAAATACAGCAATATAGTAAGTCTATTTGTTCTTCTCAGCAGTGTTTTAAAGAAAAGAAACCAATCCTACAAAGACATTGAATTTCACTGAGTAAACCTAATCATTGCCTGGAGAGTATGAGTTTTCACATAGCAATCTCATTTTTTCCCTTAAAGAAAGACCCTGAAAACCAAAGATCTACCTGCATTGGACTAAAGTGTGTTGTTTACTTAGGTTGTTTTTTTTTTAACTGAGGAACTATGACAGTTGTAATGCTAATAGGAGTCTGGAGAAGAGACCTTCACAGATTTGTAGTAAGAGATGAGCTTTTCCAAGTAGCTTAGAAATTTTATTATTATCAAGATCCTCATAACCTTCAATAATAGAATTTAGAAAGGCATTTATCACCCTTCAGATTTTTATAGGGATAGTTATTCTAAACAATTTACAGTATTGTTCATTTCACTGTTTTATTTGCACTGGAAAGTCAGGCTCTTAGAATGGAATTCCTTCTCATTTCTGATGGAGAAGTTTTGCAAGCAAAGGGAGTTTATTACATTTTCCTAATGCTATTTCAGTTTGAGAGGTCAATAGGTATCTAGAATCTGGTTCTGTTAAAAGTATCATTCATATTGTTTCCTCTATTTGTAATGTTGTGCAAAATATAGCACAGTCAAAGCCTCCTCCTAATACATTAAAAAATCCAATTAACTTGTCATGACTAAATTGGTTTCTAGTATAATGTGTCTTTGTGCAAATACACTGAGTGTCATATACAGAGGAACAAAACCCAGGGATGTATGTGTGTGGATGGCTGGGAGGAAGAGGATTTAGACTGTTTTGCCTGGTTTTAACTTCTTGTCCAGATTTTGCTATTTATATTAGATTCCCTCATTGGAGTTGCATCAAATGCATATGCAGAATTTGAAGAGTAGATTCAAATGCTTGTTCAAGCTGAGAGCTTCATGCATTTAGATAAGAGGGTGAAAGTAGCAGAAGGAAAAATAACCTTGGCAATTGCCTTCTATGTTTGCTAACTCAAATGCGTTTAGCTAATTTGAATAGCCTCTGTGTGGTTTGACAATTCCTCATTAAAATAAGACCAAAGAGGACTTAGTACTAGAATGAATATATTTTCAGATGTTGGAGTGGACTGAAGTCCTTTATTTCATGCTCTAGTGTGTGTATATATAATGGATCACAGTATGAGATTTGGAAGGGAAAAAGACTCAACTGCAATGTATTTTGTAATGCATTTTCTAACTAAAGTGTCAGACTATGTATAATGTCCTCTTTGCAGATATTATTTCTATATGGAAGGAATAGTGTCACTTAGGAAATTCATCTTTGACTCCAAGTCCAAAGATGAATTTCCTAAATGATACTATTTCTGCCAAACTTTGAGTCAGGTTGTCTATGCTAAATTCACTGTTGCTTTTTAGACACAAAGAGGACATTTTCACCTTTAAATTTCAGCTTTTTGTTCTGGGGGAGGAAGGGAGAAGGGCTGGCTCTGTGTAACGCTACTTTAACTGAATTTCTTTCTTTTTTTAAACTAACAATGCTGTATTATTAATAATGAGTAATATCCCAATCAAAGACCTAAGTCTAATTCTTTCCTTTCTTCACAACAATAATAAATCCAATAAGTGCTTCTAAAAGTAGCTGTCAGCTATTCATGCTAAAAGAATAGAGATAAATGCATAGCAAAGGTCATCAAAAAACATAACTGCTGGGAAGCCATCTTTGCACTTCCTGAAAATTTATGTTGAGGGCCATGAGTGTGTATAGATAGCACATTAGAGGCATTGTTACAATGGAATCATTACTTTCAAATGAGAACAGATTGGAACTTGGCTTCATATTAGATGCCTTAGAAAGCGTTTCTTTTCTGTTTACACACTCTCCCCACCACCTTAAGGGACTTTGTTAATTCATCATCGAAGTAATATGGAAAAGGAAATATTCCACCCACTCTTCTCAACCTGGAATGAGGTATAAATATCACTCAGCAGAAAAAAACAAAACAACTGGATATTATTTATCCAGCTATCAACAACACTGTTTCCTCAGGGAAATGACTCAAAGACCTATCTATTCTCCTGATAGAATCCTTTGAAACTCTGATTCAGTTCACAAAATCAAACAAAAATTCTAGTCTTGCCAACACTCTGGAACAGGCACAATTTCACTCCACACTGACATTTCTCATAGGTCAATGAAAATATACAGCAGTCTGTTTAATGTCTTAAGTTCAATCACTTTGAACAGGACAAGAAAATCCCAATATCTATTTATACTTTTCTCAAAAAAATAAAGTCTAAATTTATTCCGGTATTTTCCATGGCACATAAATATTTGACCTGAATTTTAAGATACTCTGATGAAGCAAATTTCTAAAACAGATGAATGTTAATGACTATGATTATTCTAGATGGAGTATGTGGTTCCAGATGAATGAATTGTTTTCCAAATTCATGTCATAGTGCATAGTGCAGGGGAAATTTCAGGCTATAGTTATTAACATAACCTGATAACCTCTAATAATTGTGCACAACGTTATGCCATTTAAGAAAATTGGGTTGAAATGCATCATTAAACATAGACTATACATGGTTGACATTTTTGCTACTTGCTTGTAGCCAGTGCTACATTCAAATAGTCTGCCAATATGTTGAAGACATGGCACTATAATAATTGAGTGAGAAAACTTTGAAACTGGAAGGCTTCTTTTTAATATAAATGTTCTTATCTCAGAGAAAGTTTTAGGCAGAAACATAGAGGGCTTACTCACAGGGGAGTACAGCAGGACATATATTTGTTCAATGAACTATCAGAACTAAACTATTAGAGAACAGGAAAGATAACTTGATTTTTCTTTGGTAATTTTCCTCAGCACCTGTGAGATATGCACATACATATACATACATACATACACACATATGTAATGCATACACACATGCATGCATGTGTGTATTATGTATGTGTATGTATGTATATACTTGAGAAATTGTTGTTAAATAGTGACAAAGTGACTGTTGGTGCCTCACTAATTAGTATATAATAGACATGGCATCTATTTGTGTGATCCTTTAAAATGTTCCATTACATTTTCTTAAAATCTGTCATGGATTTATCATTTTATGAGAGTCAAAAGGATAAAGAAAAACTTGCATGTGACAGAAGACTAGGAGCTGGGGAAAAAGCAAAAACTAAGTGAGAACACAATGTAGAAAATTATTGGTTAGCTGTTGCCCCAAGTTGAAACATGAGCCTGTATTCTATTAAGCGAAGTGCTGCAGTTGATAGCATGATGAGCCTCGAGTCAGGCAGATTCTTCTTCCTGAGTTCAAATCTGACTTCAGACACTTAGCTATATGACTCTGGGTAAGTCACTTCACCCTGTTTGCCTCAACTTTCTCATCTGTAAAATGAACTAGAGGAGAAAATGATGAACTACCAGTAATTCTCCTAAGAAAATCCCAAATGGGTCACAAAGACTCAGATATGATTTAAATGACTGAACAACAAAATTCTATTAAGAAATTAGCTTTGCTAATTCTAATTTATCTTCTGTACTGTCAATTCCATTTTTCTCATTTTTAAGAATTACCTTAAGAAACATAGGTACAGACGAAAAGAATCCTAGAAATGGAGACACAGAGAAGAATCAAGAGGGGCAGCTAGGTGGCGCAGTGAATAGAGCGCCGGCCCTGGAGTCAGAAGGACCTGAGTTCGGATCTGGCCTCAGACACTTAATCCACACAAACAAAAACCTAGCCGTGTAACTTTGGGCAAGTTACTTAACCCCAATTGCCCTAAAGGGGCGGCTAGGTGGCGCAGTGAGTAAGAGCGCCGGCCTCAGAGTTGGGATGACCCGAGATCAAATCCAGCCTCAGAAAATGAGCACCCACGCATAAACAATGACTAGCCATGTAACCTTGAGCAAGTTACTTAACCCCAATTGCTTTAAAAAAAAAAGAAGAAGAATCAAGAGACATCAGTGATAGATAGGAGAGATAAGCTATCACTTGTAGGCCAGAAATTCTAAACTAAGAGAGGCATTGGAGAAAACAATAGAGCAAAGTAGGCATCATCACTGAGCAAAGCATATCTACTCTAAGGAGTTTGCTATTCTAAGCTTGAGCTTAGTTTAACAAGAACTATGTCAGTGCATGCTAATGATGTTCTTCTCCATTACTGAAAAGGATCTTTTATGATATCCATATATCTACTCCCTCTAGCAATGACTGGAACTCATTTATACCTAACCATCTTAGTTCAAGAGTATTTAGTTCTACCTATGATCATAGCATAAGATGTTCAGTCAGCATATTAGAGAACTTTCTTGTGGTCTTTTGACACTGACTGAATGTGAATGGGTCATTTCATCTGTTACACAGAGAACAAAAGGCTGGACCTGGAGTCAGAAAGATGTGAGTTCAAATCTAGCCTTGTCTGAACATTTAATAGCCATGTGAACTAAGCAAATCACTTAACCTCTATCCATCTCAGTTTCTTCAACTATAAAATGGAAATGATAATAGCATTTATTTCATAGGGTTGTTTTATCAAATGTGAGTATTTCTAAAGAACACTGACCAGCACACAGTAGACAATAAACAAATACTTGATCTTTCTCACTCCCACATGAACTATTCTATTTCTGGCTGAAAAACCATTCGGGGTCTTGAGGGGTGCAGAAATAAGGAATTGTAAATAATCAGATAAAGGAACTGTTCATAAATATGAGAGAACAACACTTGTGGATGATAACAAGATCAAGAGATGACTGTGTGTATAGCTGTGGTATGTTCAAGGAGTAGCCCATGAAAATTGAATGGATTGTGAAACTAGGAACTTTGGGTATTTAAGAAGGCATCATTATGTGTGTTGATTTTCCATAGTAAAAAGGCAAGATGAAAAGGGGGTGAAGGGAGGGAGGGAAAACTCAGAACCAGGGACTGACCTCATATACGAAGGAGGGAGCCTGTCCTAGGATTTGATTTATAATAAGCATCAGGATATTGGTTGGATGATAAAAATGAACAGTATGGTCCCCAAAATAAAAGAAGTGATGGTGATACAGTCAAGAAGGATTTAAAAATATTCTGACTCCCTAAACATGAGGCATTACTTTGTTAATATGAGTGAAAATGCCACTATTATTGGAAAGGTGTAACCAAAGAAGCAGTGTTATGGGGAGGAATCCAGGTTTTAGTATTATGTCTTAAGATGGAAGGCATGAGAAAGGAAAAAAGATCTAAGCTGAAGGCAGGTTTATTAATTAAGGAACAAGTATTCCTGAGAATACAATGAATAAAATAGATCTGTTGTGGGACATTTTAGAGTAGGATTGAGGGTGATGTGGGTGAGGGAATGGGAAATTGGAGATGGAGAATGGAGTTTACATTAGAAGGCAATGGAGTTCAGTTCATTGGAATAAAAAAAAGGCTAAAAGTAACCATTGAGGCATAAGTCTAGTTGGAGTACCAATTGTTGGAGAGAGGTCCATTGTAGGAAAATCAAAGGTAATTAGATTGTTCAATGCCCTTTCTGGAGATACCAACTCCTGGCACATGAAGCCAACTCCTATGAAGCCCAGAAGATCAAATTCACAACAGGAAGATTAAGTGAAAATATGATCCAACAAAATCTGGGCAAGAGGAAAAAGATACAGGATGAAATGTGTCTGGTCAGGGGATGGCCTTCAGAGAATTACAGGTGACTCTGGGTAAAAGACTGAGGCCTGGAGAAAAGCCAGAGTGGATAGAGGGAAGATTTAGGGGCAAATCTTTGCACTGGAGGTGATTACTTCAACCTGGAAAGATGGAAACTGTTGACAGATGGATAAAAGGCTCCAGGTTAGAAATTACCTGCTGGAATTGGTTAAAACCTTAAGTCATGATATCTATTCTTTTTTTTTTTTTTTAAGCAGTTGGGGTTAAATAACTTGCTCAAGGTTACACGGCTAGTCATTACTTATGTGTGGGTGCTCATTTTCTGAGGCCGTATTTGATCTCAGGTCATCCCAACTCCGAGGCCGGTGCTCTTACTCACTGCGCCACCTAGCTGCCCCTTTTAGGGCAATTGGGGTTAAGTAACTTGCCCAAGGTCACACGGTTGGTTTTTGTTTGTGTGGGTTAAGTGTCTGAGGCCGGATCTGAACTCAGGTCCTTCTGACTCCAGGGCCGGCGCTCTACTCACTGCGCCACCTAGACACCCCTTGATATCCATTCTTGAAGACAAGACAGTTCTTCCTATAATGGCTGGAAGAATATCTGCACCAGGAATCAAATGAAGGTCCTCTAACAACAAAACCAGCAGTCATTCCACCAAAACCTTTGACCTTGCTATTAATTAATTAGATTTCATTTGGTTACTTTCATTGGAAAAACCCAGAACCTATATGATCACAACTACAAAACACTTCTCACACAGATAAAATCAGATCTAACTATTTGGAAAAATATCAATTGCTCGTGGCTGGGTCGAGCTAATATGATAAAAATGACAATTTTACCCAAACTAAATTATATCTTTAGTGCCATACCAATCAATTTATGAAAAAACTACTTTTTAGAGTTAGACAAAATAATAACAAAATTTATTTGGAAAAACAAACGGTCTAGAATATCAAGGGAATTAATGAAAAGAAATGCTAGGGAAGGTGGACTAGCTATGCCAGATTTTAATCTGTATTATATAGCAGCAGTCATCAAAACTGCCTGGTACTGGCAGAGGAGTAGAGCAGTGGATCAATGGAATAGATTGGGTGCAGGAGACCCAGCAGTAATCTATTGTTTGATAAACACTGTATTTGTTATATGTACATAATTGTTTTCATGTTGTCTCCTGTCATTAAAGTGTGATCTCCTTGAGAACAAGAACTGTCTTTTTGTTTTTCTTTGTGTCACCGATGCTTTGTACAATGCTTAATCAGTTCTTGTTCTTGATGATGACTGATGATTATTAAATTAATTAAATTATATATACCATTCATACAAGATCCTTTGCTCAATTGTTAACCATTATAACAGTACTGATAATAATAATTAGCATTTATATAGCACAAACCTGCACAACCTATGGCTTGCCAAAGGATTTCAGGCAGCCCATGAAAAATTTAGAGGAAAATATTCTCTACATTTTTTGTGGGCCTCCCCAAATCCTTTGGTGTTCCTGTGGGCTATAAGTGATCTACAGACTGCAGGTTGTGGAAGCCTTATATAGTACTTACTATGTAAAGGCACTGTGGTAAGCAGTTAAAAATATTACCTCATTTTATCCTCACAACAATCTATTATTCCCATTTTACAGATGACAAAATTGAGACAGAGATTGTAACTTGCTTAAGGTCATACTGCCAGTGTTTGAGGCCGTATTTTAGGCCTCAGGCCTTCCTGACTTCAGCATTCTGTACACTATATACTCTACCACCCAGTAGCACACACACACACACACACACACACACACACAATACATGCATGTTTGTATGTATAATAGCTATATATGTATGTACACATAAATATGTATTTACATATAATGCATATGTGTGTATATATGTGCAGACAGATAGCTAGCTAAATATAAACACTTATCCTGTGATCCTGATCTCACAGGGTTGTTATAAGAAATGTATTTTGCAAATCTTAAACTAAAATATCTGTATATGTACATATGCGTTTATACATGCAGAGATATACATGTATATGAGTCATTATTACAGTACTTCTGAGTGATGTTTGTAATAACATTATTTGCTTACTAATGCTACTAATCTAATGTAACCAAGCTACCTAAGCTTCAGACTTTAATAGTCATCAGCAGCTGCTGCCTACTGATTTATGTTTTATAATAGTACCTATAGCTATTGGATGAAATGCTAGAGAAAAGTAATTTTTAATTGCACATTGAAACTTGGGCTCACTTCTGCCGGTTCCTTCAATATTTTAAGGTCAATTCTAAAAGTTACAGTATTTTTGTATTTATAGGGGATTCTTTTATAATGAACTTTTTACTTTTTTTAAAAACTGATATTACCATCATAAATTGCATGCCTGCACTCTTCAACTTCTTTGAGGTTTCAACATAAATTTTTAAATTGAAATATATGGATAAATACACTGAAAATATGTAATGGCAGATGACCTAATGCCAGCTGATGTCATATATTAGGGAAGCACTTATCTATGACTTTTTTTTTTGCAGTTATACTCTTAAAGTGAACTTATTACAGGGATTCCTGCCTTGATAATAGCATCCTTACATAAATGGAATTTTACATATAAAAATGATATCTGAATTTCTCAGAGGGTCAGCATGGCATAGTTTATGGACAGCTGCTCTCCTAGTCAAGAAAATCTATTGCAACTCCCATCTCTGACACACACTGACTCTGTTAATATGGGCAAGTCATTTATTCACTCAGTGCTCTAGGTCAGAGGTATCAAACACATGTTCAGACTCCCCAGTGTGGCTGAACCAGGTTAAAATATGATTGGGAAATATTTAAAAAATAAACTAAAATAAAATCTAGATAATGTTAATATGTAGTTTTTCTAATTCAATACTTTGCAGCAGGGATATTTATATACGCTTTAATGATGCCCTTTTCTATTTGACTTTCATGATACTATTCTAGTTATCTCTCTGACTATAATTTTCAGAGAAGGAGATGATTTCCAGTAGGTATAGGAAGCTGCTTCTTGGGTCTTCCCTACACCAATGAAATAACAATTCCTATCCCCATTTGAATTTCACACCAAAAAAACTAAATAAAATACTTCCTTCTTTAAATGCAATTAGAATTCCTAAATTAAATAATGGTCATAAATGTGTCTGTACTTTACCTAGCTACCTTACTTTATTTAGTCTTTTTGTCTATCTCAAGAAAAGGTGAAGTTTTAGTTTTGGTTTCCTTTTTCTACTCTTTGGACCAAGTCTGGGCATTTATTTCATCATTGAGAAGTATTTTCCCTGGATCTTGGTACTAGAAGAACCCAGATTGTTTGACTCTGTACACTTAAATAGTAGTGCTTTTTGTGTTGTTTTTTTACGTATACAAATGGTAGTAGTGTGAATAAATACCATGAAAGGAATAGTAAAAGAGGAATCGGCAACTATGCTTTTTTTTTTCCTTTCTGTATCCCAATTGTCCAATTAAAAAAAATATATCACTTGTGCTCTCTTTAGAAATGAGAAAAGTCTACCATATGGAAATCAAGTGCAGAGTGGTAGCTTGCCTTACCACACACCTGACAAAATTTAATTAATCAGTTCAGATATTCTAAACTCATGGTAAATTTGTTCACACACTTTTACCTACATTCATCCTGAGTATTCTCTATTCCATTGCAAGAGTTTTGATAATACCTTTAGTCTTTACCTAAAATATATGCAGCACAATTTCCCCCTGTTGAAATCCTATCCAGCACTTGAAACCTAGTTCAAATGCCATTTTCCTCTGAAGCCTTCCCCTACCATTGACAAATACTTGTGCTCACTTTACATGACAATTTGACATTTCTCTTTTATACTTACTGCATTTCATATTAGAATTATATGTTCTATGGTGAATTCTAGTTTCTACAAGATTATAATCTCTTTGGGAGCAGGAGTTGTATTTTTTCTGCTTTTGTATTTTTTTCTGACACATGCATTGTAAGTGATTAATAAATACTCAATAAAACTGAAAAGTTCTGCTGAATAGAATTGAAACTGAAAAATCAAAACTGGATAATATGGTGAGGAGGCACATAGAGGAGTAGATTGACATATTTCAACCAGGGAAAAGGACAAGTTTGATTGGATCATGCTGATTCATCTTTCAGAAGTGAATAGAAGGGGGAGGAAATGGTGTGACTGGCCTACATGGGGTAATAGGCAAGAAAACTGTAAAGAATATAGAAAGAGAACATTGTAAAATATTGCTGGGGCCTTCTTGAATTAGTGCTCTGGAAGAGGCTGTCACCAATTAGAAGACTGGGGTTCTAGCACCAGTTCTACCTCCTACCAGTCATGTAACTTTGGAGCCCTTAACCTGGAGTTCTTAACCATGTGTGTGTGTTGGGGGTGGGGGTTGATAGACCCTACTGACAATCTGATGAATTCTATGAACTCCATTTTAGAATGCTTTTAAAATGCACAAAATGCAATGGAGAAAATTGCAAAGGAAACCAAATGTTAGTGAAAATAAAAATATTTTTTTTTTCTCTTGCAGTCACAGACAACCTGAAATCTTTCCACATAACCCTTGGGACAGGGATCTATGGCCCCAAGATTAAGAACCCCTACCGTTATATCTCTGAGCCTGTGGAGGATTGCAGATGATCATTAAATGATAGACTTGTCATAAAGTCTAAATGTATAATTCTGTATTACAGAAATAAACCCTTCTTTCAGTTCCTACAGGACTTTCCCTAAATAAATCATATCTCCCATATTATAAGTCTCCCCCAGCTCCCTGCCTACCCATCAGATAAGTGTGTTACACAAAACTGTTGCAAGGAAAAACTCACAAGGTCCTTGCCAATATTATTTCCCATCTATCCTACCTCTGGGGTATAAGAACCTTTCTCTTGAATGCAGAAAGGGGTAATGGGTCAATGAAGCATTGGAGCAAAACACTGTTTTTCGTCATTCATCTCAGACTCAGTAGTGTATATTAAAGTGCAGGCAGTTGAGGCTCTGGCTTGCTGTGCTGAATAGGCACTGTTGATTTAAACAGTGGGAAATAAACTTTTAATTTAAACATTTGGGAATGGACATGAATAAATGTAGGGTAAACTTCTTAGTAAATCCTTCCTTGGGTCTTTTAATTAGATCCTAAGCAATAGTCACCTGGTCAGTACATCTAACAGAAGGTTTTACTTTCATCAGCTATAAAATGGGAAAGGAGTGCCTACCTAGACTACCATGGAAGTTTGCCAGATAAAACTATATGTTATGTGAAAGCAATATAAATTGAAAGACACATAAAATTAGGTGTAATCACTAACTATACTGTTAAAATAAAAATCCATCCCTCAGTCAATCAAGCATTTATTCAGTACCTACTCTTCATGAGGCTCATCAGTAGGTATTGGTGATACAAAGAAAAAATGAAAAAAGAAGTCCCTGGCACAAAGAGTTCACATTCTATCTACAATCTTAGAATCAAAAGGGACCAATGTGGTTAACTAATCAAATTGCTATACAAATCATGAATATCCTCTACATTATTTCTTAAAAGTGGTTATTCAACTTCTATTTGAATGCATCCAGTTATTGTGAATAGGCTGACTCCATTTGGAGACAAAGTATGCCTCCTTCTCACTTTTGCCTACTGATCTCAGTTCATTCCTCCTGATCTATGAAAAAAAAATAAGTAAGTCCAATTCTTCATTCTCTTGACAGCCTTCAAACATATAGAGACAGCTATTATATCTCTCTAAGTCTTCTGTTCTCCAGGCTAAACATTATTGATTCAAGCATTCTTTGTCTGACATGGCTTAAAATCCCTTCACTGGACTGGCCTCCATCCCCTGGAAAGACTCCAGCTTGTCAATTTTATTCTTAGAATATGTCACAGAGAAATGAGCACAATTCAGATGATCAGACCAGAACAATGTAGAGCAGGAATACGATTTCCCTTTTACTTGGCCTAATATCCATGCATAGACAGACAGAAACACAAATACACACATATGCAGTGAAATATGGAGTTTCCAGTATCAAACCATTGAAATAGTATACTAATGTTAATCCTAACTTACATTATTTAAAGAGTTCCAAGGAAGGACCACATTCTCTTCAACTATCTCTCCCACATAGCCTACAACTTAAAAATCAGAGATTCATTTAGGTTAATAAGCTTTTCATAAAATATAAAGATACTGGGGTTAATCATTTACATTATAGCATGATTTCCTTTAATCAAACTGCTAGACTACCCAAGTTATGAACAAATTCATTGAATGAGAATACATTATATCACACTAATATTGGAAAGAAAATATTGGGACTGCTTAGTCCAGCATGCTCTTTAATATGTGTGTGTGTATACACACATACATACATACATATACATACATATACTTATATAGTTAATAAATCCTTCTCTGTAGCTAAAATATCCTTCCATGCCTATATCCCCAACTTCCAAAAATATCCCCCAAGAAGTCTATGACATGCTGTTTCACATAGTGATTTCAGGGGAAAATAGATAAAGCTAAAAGATTCAATGTTGCAAAAGAGTAACACAACTCACAACTTCTTGCACCTTAAAGTCCTTTTGTTCCCTGAGTGGGAGACTCCCTTTAGGCAGATAGTGAAGTTTGCTGTTAGGCTCTTGGTAGAGTTTTTTAAATTAATTCTCTTCAGTGTGTCTAGTTTGTCTCTAGGGCCTAATGCAGGTACTGTCATTGGCTATCCCAGTGACACTGTTAGAATGCCAATGGAAAGTGCCAATTTTTTCAGACATAGAAAAGTTTGAAGGTCCTCCTCACACCGTCAAGGAAAGAGTGAGGGTGATGGAGTCACTTATCTTGCCCTTCCCCCAAGCACTTCACTTTTAGGGTCTAGAATGGGACGTCTCTCTCCTATTTTCTCTCAGATATTCAAATGTCTGGGTTCCCTACCTTTAATTTTTATTTTATAGACAAACCATAAGGTATGACAGAATCTTCTCAGCCAAAACTAGCATTGTTTTGTGGTGAAAAGTTGTAATAATTTTACTAGTAAAGAGATTCATGGGGAAATCCTGAATTTGTTTTCTGAATTTCACTATCCACACCTAATTCAAGGGTGTTGTGATAGTAGTAAGTTCACTAACAATAGTCAATAAAATTTGGCAGTGATTTTATCTTTGACAATGACTTCCAAATGCCAATGACATCAGCTTCCCAGAATCTACGAAGAGTAAACCAAGTTGAGTGGCAACTGGGTGTTGTAGAAAATATTCTGGATTTGTTTTCAGAAGTTTGGTGTTTGAATTATGGCACCAGCACTTAAAAGCCACTTAACTTTTCTCTGTCTCAGTCTCTTCACCTATAAAATACAGATAGCAGTATTTCTATATTTACCACACAGTTTTGTTGTGAGATGCAAAGAAGGCATGCTAGTGTGTGTCTTTGCTATCATCGAAAACTGTAAAATCTTATTATTAGTTATACTAGTTATACTATTAATTGACACCCTTTTATGATAAGAGAAATTGAGGAAGTCATAAAGCACTAAGGAAAGGTACCTTATCCTGAATTTATGGGAGGGTATGTCTAAAAAGATGGGCAGTCATTGATGTGCTATGATCTCTATGATTGGTGGGAATTTTTAGATTGATGAAAGTGTAAATTCTTTTCAGTTTTCAAATCTTTTTGGTTTACAAAATGTTTTTACATCATAACAGCCCTAGAAGTCAATTAGTGTATACTAGATAATTGGTTAGACTAGTTATACAGGGTTGTAAAGTCATTGAAATATTTGCTGTTATTGACCAGTGATGTTTTTGGAGACACCTGGGACCAAGTTGGAAGTTCTCTCTAAATTATATACATTAGCCTTATTAGTACAAAATCTTTTTATGTAGACGTGACAAGAACTTAAGACTATGATTTTAGCAGAAAAGCTTTTGTAAGCAGAAGGACTGAAGCACTAGTTTGATTACTTCACTAAATTAGTGGGAAATTTTGGCATTATGTAGACAATATTATATACAAATAATAATAATAATAAATATTATGGAAATTCTTATGTGTGGTACTGTTACTAATTTTTAACTATAGTTGAATGAATCCAGACATAAATTCAACATTTCAGTTTAGTGTCCTAGTAGATGGTTTGATGATATATGAACAGTAGATATATTCTGTGTTTATATATGTAGATTTCTAGATAGAATATAATAAATACATATATGCATGTGACACTTAAGCCTAAAGATATATACATGCAAACATAATCATACATATGTAGTAGCACACATACCTGCATGTATAATTTTCTCACTCACATTCATAAAAAATCAATCCAAGTTGGGAAGTGTTCAAGGCTTGATTCAGTCTTCCCGTCACTGAAATTTAACACTCATTCTTTTTTTCTGTGTTTGCCTCTCTCCCAGACTTCCATAGCCCAAATATAGTAAACTGGTCATCTTCCCCAAACATTATCCTGTATTTATTAACTTTCTGGATTTCATACTATAAAAATTTTGCAATTTGTCTGCCATAGCACCTCAGGACCCCACTTCAGCTGAGTGCTAGCTAGCTAATCTGAAGGGAAAAATATTTGTTGGCACTGTTATAAGAACTTTATATGTTAATGTGCTACCATCCCAGGAAACATGCTTTCATTTTCAGTGGAGGCCTTCTGGAAACAATGCAATTGTCAGTCACCGTGGCAGGCTAGAAGGGAAGATATTTCAGATAGGTTAGTGATGACCCAGTGATTTTGAGCTGCCAATATAATTCTGTCTAATAGTAACACATGGATGTTCAGAAAGCATATCTTTTTTACAGTAATTTAAAGTTGAACTGATAACTGAGTTTGCTTGATATCATAGTGAGATTAAGCTAGGGAATATTTCTGAATTTCTCCTGAAATCTTGTAGATGTGTTATTAAGCAAGATATGTTCTTGGACTAAGTAGAATGATTGATTGAGTGACTCAACCCACTCTTAACCTTGCATAGATAATAAAATCTCACATCCATCAGTATGTATATTTAAAACTAGTCGGGCCCAGATTTGAATAAGAGAAGCACTGGTCTCATTAATGAACTGTTTCCAAAAGAAACAAAGACTCATCTTCTTAATATCATTCTATTCTCTGTTTCGGTATTCCAGTGAGACACAAAACACATCAGTCTCTAATGAATTAAAATGAAATATTGCACTGAGGACAAAGGAAAGCTATATGGTGGTTATGAGAAAGATGCAATGTATAACTAATAAGGACCTTCAAAGAATAGGAGTTAAGATATAATCAAATAAATGACTAATAGAAAGAAGATTGGCTAGCTTTCAGAAAGAACAAATAGTGACAAGTGGACAGAGGTCATCTGGCACCCTTTTGATGACAAGAGAGCGAGGAAGGCATAAAACATTACGGAAAGGTACCTTGTCCTGAATTTATGCGAGGGTGTGTCTAAAATGATGGGCAATCATTGATGTGCTATGATCTCTCTGATTGGTGGGAACTTCTGAATTGATGACAGTGTAAATTATTTTCAGTATTTAGACCTTTTTGGTTTGCAGAAAGGTTTTTGCATCATAACAGCCCTATGAGGTAATTGGTGTAGTTATTAGTAACACTATTTTATAGATGAATAAACTGAAATACAAAAAATTTAAGTGACATTCCCAAGGTCCCAATGGTGGATAAGTAATTTGGAATGAAGTCTTCTATCTCTAAATCAAATGCTATTTCCATAGTAGACAAAAAATAGTAAATCTGGCAGGGAATGTTAGAGAGTGTTATGAGGAAAATGGTAATGATTTAAGCATGGCTCTGTGATTTTTATATTGGTTAAAAAGCTGTTTTCCTATGTCCAAGTGACCTTTAATCTAAATTAACTTCATATTAATCCATTCTAATCATCCATCTGGGTAATGTATTACCTATATGGTCTTGATTTTGCATTTGGGTCTAAAGCCAGATTAAAAAGAATCAAGGACACCAGGGAATTTGGGATTCTAATGCTTTACAGTTAATGCCAGATCAGTTATTCAATATCTGCTTCACAGAAGACTATGCAATGATATATATTGGGTAAAAATAAACCTATTTAGAAAAATGTGTTTTTTCCTCTATCTTTCCAATAAAACAAAACAAAACTATTTGTGGTCAGCTCAATTATCTTAGAAATTCCTAAGTCCAAACAGCAAAAATGTTGTTTTTTATTTGTTTTTGTATCCCCAGTCTTATGCAATACCTGACACACAGTAGACACTTGAGGTTTATTAATGGATTATTACAGATTATTATTCTATGTGCCTGACACTATAATTCTTACTCTGACAAGTCTTATAATCTCTCAGTTCCCTCTTGACTACTCTCTAAAAGTGTAAGTTGTAGCTCTTTAACACAACTATGACAGATCCAGACTATGCCTCTTACCTCCTATAAAAGCCACTTAGGTTTTGTTATGATATTACTGTTTAAAATTCGTACCATCATAGTTGTGATAGTAGTCACTTTTTCATTTGAACTTTCAAAAACACAAGTGATTTTTCCCTTTAAAAAATCAGGGGCATGAACTAGGTAAACTTTTGGAAATGTCTTTCTGTATATATTTCTAGATCATGGAAAGTGCATATATTTTTAATCTTTGTATTGTATATGCTAAATAGATAATACATTTTTGATATAATGATAGATAAATGACAGAAGATATAGATTATGTAGATGATAAAAAGGTTCTCAAACCTTAAAGAACTATGTAAATGTTAATTTTTTCTGTATATATACATGTGTGTTTATATGAATATAGACACACACATATATAGACATACATAAACACATAATTATTTGTCTTGTCCATCCATTTGTTTGTTTATTAATTTATTCATTTAAGCATCCAAAAATAAGAGTCAAACTGCTTCTGATCTTAGGAGTTTACAATGTAAGTTATATATGTACACACATATGCATGTGTATGTATATATGAATGTGTGTCTATAAAGTAGATACATACACGTATATATTATACACATTTAGATATATGTTTTTTGAACAAGTAGTTCAAAGACGTCCTGGCATAATTTATCATAAAAGACATCCAAATGTTTCTATGTGAGTTATCCAGATATGCAAATATTTTATGCTTTTACAAACATGCTATTTTAGTTACAGATTTTCCAGGGAAGGGAAGAAACAACTCTTCAATGCTTATTTGCAAAATGAGGTTACAATTCAATATATTTAAATTAAATTTATAATTAGTTATTTATATCCATATTGTTAGGGGACAAATGACAGAAATTAGAATGAAATTTGCCTCTTTTAAATGAGCAAGCATTTTTTGGCAATTACACAAAATTAAGATGTAGAGCCTTCATAATACTAGGGCTCTTGAAAGGCCTATGGAAGAGTGCTAACTGATAAATTAACTCCCCACATATAATACAATTCTCTAAATATAAAGCCCATTATGCTCAATCGAAGGTAACATGGTTTAAATTGAATGACAACCACAATCATGATGTTTAATAAACATTAGCTTGCTTATTTATTGGATGCATAAAGCTTACCTGATGCATGGAATCTGCTTCCATTAGATAACATAGAATTAACACTAAGTAATAAAATACCTTAAACAAATGGATTCATCACCCACAACCCAGACTTCACCTTGCATTGAGAAAATCCCATCTAAATTAATTAGAATTTCACCAGGCCCATTCATCAGACTATGCCAAATATAAAGGGAAGGTACACGGATGCACAAACACCTTTTTGAGAATTGTAGGTTACATCTCTCTCTAGGACTTCAGCTAACCAATCAGTTATTTGGACTGTTTCACATAAACAATACATGTGACATATTTAGGCAGCTAGTTGGTACAGTGGGTATGATCCTGGGATAGTCATTTAACCTGTCTTATCCTTATTTT
This sequence comes from Gymnobelideus leadbeateri, assembly GCA_011680675.1. Taxonomy (NCBI): domain Eukaryota; kingdom Metazoa; phylum Chordata; class Mammalia; order Diprotodontia; family Petauridae; genus Gymnobelideus; species Gymnobelideus leadbeateri. Next base: position 275,068 of record WOXC01005618.1, on the reverse strand, counting down.
CCTCCTCACTAAAATGAAGACAATGATAGCACTTACCTAAGAGAGTTATTGTGAAGATCAAATGTAATAAAATATGAACAACACTGTAAAGCTTAAAGTGCTTAACTAGCTATGATTACCATTTTAATTGCTATTATTATTATTATGTTTGTTTGTTTTTTTTTCAGCTCAATCAAATCAATAACCTCAGATTTTGGCAGATCAGTATGTTTCTGTGAAGAATAATCTCCTTTCAGTTAGACCAGTTCTAGGAGGTAACTTTCTAGGCATTGAGTGAATACAGGGGACCAGTGTGTATGGTTTCCAACTGCTTTTGCCCATCCCATAGCAGATTAATGTTTTTCAGTGCATCAATTCTAAAGCATATAATTCCCTCAAGGTCTGGCTAACCTCTCCCTGTCATAGCCTTGGCAATAGTAGTTATTTTTCCCTATGTGTTAAAATTGCATCTTGTTCTGGTCACCCTGACCAGTCCCCCAACCCATACCCCTTCTAGTCAGTATAATAAGTTTTATAGGTAAGGAGTATAAAGGGGCAACAGCTGAACTTAGATCACAAAGTAGAACTTGGAAGTCATGTATAAACATTCCAAAGACCAAAGAAACATAATTTGCAAATTATATTACATATTAACTAAAATTCACATCCTGGTAATATGTGTGCAATCATGGGAGATAATATAGATGCCAGTTATCAAGGCTCTTGTCCTGCGACCTGGAAATTCTAGACAGAACCCAGATCTCCGCATTTCCTGACCAGCAGAACATCAAAAGGTGGTTGATAATGTTGAGATGATAACTCTGAAGTTTTACCAATAACTTTGAGAGGACTTGGATATGTTAATGAGCTAACCACAAGGTATCACAGGTAGACATTCTATTTATCAAGAAAACCCTGTAAAATGAGACCTCAAACTCCTGCCCTACCAACACTCTTCCAACATTATTGAGTCCATGCAGCCTACTACTCCAACTCTAATCCGCTGTTATGAGAGACATTCTCTTACTCATGCTGGCTGCCTTCCTTCACCATCCCTGTCTCTCTTCTCACACCACCATCTGCCTTTGCATCCTTCCCCATTTTTTCCCACTTGTCTCCATGCCTTATTGAAGAGGTGATTGCTGTCCCATTTCCTGCTGGAAATTATGGTCTTTTCTGACAAGTACCCAAAGAACCAGGTGTGCCTGTCCCCATTTCAGAATTTCATAAATTATCAATAAAAATTCACCCTCAAAATACAGACATTCCCTATATAGTCATCACAATAGTAGACACATAATTTGCTCTCAGGCAACTTTCCTTGGCAAATCAAATCCTAGGGATAAGTAGTTTATCCTCTTACAGACCCCATAGGATAAGACTTCCTAAAATCATCACCATGATGCAAATTTTGCTATGACTAATAGAGGACTACTTCTAATAAGTAGATCATGCTCTCAATTGCTGTATAATTATATAAGTATCCACCCCAGCCATCCAAGATGGGTAATTTGTAGATTTTCCCTCTTTGGTCATCATCTTTGGTTTCGGGTTCTACTTGGTAAAGAAAACCCCTTCTACTAATGCAGAGTAGAAATGTTGTACACCTTATAGTTTTTGAAGATTGGCAGAATTAAGTGAATTTGTTCATGGTCACTTAGGTTTTATGTGGTGGAGCTGAAATTTCAACCCAAGTCTTCCTATTGCTGGGGTCATCACTCTATACCTTATGCTTCCCTGCCTGTCTTCCATTAGTCAATCAACCCATTGATAAAAATTATTTAAGCACCTATTATATGCTAGTTATTACACTGGATATTAAAGATACAATACCAGATTACAAAAGGGGCTAACATTCTATCATGGAAAGATCCAGTTATTCTCAACTTGCTGATTTCTGTGGAGAATAATCTCAAGAAAGTCTGTAATTTCTATGAACATCCTTTCTGTATGATCATCCTGTACTATGACCAGATATAAACTAATGACATATAAACGTGCATGTACCTCCTACTTAACTGCCTTTTTATAACCTATAGTAGGCGTTTAATAAATGTTTCTTGATTAAATTACTATTTTTACATTTATATTGTTTTTACAAATTCTGTTGAAACAGAACCTTTTTGCCCTTTCCCTCTTGTTCAACTACTGATTCATGTGTTCTTATATTTTCTTTACGTCTGTCTTTTATGTTGTCTCTCATTGTACTACAAACTTAAATGCTAGCATAATTCATCTGAGTTCCTCATATTTCCTCCTTTCATGTATCTCTGACCCTGTAGCTCAGGCTTCTTATCACCAGTTCTTTCCACCACTCCTGCATCTACCATTACTCAATGGGTTCATAGCATAATCCAATATATCTTTTTTATACTCTTCCCACAACATGAGTTTCATATAATATAATAAGCCCTTTGTATTCTCTGATTTCCATTCCTTAAGTATTTTGCCCCCTATTGTAGCAGCAACCACCCCAACATCCCCAGGGTGGCTGCCAACACAGGTACTTAGATCTGCTTTTGTAAAGGAAAGCAACTCAAAATCGGATAACAAGCTCACTTTAATCAATCAAACATATGTTACCTAGTTCAGGGAGAAAAGGTCAGCACCCCAAACTTCAGAGTATACAGACAGATCAAACAGACAGGCTTCCAAACTGTCCAACCATTATCAATACCAAATCACAGTTACCAGAGACGGAAGCATCAACATCTGAGTTTTCAAATCCGGGGGGCTCTCAAAGGCTGCCCAGAGTCTCATCTGGTCAAATCACACAACACTTCTCAAAGTGAGCCCCAAAGCAAAGCCTCCCATCAGGGTTTATATAGCCTTTTCCTGGCTCAGAGAAATAACAACCTTCTTGACCCACTGTCCAATCACAAAGTATCAAGGTGTGGGCTTTCCTGAAAAACAAGCCTCCCACCACAGGCTCCTGGTACACTTAACCTAGGAGCAGGGAAGATCTTTAAATTTGCATTTCCATTACACCTGCCTATGCCTATTAGTTTCTTTGTTTCCTTTCCGGACCTCTCAAATCTTTCCTTCTATAGGAATCCATTTCTGGGTCTCTCTACTGCTAGTACCTTCCTCTCTTGGATTACCTTCCATTTATTCTGATGAGGGAGGAATTTTTGGAAGGCCGTGTGGATTGAGATTAGAAGGGTAGAAAGAGAAGGTAACAAGGTTAAGGTAAAAAGAAACAAGAAAGAAAATAGTAAAAATAAGTTGGGAGAAAATTCACAAATAGCAATTATAACGTTGAATGTGAACGGGATGTTTACAGCAGCTCTCTTTGTGATGGCAAAGTACTAGAAACTGCAGGGATCCTGATCAATTGGGGAAGGATTGTACAAACTGTGGTGTATGGCTGTGATGAAATTCTACTGTGCCATAAGAAATGATGAGCTCAAGGAACTAAGAAAGGCATGGAAAAGACTTCCACAAAATAGAGAAGAGTGAAGAGAGCAGAACCAAGAGAACATAGTATACAGTAACAGTAATACTGTTTTAAGAATGACTCTGAGTGATTAAGTCATTCTAACTATTACAAATACACTAAATAAAAATAAAGAACATAGGAAGAAAGACACTGTTTATATCCAGAGAAAGAACTGATAAATAAAAGTATGTACAGAATAATTGTGCGTGTGTGCGCGCGTGAACCTCTTTGTTTCTAATGCTAGTCATCTCTAGGATGGGGTGTGGGGGAGAGGAAAAAACAAAGGAAAAAGTGAAAAAAAGAAATGTAAGTGAGAACTTTATTATATGTTTAAAAGGAATAGCAAGTAGTGCATGATAGATATGCAACTCTATGTGCAACTCTCTTTTTTAATTTATACTATGTTATAGAAACACTTATTTTATTATATAAATTAAAATAAAATAAAAATTTAAAAATAATTTAAGCTTCTTGAAGAAAGGAATAATTTTTGTATTTCCTTGGAAATCCCAGTCTTTAACACAGTGCATGGCCATAGTAAACTTATCAACTGGCTGAAAGATGAATAATTACTTAGGATCTCTTAAAATTAAGTACAAATGTTTATATAATCTCGTAGCTTATGCAAAATATCATTAAATGAAGCTTTACTTTCAAGATACTAATGCCTAGTTCAAAGAACTTTCTTTGATTCTGTCAAGAAAAAGAGTTTAAACTGAGAGAAAAATGAAATTGTGATGCCATGGTACTGACAGGGGTATGATCTGGTTCAAAGCTGAGGTCTTTTTATTAAAGAAGTCAATCCAGAACAGCATGGGAGTAAGCTGAGATGAAATGTTTAGAAAAGAGTAGTTCAGAAATCATTCACTAGGAAATCAGGTAGAGCTCTAGAGCACATGAGGTCTCAATTGAGTGTCAGACCAGGTTCAAATAGCACTTACAAGGTCTGTGGAAGGGCTTCCTCTGCTCAGCATTCTTCTGCCTTGAATCTACTTTTAGGTATGTCCTGCCCATAAAGGGACCAGTTTCTTAGCTGGCCCTGTGGCAACTGAGTAGGGAATCCAACCTATGCTTTTAAAATTGCTTAGCCTTTTATGGGAGTACTACCATAACTTTTGACTTGGAAATTAAAAGAAAATCAAGACAGGCTCTGGAGAAAACACACAGAAGTCATTAAAGTTTACACCTCTGTTCCCAAACACTCTGTAGTGGTTCTTGAGGTAAAATATTTTTAAATGATTTTTAAATGCCTACTCTTATAGCTACAATTGATACAAATAGTACCAAAAATCATAATTCTAAAATATTTGTATACATATACATACATATATACACACATATATACATGTACATACATATACAAATATATGCATATACATATATATGTATACATATACAAATATATGCATGTACATATATATGTGTACATATACATATACATATATCAGCAGTTTATAGAAGACAGAGTGCTGAACTTGGAAGTCTAGAAGAATTAAATTTAATCCTGACTTATTTCCTAGCTGTGTGACTGGGAAAGTTACTTAACAATTAAAAGCTTCAGTTTACCCATCTGTAAAATGGGGATAACAATAGCACCTATTTCACAGGGGTTGTGGTGAGAACACTTGGAGTTATTCATGAAATTCTATTTCTTTGGGTGGATCATCAACTATCATAACTCCTAACAGTATACCCCAGCAATCTGCTGAATGGACTTTTCCCTCTCTATATTCTCTCATTTGGCAATCTATATGAGTCTGACATCCAGAGCTATGTATCTATCTATATCTATCACTTATCTTTCTTTTTTTTCCCAAATGCTTTGTTAAAATGTGGTTTAGATCATTCATTTCAGCCAGATTTTGAGTTACAATTTTTCCACATTTTTTCGTTATACCCCACCCCAGAATAGCAGTCCCACAGGACTGCTCATCAAAACTCCCTCATCAAATCTGCTCCCTATCATATCTTCTCCCAAACACATTTCAACTTTTTCAGTAGGGCAAAGTGAATCTCTGTGCCCCAATGCCTGTATGTCTTATTTCCCCATTATATGTAAAATAGTATTAATAATAGTATTTATATATTTTTATACATTTGATTTTAAAACTTTGAATTCCAGATTCATTCCCTTCCTACCTTGTCATCCACGCTTACAATTCAGTATATGTTGTGCATGTGTGGCTATGCAAAACATTACCATAGTAGATATATTGTAAAAGACTGACTATATTTCCCTCCCTCCTTTCCCACCTCCTACTTGGTCTATTCCCTACTTTGATCCTGTCCCTTTTCACAAGTGGGTGCTTCCAACTTCCCTCCCCCCCTCCCTCCCACCCTCACTTCCATCATCCCCCTTTCATCCCCTTCCTCCCTACTCTCATGTAGGGTGAGATATCATATTTAGTATGTATGTCATTCTCTCCCTGATCTAAATTCAATGAGAATAAGGTTTTGCCTTTTTGCCTTCCTGTTCTTCCCCTCCCTTGTAACCATGTTCCCTTGCCTCTTCTCTATAAGAGGGTTTAACCCATTCTGTCTCTCCCCATCCCTCCTCTCCTCCTCTTAATTTCACCTTTCAAGTATCATCCATTCCTATTAAATTCTACCTGGGTCCTCTATCTATGTATACCTATAAACATATATACACACATTCACATATGTATTCATATGCCCATATGCTCTTCAACTATTTTCATACTGAGAAAAGTTTCATCGGTTACAATTACTGTTTCTTCCTTTGGGAATGTAAATAGTTCAACTTTGATAAGTTCATAATGATTTCTTTTCTTTTTTTTTTAACAAATGCTTTATTAACTACTGGTTTACATCATTCATTTCCACAAGATTTTGAGTTACAATTTTTTCCCCATTTTTCCCTACCCACCACCTCAGAATAGCAGTCCCACTTAGATATCCCCTCATCCAATCTGCTGTCTCCCATATCTTCTCCCATACCCCCTTCGACTTTGCCATTAGGGCAAGGTGAATCTCTGAGCCCCAATGCCTGAACATCTTATCTCCCAATTACATGCAAAACAGTATTAATAATAGTATTTATATACATTTGAAACATTTAATTTTAAGACTTCGAATTTCAGATCCATTCCCTTCCTCCCTTGTCACCCATTCCCTCTCGGTATATAAGCAAATCAGTATGTGTTGTACATGTATAGCTATGCAAAACGTTACCATAGTAGATATATTGTACAAGGCTGCTTATAATTCCCTTCCACCCATCCCACCCCCACCTGGTGCATTCCCTACTTTGATCCTGTCCGTTTTCAAAAGTGGGTACTTTGGGGGAGGCTAGGTGGCACTGTGAGTAAGAACGCCGGCCTCGGAGTTGGGATGACCCGGGATCAAAACCGGCCTCAGAAAATGAGCACCCACACATAAATAATGACTAGTCGTGTAACGTTGAGCAAGTTTCTTAACTCCAATTGCTTTAATAAAACAAAAAGAAAGTGGGTACTTCCAACCTCCCCCCCCCCAGAATGCCGTCCCCTCCATCATCCCCCATCTCATCCCCCTTCCTCCTACTCTCCTGGAGGGTGAGATATCCCATTTAGTATGCATGTGATTCTCTCCCTGAGCCAAATTCAATGAGAATAGGGTTTTGCCTTTTTGCCTTCCTGTTCTTCCTCTCCCCTGCAACTACTTCCTCTTGCCTCTTCTACATGAGATAGTTTACTCTACCCTGTCTCTCCCCATCTCCTGTTGTAACATTCCTCTCTCACCTCTTAACTTCACCCCTTAAGTATCATCCCTTCCCACCAAATTCAACCTGTGCCTTCTATCCATGTATACCTGTAAACATATATACACACACACATATGTATTCATATGTCCATATACCCTTCTTCAATTATTTTCATAATGAGAAAGGTTTCATCAGGCACAGTTATTGTTTTTCCATGTAGGAATGTAAATAGTTCAATTTTGATAAGTTCCTTTTGATTTCTTTTCCCTGATCACCTTCTCAAGCATCTCTTGCTTCTTGTGTCTGAATGTCAAAATTTCTATTCAACTCTGGTTTTTTCCTCAAGAATGCTTGAAAGTCCTCTATTCCACTGAATGACCATATTTTCCCCTGAAACACAGTACTCAGTTTTGCTGGGTAGATGATTCTTGGTTTTAATCCCATTTCCTTTGCTCTGTGGAGTATCATATTCTATGCCCTTTGATCCCTCAGTGTAGAAGCTGCCATGTCCTGTGCTATTCTGATTGTGTTTCCACAGTATTGAAATTGTTTCTTCCTGGCTGCTTGTAGTATTTTCTCCTTGATCTGGGAGTTCTGGAACCTGGCTATAATATTCCTAGGAGTTTTCTTTTTGGGATCCTTTTCAGGAGGTGATTGGTGGATTCTTTCAACCTCTATTTAACCCTCTGGGTCTAAAACATCAGGGCAATTTTCCTTGAGAATTTCTTTAAGGATGATTTCTAGGTTCTTTCTTTGATTGTGACTTTCAGGTAGTCCAATAATTTTAAAATTATGTCTCCTGGATCTATTTTCCAGGTCAGTGGATTTTCCCATAAGATATTTCACATTTTGGGGCGGCTAGGTGGCAGAGTGAATAGAGCACTGGCCCTGAATTCAGGAGGCCCTGAGTTCAAATCCAGCCTCAGACACTTAACACAAAAAACTAGCCATGTGACTTTGGGCAAGTCACTTAACCCTAATTTCCCTCCAAAAAAGCAAAAAGAAAAAAAAAGTTTGGGGGCAGCTAGATGGCACAGGGAGTAGACTACCGGCCCTGGAGTCAGAAGGACCTGAGTTCAGTTCCAGCCTCCAACACACACACACACACACACACACACACACACACACACAGGCAAAAAAAACCAAAAAAACCTAGACATGTGACCTTGGGCAAGTTACTTAACCCCAATTGCCCTATAAAGAGTAAAAAAAAAAGAATAAAAAAAAAAGATATTTCACATTGCCTTCTATTCTTTCATTTGTTTCAATCTGCTTAACATCATCTTGATTTCTCATAAAATCACTAGCTTCCATTATTTCCAGTCTAATTCTGAAGGAATTATTCTCCTCAGTGAGGTTTTGGGATTCTTTTTCCATCTGGCAAATTTGGCTTTTTAAGGCTTTCTACTCCTCATTGCCTTTTTGAGCCTCTTTTTCCATTTGAGTTAGTCTATTTTTTAAGGTGTTATTTTCCTCAGTCAGGCTGTTAAGTCTCATTTCATACTTTTCTTGCATCTTTCTCATTTCTCTTCCCAATTTCCCCCCACTTCTCTTATTTGCTTCTTAAGGTCCTCTATGGCCTGAAAATGGCTTATATTTTCATTTGAGGCTTTTGGTGCAGGATTTCTGACCTTACAGTCCTACTCCTGTTCCATGTTTTGATCCTCTTTGCCCCCAGAATAGGAGTCTAATGTTGCATGGTTTGGTTAATTTTATTTCCTTTGCCTAGGCATGTTGCCACTCAATTACTTGACTTTTGGGCTTGTTGTCACAGTAGGACTTTGCCACAAGCCAGTGGAGCTTCATTCCCAAATGCTGGGGTTTTTTCAACTGCTGCAGGTATTAGTTGGGTGGCCTCTCTGAAGCCTCCACACACTCTGTCAAGCTGGTCATACACCCCAAGACCTCCACCCCAGACTGCAGTCCAGATCCAAGAAGGGTAAAGCAAGAGCAATTACCCCCAAGACTAATCACCTGATCCCCTTAAAGTTCGCAGGCCAGGTACTGAAGCTGCAGTGTGTGTCTGTGGTTGGGCTGAAGTGTCTCAGCAGCTTCTTGCCCCCAGGGAAAAAGGCCACACACTTTCCCCACTAATGAGTCCCAATGTCCATACTGCACTAACCTCTCACTTTGTAGTTGGCATCAATGTGTTGGGAATTTTGGAAACGCTACAGCTGCTGGTGTTCTGCAGTCCCTCTAGCCTGTTGCTGGTCTGGCTATCCTGGGGCTAAAACTTCTGACTCACACAAGCCTGGGCTCAGCTCGCAGAGCACTGTGCTGGCTGCTCCATGCCATTCTGCTGGGCTGTTCTCAGTGGGAGATCAGCTTCTCTATGTCATTTTGTGGGTTCAGGAGCTCCAGAGGTTGTTCAGAGTCCCCTGTTATATAAATTTGGAGGTGGTGGGAGCAAGACCATTGTGGAAGAGCTGCTTCTACTCCACCATCTTGACTCCACCCCTATCACCTATCTTTCTCTCTACTCAAGTATCTTCCTGAGTTCCAACCTTTCATCAGAAACTATTAGGCATTTCTAATATGACTGCCCATAGGCGCCTCAAACAGCTTGTTAAAAATAGAATATTGTATCTCCTCCACTCCTTCCCTGACCCCCAAAAAACCCTAAGACTTCTCCTATATTTCTCTAATCACATATATATTGAATTCTATATGAACTTTATTATCCCTGAACCAAAGTAGAACAGTCATTTCTTACAACCTAGAAGAAAGAAGAGATAAAAAGCCCAGAAATAATATGGTACCCAAAATATGGAGATGGTAGAAAATATATGTAGAAATTATGGTTATATAAAGACAAAAGACATGAATAAAACTTTGAATAAGATAGGAGATAATTGAGAGAGTATCCTAAAGGGTTTTCCATAAGTTCAATGAGGATAAAATAGAATTAAAGGCACCTAAGTCTAAAACATAGATATATTAGTTTCCCACCTAATAAATTTAAATTATTCTCAGAGTACTTTGGTCTTTTCCTTTCACTTAACATCCCCCACCAAATATAGTTTTTGTTGTTCTTCGAAATTAGGAACCTGAGAGGGTATTTTGGCCCCCATCCCCAAACTTTTATGTGTGTTTCTGAGAGACTGGGAAATGAAGGGATCAGGCCATGATTAGTCTTTGTCTCTATTTCTCTCCTTGTGTATATGCTTCCTCATTTCCTTATAATGTTATGATAACTGATCCTTGAAATTCAGTAACAAATCTAATTTCAAGTCTGTACCCTCAGATTCTAGCATGTGTGCTATACAACAAATACTTAATATTTCTGGGATGTAATTAAGGACTGAGCCAGTTTAGAAAGTTCTACTCAGAGCCATAAATCCACTGAGCAATTTAAAGTCATTGTTCCATTTGGAGAAGCTGGAGTCTCAGGTGGAAAAATGTTTTTCCCCCTTTTTTCACTACATGCTAGCTTCCTCCTTAATTATTTATAAGGTGATGAAGCTGACAAGTTTTAGAGTACTAAGTAGATTCTGAACCTGCCAATGAGTCTTTTCTTCTTGTTATATGGCCAAAGTATTTAATATCTTCTTCAGTATTTGACCTTACAGTGAATTGTCTGAATTAATTTCTTGAAACATTGGCTGATTTGACCCCTTTGCTGTCTAGGTGACTCTCAAAAGGTCTTCGCCAGCACCAGAATTTGAACTTTGGTGGCACTCAGCTTTTTTTATTTTTAGTTTGTTTTTAATAGTCTAACTCTCATAGCCATACATTGCTGCTGGGGAAAAATACATTTGACTATACCTTTGTTGGAAATATGATATAGAGATATCTCACCACAGCTTTCCTTCTAAGGAGTGTCTTTTAATTTCATAGCTATAGTTGTCATCTGGTATTTGAGCCCAAGAATATAAATATTACTCTTTCTATTTTTTTCTGCCTCTATTTTCCAGGAGGTGATGGAACCAGTTGCCTAGATCTTAGGTTTTGTTTTTATTTTTTTGTGTGATATTAAGCTTCAAGCCAGCCTTTATACTCTTCTCCTTCAGCCTCATCAAGAGACTTAATTAGTCTTAACTTTCTGCCATGAGAGCAATATTGTCTGCATATATGAGATTGTTGATATTTTTCCCAACAACCTTAATTTTGACTTTTGATTCATCCAGCCTGATATTTTGCATGATGTATTAAATATTAGTTATATATGTATATATACTAAATATGTACTATATATTACTTAAATAAGGTGATTATATATAGCCTTTTCAAAATCCTTCCCCAATCTTAAACCAATAAGTTGTTCTATTTTTGGTTCTAACTATTGCTTCTTGATTCACAGGTTCCTCAGGAGACAAGCACTGGCATCACTTTGAGGACTTGCCACATCTCACTGTGATTGACACAAAGTCTTTAGAGTACTTAATGAAGCAGAGCATATTTTTTTCTGGAACCCCTTTACTTTCTGCAATATCCCGTAGATACTGGTAATTTGGATCTACTTCCCCTGCCTCTATGAAACCCAGCCTGTTCTTCTGGTAATTCTTGGTTCACATATTGAGGAAGCCTAGAATGGGGAATCTTAAGCATAACCCTTCTGGTGTGTGAACTAAGAGCGATCGTTCAGTATTTTGAACATTCTTTGGCATTGTCTTTCTTTAGGGCCTGGGACATGAGCTGATATTTTCCAATTCAGTGGTCACTGTTAATTTGCTGGCTTACTGAATGCAGCACTTTAACAGCATCATCTTTTAGGATTTTAAATAGTCCAGCTGTAATTCTATTATCTCCACTAGCCTTATTGTTAGCAATGCTTCCTGAGGCCCACTTGATTTCATTCTCCAGGATGTTTAATTCTAAATGAGTAACCATACCATCATGGTTATAAGTGATGTTAAGATCTTTCTTGTATAATTCTTCTGTATATTCTTGCCAACTCTTCTACTTCTCTTAAGTCCCCACCATTTTTGTCTTTGATAATGCCTATTTTCACACGAAACAATCCTTTTCTATCTTTTAATTTCCTTGAAGAAATATCTTGTCTTTGCCTTTCTATTGTTTTCTTCTATTTCTTTGCATGGCTTATTTAAGAAAATATTATCTCTCCTTGCTATTCTTTGGGATTCTACATTCGGTTGGATGTCTTTCTTTTTCCTCCTTTACCTTTCACTTTCCTTCTTTTCTCACCTATTTATAAAGCTTCATTTGACAGTCATTTTGCCTTCTTGTTCTTTGGGATTTTGTTGTTGTTGTTGTTGCTGCCTCCTGTACAATATTATGAACCTTTGTCCATAGTTATTTCAACAATTTATCTACCAGATCTAATACCTTAAACTATTCATATTCATAACTATATCGTATTCATAAGGGATGTTATTTAGGTCATACTTTGATCTGATGGTTTTCTCTACTTTCTTCAATTTAAGTCTGAATTTTCAAGAAGTTCATGATCTGATCCACATTTAGATCTAAATCTTGTTTTAAATGACTGCATTGAGCTCTTTGGCTGCAAAGTATATAATCAATCTGATTTTTATATTGACCATATGGTGATGTCTATGTGTAAAGTTGCCCTTTCAGTTGCTAAAAAGAGTATTTGCTATGGCCAACAAATTATCATGACAAAATATTAGCCTCTGCCCTGCTTCATTTTGCACTCCAAGACCAAATTTGCCTCTTAAGCCAATTTTTTATATCTTATTTTAATAGTTCATTCCACTATAATGAATGGGACATCATTCATCTATATATTTATTCAGGTGCTATATCTAGAATGTTGTAGGTTTTCAAAGAATATATCTCTCTTGGCCTCTTTGACATCAGTAGTTGAAACATACATTTGTACTGCTGTGATGTTGAATGGTTTATTTTAGATTTGAATGGACACTATTTTGTTAGTTTTGAAATTATGGCCCAGTACTGCTTTTCTTACCCTTTTATTGATTATGAGGGCTACTGCATTTCTCCAAAGGAATTCTTAAGAGCTCATAGTAGTATATGTAGTGATCAACTGAGTTAAATTTACCCATTCCTGTCCATTTAAATTTACTGATGCCAAGATGCCAATATTTAATCTTTCCATCTCTTGTTTGACCATATACAGCTTACCTTGCTTCATAGATATTACATTCCAGGTTCCTATATGATATTGATCTTTATAGCACTGGACTTTCCTTTCATCACCAGATACATCTGCAGCTGAGCTACCTTTTGGCTTTGGCCTAGCCACTTCACTATTACTGGAGTGATGTGTAGTTGACCTCTGCTCTTCCCCAGTAGCATATTGGACACCTTCTATCCTTGAAGGGCTTATCTTCCAGTGCCATCTCTTTTATCATTTTCACACAATCCACAGGGTTTTCTTGGCAAAAATACTGGAGGAGTTTGCCATTTCCTTCTCCAGTGGATCACCTTTTGTCATAACTCTCTACTATGACCTGACAGACTTGGGTAATTCTGTATGGCATTGCTCATAGCTTCAATGACCTACACACGCTCCTGCTACAACAAGGCAGTGATTTATGAGGATCAGTTGAAAGAACTGAGCATATTTAGTCAGGAGAAGACTTAGAGATTTATGATAATGAAATCTGAGCATTTGAAGTACTATCCCATGGAGAAGCTATCAAAAGTAGAATGGCCTGCCTTAGCAGATAGTGGCTTCCTTCTCTGTGGAGATTTCCAAACAACTCAATGTCCACTAGTTGAATGTGATGCAGAAAACATTCCTTTTGTTTTACTTTTTATTAGAAGATCACTTTGTATTAGAAGATCACAGAGATTCACTTTGTATTACAAGATCACAGAGATTTCTTCCAGCTCTGCAATTCTGTGTTTTTATGATTCTCAGATAGGAAACAATTGCACCATTTCTTAATTAAAGGAATAAGGTAGATTTTTAAAACTATAACCAGGGGGCTTAACTTCCATGCCCAAGCAATGCTAGAACACACATAGAGATAGTTTGTGAAATTTTAGAATGAAAAGTGACAAATTCTGTCGACCAGCAGGATCCATTAAGGGACAAAAAAATGTCAGACTAACCTAATTTCCTCTTTAATGGTGTAGCTAAGCTGCTGTCAATCACGTTTATGGATATGCTATAATAAGCCTGGGTTTCAGTACGGCATTTGACAAAGTCTTTCATGATATCTTTGTAGATGCAATAGAGTGATGTGGGCTGAATGATGGGATAGTTAGAGGGATTTGGAACTGATTAAGCTGCCAGACCTAAAGAACAGTAATTAATAGATCAATGTCAACCTGGATGGAAGCCTTTTATGCAATGGTCCACAAATCTATTTTTGCACATGTATCATATTTTTAGCAATAACTTTGATGAAGGGAGAGATGACGTACTAATGACACTTAGGGGTATAAATACAAACCTCATAAAGATAGCTAATGATGGAGCGGCTAGGTGGAGCAGTGAGCGCCGGCCTTGGAGTTGGGATGACCCGAGATCGAATCTGGCCTCAGAAAATGAGCACCCACACACAAATAATGACTGGCCGTGTAACCTTGAGCAAGTTACTTACCCCCAATTGCTTTAAAAAAAAAGAAATAAAAACATAGCTAATGAACTTTGCCTTACTTAATTGTAAGACAATTTTCTTCCTGTGGGAACAAAGTTCTGTCATTTGGGGGTCAGACTAAAACTAATACCTCTTTCATGTGGTATTACCCTTCATATACTCAAAGATTGCTTCCATGTCTCTTCTAAGTTTTCTTTTGTCTATAATAGAGGTGCCAGACATGTAGCTCAAGGACCACATGATGCTCACAAAAAAAAGTGTGACCCAAACTAGATTAAAATGTAATTGGGGGAGTGCGGCTAGGTGGCACAGTGAGTAAGAGCACTGGCTTTGGAGTTGGGATGACCCAGGATCGAATTTGGCCTCAGAAAATGAGCACCCACAGATAAATAATGACTAGCTGTGTAACCTTGAGGAAGTTACTTAACCCCAATTGCGTTAAAAAATGTAATTGGGAAATGTTTAGTAAAATAAATAAAAATACTATAGAATATATATAACATGTGAATATAAGGTTTTCTAAATTAATATGCATTTAGTAGGAATGTTTATGTATGATTTAGTAGCCACAATTTCTATTTGAGTTTGACACCAATGGTCTAGATTAATTGACCTTAGTTCTTTCAGCTGATCTTTACCAGGGAGTGATTCCAAGGCCATTTGCTAATCTTGTCACTCAACAAATTTTAAGTGTTCTTCCTATATAATTCTATGAAGAATTGAAAAGCATATTCCAGATGTGCTCTGACCAGGGCAAAATACAGCAGGACCATCACAAAATCACTCTCAGAATTAGAAGGAATATCAAAGATAATCTAGTATAACTAAATATGAATGCCTTAACTCACAAGCCTGAAAAATGGTCATTCAGCATTTCCTTCAAAGTATCTAATGACTAACAAAGCAACTCTCCCCATTTTTAGAATAATCTAATGATAAGGGTTATTTTTCTTTATATCAAATTAAACTATGACTTAATTTAGAAGCAGTTTAGTGATCTCAATTTAAAATGTTGCCATAAGAAAATATTCTCGTAATTCTGGGGGTTGAGACTACATCCATATCTCACTAAGTTTCAACTAACCCAATGACCCTGATGCCACAATGTTCATGTAACAACATAAACCAAATATGAAGTGGGCAGTCAAAAGTGATACACCAAAAATGGCCATGGCACCTATACTTGGAGTTCTGTGTCCACTGATATGATCTCTGTTTTAGAAATACTTCTGCAAAATATTTTTAAAGAACGGTTCCAATATCTATTTTTCCCCCAATGGACACTTTCAAAACTAGGAAAATTTTACTTGAAAGTAAGACAGAATTTACAATTGATTTCTTATCAAAGAATACATTCTTGTGGCATTTATGGGAATAATGGCCTGTAATGGGGAGATACTCAAAATATCTCCATTTAAGAGCAATCAGCATTACTTTATAAAATTGGTTGAATCCAAATTGTTCCTCTATGTCCATAAGCTGTTTTTATGTGAATTTTTTAGGAATGGTTCTTTGAGTAATCTTAGCCAAATTATTAATCTGGTGTTGGTGACTGATTTTTTTAAGTTATTTTATTTAAACCTGATTGAGAAAAATCTAAATTTAAGAACTAAATTTAAAGGTACTTCTGTGAGAGCTATGGCTGTTGCAACTATTGATTGAAATGAAACTCTTTTACTCATGGAAAGTTGCTACTATTTGCTTATTGTACCCCACTCCCAAAGGAGATTAATGTTCTTTTTTCTGAAAATAAACTAGGCACATCTCTACTAGAACCATAATGATCCTTTCAGATTTAGTTATGTTTGTTAAGTAGGAAACATCTTTCCAATTTATATGCATGTAATAATGTTTTTGCAAATATGCCCCCTTATTTTGCCACAATCTTGTTTTAGTCCTTCTAGAAAAATTACTCAATAACATTATTTTGAAATGATGATGTTTGGATTGTAGCAGCAATATACTAATATCATGAGTTTGACATTTGTATGTTGGAAAAAAGAATTGAGGAGTAACCTGGAGAAGCCACACCCTGTATTGATTTTTACAATCAGGATTTCTGCTTTATGATAGCATCACAGGAAAAAAAGCATGGTAGAGGAAAAAGATAACTTGACTTGGAATCAAATCCTTCCTCCAACACTTACTGCCTGTGTGACTCTGGGCAAGTCACTTAATCACTCATTCCCTCAATTTCCTCATTTGTAACATAGAAATACTAATATCACCCACATGGAAGGGTTGCTGGGAGAAAGAAGTGAGAAAATATACATCATTAGTTTTCAAGCCTTAAAGAGTGATATGAAAGGAAGTTATAATTATTTTCCAAATAATGCATCATGTTGGCATTTTTGAATTATGTTACAACTTACATAATTTACTAACAAAATATTATAAATTATAAGTATATACAGAGGCAAATATTAATTGATTTTTACGCAAAAGCTGCTTGTCCACTGTATCATATACAAATCAGATAACTTATAATAACTATTTTTTCTCATGTGATCTCATGTGTGTTTAGAATACATCTGGAGTATGCTGTTCTGTTTTAATATAATTATACAGGAAGAACATTTATAAGTCGGCAAAAGCCAAGGTTTTTGACGCTGACATCATGGCATTTTTATGTTCTCGTTAACTAGTAAGGAACAAAAACCAAAACCAACAACAAGGAAACACCTAATGTTAATGTCTTCACCTTTACTCTTAAAAATGGAGAGAACAGCATTAAAAAGTGTAGCTGCAAATAACTTCATGAATCTGGCTCTTTTCATTGAAGGTTTTTTCCCCCATTCTTTCTAAAAGTAATTTGGTACAGAGGCAAAAAGTTCCCATTTGGGAAGAGCTGCCAATATTGTTAATATATGCGTGCACACTTTGAAAGAATACAAAAAGAAATCAGATCGTTTTTTGGAAGAATTACAGAACAGGATATGCCAAAGATACAAGACAATGGCTTATAAGTAGACGTTGGAACTAAGAGGAGAATAAAAGGAAAAGAAAGGAAAATACTAAATTGGCAGCTTATGTAGTTGAGATCAGTATGCTAGACACACAATGAATCTTCCTCACAGGTGTTTCTCATTCATTGGCTCAGTGTAAAGGACTCAGCAAAGTCTTGAGAGAGTAGGAAAAAAAAGTGTAACAGTTATATTATGTTAGATGAAACAATGATGAGAACTTAATTATATGATTTGTGCAATGGTATGGAAAGTCAGGATAACTAGGTTCTAGTTCTATGGTGTCCCTATAGAAAGATCATAAACTTATAAGGTTATGGTCTCCCTATATAAAATCATAAACTTATAAGGTTATCTATTTTTACTAATTAAAATTATTTTTTTAAACAAATGCTTTATTAACTTCTGTTTTACATCATTCATTTCTGCCAGATTTTGAGTTACATTTTTCCCCCATTTTTTTCCCTACCCACCACCCCAGAATAGCAGTCCCACTTAGATATCCCCTCATCCAATCTGCTGTCTCCCATATCTTCTCCCATACCCTCTTCGACTTTTCCATTAGAGGAAGGTGAATCTTTGTGGCCCAATGCCTGCACATCTTGTCTCCCAATTATAAGCAAAAGAGTATTAATAATAGTATTTATATAAATTTGAAACATTTAATGTTAAGACCTCGAATTTCAGATCCATTTCCTTCCTCCATTGTCACCCATTACCTCACTATAATTCACTATATGTTGTACATGTCTAGCTATGCAAAACATTACCATAGTAGCTATATTGTACAGGGCTGCTTATAATTCTCTCCCACTCATCCCACCCCCCACCTGGTCCATTCCCTACATGATCCTGTCCCTCTTCTATAGTGGGTACTTCCAACCTCCCCTCACCCCAAGGATGCCCTCCCATCCATCATCACTCCTCTCATCCCCCTTCCCCCTATTCTGCTGCAGGTTGAGATATCCCATTTAGTATGTATGTCATTCTCTCCCTGAACCAAATTCAATGAGAATGTGGTTTTGCCTTTTTTGCCTTCCTATTCTCCCCCTCCCTTGCAACCACTTCCCCTTGCTTCTTCTACATGAGATAGTTTACCCTACCCTGTCTCTCCCCATCTCCTCTTGCCACTTTCCTCTCTCACATCATAATTTCATCCCTTGAGTATTCTCCCTTCCCAACAAATTCAACCTATGCCCTCTATCCATATATAACTGTAACCATATACACATACATTCACATATGTATTCATATGACCACACCCCCTTCTTCCATTATTTTCATAGTGAGAAAGATATCATCAGTCACAGTTATTACTTTTCCATATAGGAATGTAAATAGTTCAACTTTGATAAGTTCCTTTTGATTTCTTTTCCCTGATTACCTTCTCAGGCATCTCTTGCTTCTTGTGGCTGGATGTCAAATTTTCTATTCAATTCTGGCTTTTTCCTCAAGAATGCTTGAAAGTCCTCTATTCCACTGAATGACCATATTTTCTCCTGAAACAAAATACTCAGTTTTGCTGGGTAGGTGACCCTTGGGCTCATTCCCAGTTCTTTTGCCCTCTGGAATATCATATTCCATGCCCTTCAATCCCTCAGTAGAAGCTGCCAGGTCCTGGGCTATTCTGATTGTGTTTTCACAATACTGAAATTGTTTCTTCCTGGCTGCTTGTAGTATTTTCTCCTTGATCTGGGGATTCTGGAACCTGGCGATAATATTCCTGGGAGTTTTCTTTTTGGGATCTTTTTCAGGAGGTCATTGGTGGATTCTTCAACCTCTATTTTGCCCTCTGGATCTAAAACATCAGGGCAATTTTCCTTGAGAATTTCTTGAAGGGTGGTTTCTAGGTTCTTTCTTTGATCATGGCTTTCAGGTAGTCCAATAATTTTTAAATTGTCTCTCCTGTATCTATTTTCCAGGTCAGTGGTTTTTCCCATGAGATATTTCACATTGCCTTCTAATCTTTCGTTTGTTTGGATCTGCTTAACAGCATCTTGCTTTCTCATAAAGTCACTAGCTTCCATTTGCTCCAGTCTAACTCTGAAGGAATGAATCTCCTCAGTGAACTTTTGAGATTCTTTTTCCATCTGGCAAATTCAACTTTTTAAGGCATTCTTCTCCTCATTGCCCTTTTGGGCCTCCTTTGCCATTTGAGTTAGTCTATTTTTTAAGGTGTTGTTTTCCTCAGTCAGGCTGTTGACCCTCATTTCATACTTTTCCTGCATCCTTCTCATTTCTCTTTCCAATTTTCCCTCCACTTCTCTTATTTGATTTTTAAAGTCCTTCTTAAGGTCCTCTATGGCCTGCAACCCGCTCATGTTTTCCCCTGGGGCTTTTGGAGCAGGACTTCTGACCTCACAGTCCTTTTCCCACTCTATGCCCCCAAAATAGGAGTCTAGGGTTGCATTTTTCTGTTTCCTTTGCCTTGGCATGTTGCCTCTTAATTGCTTGACTTTTGGGCTTGTTGCCACACTATGGCTTTAAGGCCAGATAGAGGAATTTTCGTCCCGAACGTGTGGGGGGCAACTTCCGTTTCTGGCAAGCTGTAAACCCATCCACGACTTCCACCCCAGATCACAATCCAGACCAAGGGAGGTTAAAGCAAGAGCGATTACCCCCCAAGACTGATTGCTGGATCTCCCTACAATTAATTGCAGGCCAGGAGCTGGAGATGCCTCTGAAAACTACAAAATGGTGTGTCTCCTCAGCGGCTTCTAGCCCCCAGGGGAGGAAGCTGACACATTCCCCAAATACTGGTCCCAAAGTCCATAGGACACTAACCTCTTACTTTGTCCTAGGCATGTCTATGTTGATAATTCTGTAATCTCCACAGCTGCTGGTGTTCTGGGGTTCCTCCAGCTGGCTGCTGGCCCTGCCGCCCTGGGGCTAAAACCTTGCCTCACTCTGCTTGCTGCAGGCTGCTGGCTCCCAGACTGCTGCGCTGCTTCTTCCTGCAGGGCTGCTGGGCTGTCCTCAGTGGGAGGTTATCTTTTCTGTGTTGTTCCGTGGGTGCTGGGGCTCCAAAAGTTGTTCAGAGTCCCCTTTTACATATTTTGGGGGGAATCTGGGGGCAGAGTGGCTTAGATGAGGGTTTCTACTCTGCCATCTTGGCTCCACCCCCAAATTAAAATTATTTTAGTTTTCAACAACCAGTTCCATATATTTATCTTTTTGGATGGGGTAGATAAGGGAATCAAGTGACTTGCCTAAGGGCAGATAGCTAATAAGTGTCAAGAGTTTGAGGTGAAATTTGAACTCAAGTCCTCCTGAATCCAGAGACAGTACTCTATTCACTGTGCCTCCTACCTGCTCCAAATTATTTATTTTTTAAAAAGGGTTATGATTATACCAGCTGTATTTGTCACCAAAATCTGATATGAGGAATTAATGTGTAATACAGTAGAAATAACCAGTGGCTCAGAGTCCAGAAGACCTGTCTAGATTTGTTGTTGATGCTAACTAGCTGTGATATTTTGGGCAAGGCACCTCAACTCTGTGGGCCTCAATTTCCTTATGGAGACTGAGTCCTCCACAATTCTGGAATCACCCTGCTAACACAGATTGTGAGGTCTTTGGGGTAGTAATAATAATGCAAAAATAGCTAGACTAGTCCCATCCAATATATTATTTATGAATGGAGCAGCGACCATAAACCAAATATCGTAGTTTTAATTATTAAGTGACGGTTAGGTGCCAAGCCTATGCTGCTATATGGCCATACAAAGAAAGGCCAAAAACAGTCATTGCTTCCAAGGAGATCACAACACAAGGAGAAGTCAACATACAAACAACTCTCTATATACAATACAGAAACAGAATTAATTGGTGATAGCCTCAGAGGGAAGAGAACAAGATTAAGGAGGGTTAGGTAAGACTTCTTGCAAAAGACAAGACTTTAGCAGAGACATGTAAGAAGCTAGGAGAAACACATTAATAAGGTAGAACATTCCAAATATGGGGGGCAGTCACTGAAAATATTCTTTAAAATAAGATGAGGGGTTTAGACGATTCTAAGATTTTACCTGAGGTGTGACTCTGCCATACAGACATGGTAGATCTGGGAGAATAGCAGATACCAACAGAAAATAGCATATATGTGACATCCCCAATGTCCCTAGCTCTGGGGGCAGGTTGATGGAATAGATCTGCATGTAGTAGGTCATGAAAAGTCCTGATCCAAGTCCCAAAAGCCATTCAAGGCTCAAACTTATATAGTTGTTTTAAGGGTCAATATGACAGTAATAGTAGACTACCTTATTACCCGTGAGACAAAGAAGTAGGGAAATCTGGACCAATTTAATGAGGGTATTCTCTTAATTGCCTAATTAGAAATGATGAACACAAAACAGGGAGCCGGGAAACATAATTGCAACTGTGCTACTGTTTTAAAAGTGGCTAGCATGGGGAAAATTTCAGACCTCCAGGTTAGTTAAGCGAGCATGAATGAATTCCTGGGGGCTGAAGCCAAACCACTAGAATTAAGCTCCACCAACATAAAAGAAAAAAAAAACAATATAAAATGGAAAATCATTTTATTAAAGTACAGGATTACTTTTAAAAATATGAAATATAAAGCTTGAAAATACTGCCTTCACTAGCTACAAAGTTTCCATGTTCCAATTCATTTCCACATGAGAACACAGTTATTTCTCTCTTACAGGTGTGGGATTCTATGCTTTGTGCAAGAAGACACAATTGGTAAAAGGTCTTTTTAGCACTGAAAGTGCTTTACTGATTCATCAGAATCATATTGAGAACACATTTATTTTGCACACATGCATATATATGTATTCTCAGATATCTATAAAATGTAAGCATAGCAGCATTTGCTCCTGCATCAGCTCCATATGATAACTCAATCTCTTGTTTCACTCAGGTCTTACAACCACAGAGCCAATCAATGGGAAATAATGGGAAGAATGACAGTGTCTTACATTATTATGATAAATTACCCATTCATACTTTTATCAGATACTTGTGATCTTGGTCATATGATCACAGTAACCCAATATACCCCCCTAAAGATTACCTCATCCTGAATAAAATACACAAACAAGTGATACTACAAATAGGATTCTAGGTAGGGAACACTTCACAAAGAAGAAAACAGTTAAATTGCCCAGAGAGCAATATAAGTAAGATTCCATAATTTTGTCCAAAGCTGTAATAGTGATCCAGTCACAATACCATCACACAGGAAAAGCACAACAAATTTAGTTACCTATAGCTATAGAGGTATTCAGAAACAATGGTTACCTACCATTGCATTTTATTTAATGCCATGTAGGTGTCCAGAATTTTGATGTCTAAGATTTTTTCTGAGGTGTGACTCTGCATATAGACATAGTAGATCTAGGAGAACAGATGCCAATAGAAAATAGCAAATATGTCACATCCCCAGTGTCCCTAGCTTAGATCAGAGAGATTAGGTAGATCGATAGATAGATACATAGAGTGACTCTACTGTCCAGAATGGGTGAGTTGAAACTCTTAACAGTAACTTTTGTCTTATACTGCACTTTGAATGATGAGTTCATTAAACACTATATCTAGATTATTGTGTTTCATTCTGGGCAGCATGTTTTAAAGAGAATATTAACTGAAGTGCACGTTAAAGAGAGTAACCAGTTTGGAGAAGGAATTTGAAATCATGTCATAGGAGGAATGGTTGAAAGAATGAGGATATTTAATCTAGAAAAGAGTAGTTTAAAGGAATTATTCAAATATTTTTTTTAATTTTTTTTAAACGAATACTTTATTAACTTCTGTTTTACATCATTCATTTCCGCCAGATTTTGAGTTACAATCATTTTCCCCCCATTATTCCCCTACCCAACCTCCCAGAATAGCAGTCCCACAAGATATCGCTTCCTCCAATCTGCTCTCTCCCCTATCCTCTCCCACACCCCATTCTACCTCTCCATTAGAGGAAGGTGAATCTTTGTGTCCCAATGCCTGCACATCTTATCTCCCAATTATAGGCAAAAGAGTATTAATAATAGTATTTATATATATATTTGAAACATTTAATGTTATGACCTTGAATTTCAGATCCATTTCCTTCCTCCCTTGTCACCCATTCCTTCTTGGGATAGAAGTAATTCAGTATATGTTGTACATGTCTAGCTATGCAAAACATTATCATAGTAGATATATTGTGCAAGGCTGCTTATAATTTCCTCCCACTCATCCCACCCCCCACCTGGTCCATTCCCTACATGATCCTGTCCCTCTTCTATAGTGGGTACTTCCAACCTCCCCTTACCCCAAGGATGCCCTCCCATCCATCATCCCTCCTCTCATCCCCCTTCCCCCTATCCTGCTGCAGGTTGAGATATCCCATTTAGTATGTATGTCATTTTCTCCCTGAACCAAATTCAATGTGAATGTGGTTTTGCCTTTTTAGCCTTCCTTATTCTCCCCTCCTTTGCACCCACTTCCCCTACATGAGATAGTTTACCCTACCATGTCTCTCCCCATCTCCTCTTGCCACTTTCCTCTCTCACCTCATAATTTCATCCCTCGAGTACTCTCCCTTCCCAACAAAATCAACCTATGCCCTCTATCCATATATAACTGTAACCATATACACACACATTCACATATGCATTCATATGACCACACCCCCTTCTTCCATTATTTTCATAGTGAGAAAGATATCATCAGTCACAGTTATTGCTTTTCCATATAGGAATGTAAATAGTTCAACTTTGATAAGTTCCTTTTGATTTCTTTTTCCTGATTACCTTCTCAGGCATCTCTTCCTTCTTGTGTCTGGATGTCAAATTTTCTATTCAACTCTGGTTTTTTCCTCAAGAATGCTTGAAAGTCCTCTATTCCACTGAATGACCATATTTTCCCCTGAAACAAAACACTCAGTTTTGCTGGGTAGGTGACCCTTGGGTTCATTCCCAGCTCTTTTGCCCTCTGGAATATCATATTCCATGCCCTTCGATCCCTCAGTGTAGAAGCTGCCAGGTCCTGGGCTATTCTGATTGTGTTTCCACAATATTGAAATTGTTTCTTCCTGGCTGCTTGTAGGATTTTCTCCTTGATCTGGGGATTCTGGAACCTGGCTATAATATTCCTGGGAGTTTTCTTTTTGAGATCTTTTTCAGGAGGTGATCTGTGGATTCTTTCAACCTCTATTTTGCCCTCTGGATCTAAAACATCAGGGCAGTTTTCCTTGAGAATTTCTTGAAGGGTGATTTCTAGGTTCTTTCCTTGATTATGGCTTTCAGGTAGTCCAATAATTTTTAAATTGTCTCTCCTGGATCTATTTTCCAGGTCAGTGGTTTTTCCCATGAGATATTTCACATTGCCTTCTAATCTTTCATTTGTTTGGATCTGCTTAACAGCATCTTGATTTCTCATAAAGTCATTAGCTTCCATTTGCTTCAGTCTAACTCTGAAGGAATGAATCTCCTCAGTGAACTTTTGAGATTCTTTTTCCATCTGGCAAATTCGACTTTTTAAGGCATTCTTCTCCTCATTGCCCTTTTGGGCCTCCTTTGCCATTTGAGTTAGTCTATTTTTTAAGGTGTTGTTTTCCTCAGTCAGGCTGTTGACCCTCATTTCATACTTTTCCTGCATCCTTCTCATTTCTTTCTAATTTTTCCTCCACTTCTCTTATTTGATTTTTAAAGTCCTTCTTAAGGTCCTCTATGGCCTGCAACCCGCTCATGTTTTCCCCTGGGGCTTTTGGAGCAGGACTTCTGACCTCACAGTCCTTCTCCCGCTCTATGCCCCCAAAATAGGAGTCTAGGGTTGCATTTTTCTGTTTCCTTTGCCTTGGCATGTTGCCACTTAATTGCTTGACTTTTGGGCTTGTTGCCACACTATGGCTTTAAGGCCAGATAGAGGAATTTTCGTCCCAAACGTGTGGGGGGCAACTTCCGTTTCTGGCAAGCTGTAAACCCACCCACAACTTCCACCCTAGATCACAATCCAGATCCAGGGAGGTTAAAGCAAGAGCGATTACCCCCCAAGACTGATCGCTGGATCTCCCCACGATTTGTAGGCTGGGAGCCGGAAATGCCTCTGAAAACTACACAGTGGCGTGTCTCCTCAGCAGCTTCTAGCCCCCAGGGGAGGGAGCTGACGCATTCCCCAAATACAGGTCCCAAAGTCCATAGGACACTAACCTCTTACTTTGTCCTAGGCAAGTCTATGTTGATAATTCTGGGGTCTCCACAGTTCCTGGTGTTCTGGGGTTCCTCCAGCCGGCTGCTGGCCCTGCCGCCCTGGGGCTAAAACCTCGGCTCACGTGGACCTGGGCTCGGCTTGGCTCCTGAGCTCTGCGCGCTGCCGGCTGCCAGTCCGCTGCGCTGGTCCTTCCTGCAGGGTGCTGGGCTGTCCTCAGCGGGAGGTTAGCTTCTCTGTGTCGTTCTGTGGGTGCTGGGGCTCCAGAAGATTTTCAGAGTCCTTTTTTACATAGTTTGTGGAGAATCTGGGGGCAGAGAGGCTTGGAGGAGCTGTTTCTACTCTGCCATCTTGGCTCCGCCCCCAAATTATTCAAATATTTAAAGGTATATTAAAGAATACAGAGGATACTTTATTTCTTTTTAGCTTTTAGATAACTCTATGTTGTTCACTCATCTGATTGTGGGTAAAAAGTGATTTTCTTTCTCTTATGCTTAGTATTAAGGGGAATAACATTTTTAAATATCTGAAAATAGAGCTTATACGCTTTTGTGTCTGAGTGATAAAAACATTTTACTATTTGATTTTTAAAAATTACATTGTTTCTTGTCCTCATTAATTTTTTGAATTGTATTTGTGTATCCTGGTATGTCTGAAAGCAGAACTATTTAAAAATAAGGGTGTGGCAATAATTTAGAGACTTACACTGCCATCTTTCTCCAAACAATTTTACCCAATCCATATAGAGTGCAATTCTCAACAAAGCACCATAATTGTTAGCACACTGCCTAAGCAGCTCCCAAATTCCACTTAGCTACTCATAATTTTCAGGTGAGTCATTTTGGGAGTCTTGAAAATAATTACAGATTCTTGTCTTAGCTCTTTATTCATCATAGAGGTACAGGCAGCATCTTAAGTTTCACAATGCCATAACCATTACCACACTCGGGTGTCTTCTCCTATCCCTATTCCCTGCTAAATCTCCCCATCTTGCCATGCATGCCCTCCTCTTGCACCTTCCCTATCCCATATCTCTTAAAGCATTATTTGTACACCTCCTCCTTTGTAGAGCCTCCCAACCCAATCAGAATCTTTACCTGTTGATTTTACTACATTTGGGACTCTAACATAGTTCTCTGGAGAACACTATGACTGTGAGAAATGTTCCTATGGTCATAGCCTTTGCTTCAGTCAGTGTTTGTTATTGTAGTAGGTAATGAAAAATAAAAGACACAATTCTCCCAAAATGGCTCTAGATTCTCCAGGGATTTTTCTCTGGCTTTTTTATCCAACTTTATATCCAAAGCTCCCTCCACCATCCAAACCTATCCCACTCCCACAAAAACCAGCTTTAGATATTTTTCCTTATAAAAAGTCTTAAAAATGGCTATTAACTACTACTGAGAAAATGGCTATAGTGGGCCTTTTTAGCAGATTTTATCAGTAGCTCTTTGCCCCTTCAATAAACTCTTGAGTCTTCTCTTGCCTTATGGTGAAGCAAAAGAGAAAGATATGTTCAGGAGTAACGGTAATGCTGCTAGACTTTAAAAAAACCTAATTATTGTGTTTTTCCCATTCAGTGGTTTCTTCTTTTAAACTGAACTTGTTCCAAATTTCCCCCTTCTATCAAATCTCTAACTCCTAAGTGTTTTACTAATTAATTTGTATCAAATGGTCCCCTAGCAGCCATTTCAAACAAGATCAAATTCCTCTGCTCCCTGGCTTTAAAGGGACCACATCTCTTTCCCCATAGCATAACCTCCTTTAACTGCTATGAAGAAAATTGTATTAATATTGTTTGCCTCACACTGTGAGATAGTTATATATTTCTACTGTCCTGTGTAGTCACTTATGGAACCTAGAAAATAATAGAATTATCTACCTTAACTTGTTCTCTGAGAATTTGAAAATAATAGTTTGTTGATCAAAGGATAGTGTTTCAATATGCTTATAGCAAGAAAGGAAGAAAAAACATTATTAAACTCCTACTATGTGCAAAGCACAGTGTGAAATTACTTGCCCAGTGTCTCATAATTATTAAGTCACCAAGGGTAGATTTGAACTCAGGTCTTCTAGCCTCCAGGCTCAGCACTTTATCCACTACAAGAAAGAAGAGGGAAAGTAGAAAGGAAACAAGAATCTATTAAGTACTTACTATATAGCCGACATCATGCTAAGTGCTGGGGAAAGAAATGTTGTTGTTCTTGTCTATCTTTCCTTTTAGAAGAGAGCCAAGACATCAGGAAGGTGATGCCATGACTTTGCAAGTGAATTGGATTTAAGTGAGGGAGGGCTGTGCAAAGGCACCAGCCTCACTTTCTCTCCTGGAGCCATCTGTGTGCAGTAGCAATATATAGATCGGGATGACTAGAGATGGCCCTAATGCAGTGGAAGGCCATGGCCTTTTTAAGCTAAGATTTTTAACAGGTCTCAGTTTGACTGAGGCAATGAGCTTTCAATGATTCAGGCTAGGTAAGGAATAAGAAGAATGGCCTCTATTACCTAGTCAAAAAAAGAAAAAAACAACCTGTGAGAGAAAAACTCTCAGAGTTTCTGGCCAAAACAGAAACTGCTATTTACATCCACTTTGAGCAATCAGAGCCCAAACAATGACCAGGTGGGTGTGGGCTGGGGTCTATTCTTGGCCAATCAATGAGAGCCTGAATGATTTGAATAGAGGATACAAATACAATTTTTAAAAATACAGTTCCTGCCCTCCTAGAGTTTATATTCCAAAGAGGGAAGACAATACACAAAAGGAAACTGAAACACTGCTATTACACTGAGAAAGGAATGAGACTATTTCTGGAAACAACTTTTTTTTCCCTATGGCAACCTATATTCTTACAGTCAACTAAGATTTGTAAATAATATAGAAACATTCTGTATCTCTGCTGTTTTTTTTTAAATGGCAGTAGAATAATAACAAAAAGCTATCATTTAGAGTCTTGCTACAGTTTATAGACATGTCTCAGAAGAATGAATGAATTAGTCCATTTGAAAGCAAAGGACCAATCTCTTTGTAGCAACTTAACTGAAGACACCTGGGAAGCATAGTGGTTGAAGGAGAGGCAGCAATAGAAAAGTACTCAGGGCTATAACCTTCAAAATTAGCCATAATAACCACCCACACTGAGGCCTCTAAAGTGGGACACAAAAGGTCAAAGAAGGAATACAATGAGGGGTATTTACAGAAAAACCTGAGCATGATCATCTTTGATCTAATTCATAAAGATGGAGTCATTGATGGTATAAAAGGGCTTAAAAGCAACTGCCCCTGTATTAGCCTTGATAACTTCTTGTTTGTCTTTCAATTTCAAATTGGACCAATGACATCACAGTTGATGTCTTCATGTGCACATGAGTTGGATTTAAGTGAGGCAAAGTTGCTGAAAGCATCAGCCTCACTTTATCTTTTTGTATCACTAAAGTCCAGTGGAAAGACAAAAGTCAGGACAACTGGCAGTGACCCAGGATGCAACTTGGCATCTTTGAAGTCTAAACAAGCTCTAAGCACTCACTTCATAGTGTCTCCTTCAGCAGCCATTGTGGAAATTGGAACACATTGTTCTCATCAACCCATTCTGCCAGGGGAAGTCTTCATATGCTTGGGATAGACACCATCATAACTCACCAATAGGTTTAAGGCCCATTACCTACCTCAACATGCTTTGATCCATTTGTGGATATAATTTTATTGGGGTGTGGCCACTGTACATGCAACAGCTTCTTAGAGACATAGGTGAGAGTTAAATAGGTAGACATTAAATGTAGGTGAGCAGATTTGAAAGGGCTTGGCAAGTCCTCTTAGTAGAGGTAGTGGTCCTTCCTGAAAGCCCCATATGCCCCAAGAAAACAGATTCTCCCTAGGACAAAAATGGCATGAAGATCAGCTTCCTCACTGATGATAAAATATTTAACTTGAAAAGACTACAAGCCAAGATTAAAGTGGAGGGGAATGGGAATGGGGGTGGGGTTGTGCTTTTTTTTTTTTTTAGCAGAAGATTGTACATTCAATGCAGCATCAGAGACCAAACAGCAAGAGTAAAAATCAATTCTCTGTAGACTGTGCTAATTTTGGCCTGACGATCAACATAAAAAAAAAAAAAAGTCTTTTACCAGCAAACATTGCACCATCCATACGTGCAACCACCGGTCACAGTAAATGGAGAAATTTTTAATTCTGTGGATAAGTTCACTTACCTTGACAATGCACTCTCCAGGTCTGTCCACATAGATAAGGAGTTTGATACATGCATTGCCAGAGCTAGTTCAGCATTTGGGAGGCTTTGAAAGATGGGGTGGGAGAGAAGAGATTTCAGGCTCCATAGCAAACTGAAGGTCTGCAGAATTGTTCTACTGACTACACTGTTATATGTCTGTGAAACCTGAACAGTCTTTGAACACCAAGTTAGAAAACTGAACCACTTCCACTTGAATTACCTCAGCAATATCCTAAAGATTACATGGCAAGATAAGGTACCAGACACTGATGTCCTTCCTCTCTACATCTGAACTTTCAAGCATTCAAACTATGGCAGAAAGCACAACTGCAATGGGCTGGCCACATAGTTCAAATGACAAAGGCACATTTACCCAAAAGACTATTTTACAGAGAGCTCAAACAGGGTGATTGCTCACATGGTGGTCAGAGCAAAGCAGTATGAGGTCACTCTCAAGGTATCTGAAGAAATTTAGTATTGACTGTAAGATATAGGAAACACTGGTACAAGATCATTCAACATGGGGTGACTACATTAAAGAAAACATTGTACTCCATGAACAAAGCGGAATCATAAATGCACAAAGGAAATGTAAGCTGTGCAAATCCAAAGCCACTTCCACTCTAGATATTCTAAAGGATCACCTGTGTCTGATCTGGGGCTGTGCTGGTTCAAACTCCCATTGGTCTGATCACTTTTCTAAAAAGCTACTTAAAGATGGTAGACTAAACTGATTCTCAACTGATAATCTTGAGAGGAGGAGCACTCAGGAATAGGGGCTTGAGCTGATGACATTAAAGAATATCCACTGACCCCTTGAACCCTGAAGAGGAGATTTAGGCAAGCTATGAAAACCTCACTAGTGACAATGGGAATTGAGATAAGGATGCTCACAGCTCACATGCAATACAACGTGAGGTTTTGCTTCCAGAACTAAGAACATATTTACACCAGGCTTTCACTCCTTCAGTGCTTGGGGCTTGTGGTTCTATCTTCACTTTATGCCTCAGGGAAGCTAAGGACTCTGAAAATGATTAAGTATTTTTAAGTAGCAGTGGAGCCTTGCTCTGGGAAATATAAATTCATTAGGAAACTAGCTTGAAAAGTTATAGGTATAAAAGGTCCAGATACAGGGCAAACTGCATAAGGGTCAAAATAAAAGGAGACAGAAGATGAATGGTGTGACTGGGGCACAAAAGGCTAAAAGATGTCATATTCATATATAAATAATCCACATATGTGTATATATACATGTATATATTATATGTGTTGGATATGTGCATGCATAAGTGTATATTAAAATCAGATGATATTCTAAGATAGGTACAACTATGATAATAACTTTAATAGCCTTCTGATTAATAACAAAATGCCACATAAAATAGCAAGACACTTTCACTTAATCAGTTCTGCAAGGCCATTGAGGACGTCATTTACAGAGTCAAAAAGAATGAAGATTAATTATTGATAGCTAGGGGTCCACATATTCTACTATATTTGTTGGCATAATTCTAATTACACCAGTCTCTTAAAAAGCCAATTAGTGAAATCCATTAGGAATCCATTAAGAACGGATAGTTGTGAGAAGATTAACCACCACCAGGGATATTCTTCTTCCTTCACCCAAACTATCTGCTCTTTGTTTTTCCCCAAAGAAGAGTTTTTTAAAAACCCAACTAATTAGATATCAAGCCTTAAAATCTTCCCTGGCACTACTTCCTAAGGTCTTCAAGTCTTTACTATTTGCTCTACCTTTCTGCCCTCCACTCCTTTAAAATTATCATCAGACATTTTAAAATAGACTAATGACCCCTAAGACTTGTCATGTACCTGCAACTAAATTTTCTTTTATGTGCTGTCTTGAATTTTCTCTTTTTATCCACATTAACTAATGCAATACTTGATTGCCTAATAGTAAACAATAAATGCTTTTTCATTTATTCATTCATTCTAATCAATTATTCAATCAGTAAACACTTATTGAGGGCTTACTTTGTATCAGGTATTTTATTAGATAAAGGGGAGACAACAATAAAAATGAAAGCATAATTCTCCCTAGGACCTAACATTCTATCAGATCAGTTTAGTCATCTGATGGAAAAACAAACCTTAGTGAAAAGTGAAATGAGCAGCACCAAAACAATGTTACAAATAGTTACGGAAATATTGTCCTAAGAACAATTTTGATGACTAATTCATCTTAAGTATCATAAATACTGAATCCAACAAAAGATTATGAAGGAAGATACTATATACCACCAGAGAAAAAGCTGATAAATAGAGCATGAATAGCATGTTTTGCATATATGTATATACGTACATGCATGTGTATACACACATAATTGTCTCTTTGTAGCCTTCTCTAGGGTAGGGAGGGAGGGAGAAAAAAAATTAAAGGTTCATAGCAGAGAACAAAAGAAAACTTAGAAGGAAGCCCAGAAAAGCAGGGTAGCTTTGAAAACAATGGGTAGTATTTATTACATAGTTTTAAAAAAATTTAAATTCTGCACTGGAAATTCATGATTTTATATTGAAACTTTATTGTATTTTTTATTTAATTTCAAAATCAATTAAAAAATTTAAAACCTTGATTTTTAAAAATGCATGTTTCTCAATGTAATTGGAGATACAACACATTCACAGTCTTTCTATTTACATGAGGTGTACCTAGGTGGTGCAGTAAATACAGTGCTAGGCCTAGAGTCAGGAAGATGTTCCTGACTTCAAATCTGACCTTTAAATGTTTCCTAGCTGTGTTACCCTGAGCAAGTCACTTAACCCTGTTAGCTTCAGTTTCTTTATCTGTAAAATGAACTAGAGAAGGAAATCATACACCATTCAAGTATCTCTGCCAAGAAAACTCAAAATGAGGTCATGGAGAATCATACTCAAGTAAAAAACAATGGGATGATAACAACTATTTACTTATTTTCATATCATTACATTTAATGTGTATTTTTCTTTTGCTTGTAATTTTTATTTTGCAATTTAGAGATCTTATACAGGTGCTACATCTAGACAATGAGTTGGGACTAGAGTTAAAACATGGAAGAGTCAAATCACTAAACTGGGGAATGTTTTCCATAATTATGAGGAAAAATTCTTATTTTTCAAGCACTGAATTACCCTGAGCAGATTGGGTTTTTTTTTGTTAATCTTACAACATCAGAATCACAAAATAATGAAAAGTACAAGAAACAAAACAGGAGAATGCAGATTCATAGTCATTGTATATAACTTTCATTGTATGTTACAAAGCACATTGACAAAGAAATCAAATAGAAAGTGATGGACCAGTAATAGCTAAACAGCCAGAGAATATAAACTATTTGAGTATTACATGATCTCCTTGTAATTAAAAAAAAAACAACAAACTATCTTAGCAATAGCTCCAGGGCCGTGTATAAGAGTGAGAGAATGTGGATCAGTTATGAGTATACCAATGGAATGACGATGCCCTACATTTGGAGATTATAGATCCATTAAGATTTTAAAGTGTAAATTAATTCACTGCTCATCTACATAGTGACATTGACTTAATATATACTACTTGTGAACCTGTTTTTATTAAAATAACAATCTTCATATGACCACTAAGGAGCTGATATTTATGGCATTTACCTTCTTTTAGCTGACTTGATTATATATATGCTATACATATGTATGTATTTGTATATATGTGTATGCATATACACATACCTACATTATACATACATACATACATACATGTATATACATGCATGCATGCACACATGAAACTAGATACAAATAAATTTCTAGGGTGGAAGGCACTACTAAATGAAGAGACAAAATCTAGGAGTCATCTAGGAGATGGCACCTGATTTAATTCCACTATAAAATCAAATTAGAAGCCCATTTATATAATAAGACACAGAGTGAGTTATGAATGCTTATCCACCAATAAAACTGAGAAAGCATAGTTGAAAAGGTGGAAGGAAAACTAGGAAAGAACAGTGTAACAAAAACTCACAGAAGGGAGAATATTCAGGAGACGGTTTGTGTTAGGGCCTATTCTAGCTCCATAAAATGCTTGGTCAATCTTATAGATGCAAGTCATTCCAATACTTGAAGTACTGAACAAATTGCCCTTAGTGAATGTGAACCTGCTCAATGTACCAATGACCTTGCTTTAAGATCTGGAGATTAGTTATGAAGAGAAATAAACCAGAAAGTCAAACCATGAACAAAGTTTGGCACCTTTGTTCTTTGTAAGAGCAAATAATGACTTGAATGATTTCTCAGAATCCAGCCAAATCTATGAAGTGTAGACTATTTCCTTTATGACAAGAGGCCAAACTCACCCATCTTAAGATGAGTCAGACTTTCTTTCCTTCATCCTTTTCTCTGTCCTTCACTCCCTCAACCAATTATGGTTCTCAAAGATCTCAAACCTTATTATCCCAAGCAGATAACACTTTGCTTTCCACTTACTGCACTCAACACTTTGGAAACAAGAGAAGCTATCACTCACTGAATAAGGGTTTTTCCTGTGCAAAAGATGGAAGATTGAAAGCTATTTTTGTGAACTTGGGATATCTTCATGAATTATAGCAAAAGCAAAATTGGAGATTTACATTATCAGCTCCATTCCTTATCTTCTCTCAATGTCATTTGAGAATAATAATAACAGCAAAAATTATATAAAACTTGAAGTCTGCCAAGTGATTTACATGTCACCTTATTTGATCCTCAAATATCTACTTACAGATGCAAATTAGTATATATAAGTTAGTATAGTATATTAGTACATATAAGTATGTGTGTCTTTTCCTTTTTCCTTCCTAGTAAGGGCATGGATGACACATTAGTATGACACAGAATGACTCATTTGGAAAGACGTTATTCAATCTTTGGACAAGGAAGGCCTGTCATTTTTCACCTTTGCAACATCTCTTGAATGTGCCCTTTCTCTTCCCTGACACCTACTGTCTTCACACCTGTACTACTGCAATAGTCTCACTGGGAGTTTCTCCCAATTCAAATCCATCCTACATTCAGCCTCTGAAAGTGGTTTTCCTAAAGCATACGTCTGATCATATAACCATCCCCACCCCCCCGTCCTCCATAAACTCCATCATCTCCCTATCACCTCCTGGATAAATACAAAATCCTTTTTGGTGATCAAAGTTCATCATAATATAGACTCAATTTATCTACTCTTTTCCAGTATTGTTAAACCTTCCTCTCTGCCACATACTCTTCAAGCTGTGATTCTGGATCCTCAGATCTAGACATTTTTTTCAGGCTATTCCCCATATCTGGAATGTTCTCCTTTATCATATCTGTCTATTGGCTTCCTTCAAGTCCCAGCTCAAATCTCATCTTCTGCAAAACCTTTTCCTGACCCCTCTCGATTCTAATGCTTTTCCTTTTCTAACTGTTTCCTCTTTATTCTGTTTGTAGCTTTTGTTGGTTGTCTCTCCCATTAGATTTTGAGCTCCTTAAGAGCAGGAACTAGCTTTTGTCTCATTTTCCATACTTAGTGCTTAGCAGTGTATGGAACAAAGTAGGTGCTTAATAAATGCTTATTGACAGTTATCAAAATATAGGAAATAAACTCGTAGTAGAACTGAACCAATTTTCCTTTACATTTTAATAAATAATCCTAATGTTTGAAGAAATAATACAGAGATTCCCCCCAAACTATGTAAAAGGGGACACTGAACAACTTCTGGAGCCCCAGCACCCACAGAACGACACACAGAAGCTAACCTCCTGCTGAGGACAGCCCAGCAGCCCTGCAGGAAGGACCAGCACAGCACTCTGGGAGACGGCAGCTCGCAGAGTGCAGGGAGCGGAGCTGAGCGAGCCCACGTCTGCAGGAGCCGAGGTTTTAGCCCAAGGGCAGCAGGGCCAGCAGCAGGCTGGAGGAACCCCAGAACACCAGGAGCTGTGGTGACTCCAGAATTATCAACATAGACATGCCTAGGAAAAAGTAAGAGGTTAGTGTCCTGTGGACTTTGGGACCTGCATTTGGGGAAAGCGTCAGCTCACTCCCCTGGGGGCTAGAAGCCGCTGAGGAGAAACATCATTTTGTAGTTTTCCGAGGCAGCTCCAGCTCCTGGCCTGCAAATTTGTAGGGAGATCCAGCGATCAGTCTTGGGGGGTAATCACTCTTGCTTTAACCTCCCTTGATCTGGATTGTGATCTAGGGTGGAAGTCGTGGGAGGGTTTACAGCTTGCCAGAAATGGAAGTTGCCCCCTACACGTTCCGGACAAAAATTCCTCTACCTGGCCTTAAAGCCATAGTGTGGCAACAAGCCCAAAAGTCAAGTAACTAAGTGGCAACATGCCAAGGCAAAGGAAACAGAAAAATTCAACCCTAGACTCCTATTTTGGGGGTATAGAGCAGGAAAAGGACTGTGAGGTCAGAGGTCCTTCTCCAAAAGCCCCAGGGGAAAACATGAGCGGGTTGTAGGCCATAGAGGACCTTAAGAAGGACTTTAAAAATCAAATAAAAGAAGTGGAGGGAAAATTGGAAAGAGAAATGAGAAGGATGCAGGAAAAGTATGAAACGAGGGTCAACAGACTGACTGAGGAAAACAACACCTTAAAAAAGAGACTAACTCAAATGGCAAAGGAGGCCCAAAAGGGCAATGAGGAAAAGAATGCTTTAAAAAGTTGAATTTGCCAGATGGAAAAAGAATCTCAAAAGTTCACTGAGGAGATTCATTCCTTTAGAGTTAGACTGGAGCAAATGGGAGCTAATGACTTTATGAGAAATCAAGATGCTGTTAAGCAGATCCAAACAAATGAAAGATTAGAAGGCAATGTGAAATATCTCATGGGAAAAACCACTGACCTGGAAAATAGATCCAGGAGAGACAATTTAAAAATTATTGGACTACCTGAAAGCCATGATTAAAGAAAGAACCTAGAACTCACCCTCCAAGAAATTCTCAAGGAAAATTGCCCTGATGTTTTAGATCCAGAGGGCAAAATAGAGGTTGAAAGAACCCACCGATCACCTCCTGAAAAAGATCCCAAAAAGAAAACTCCCAGGAATATTATAGCCAGGTTCCAGAATCCCCAGATCAAGGAGAAAATACTACAAGCGGCCAGGAAGAAACAATTTCAATATTGTGGAAACACAATCAGAATAGCACAGGACCTGGCAGCTTCTACACTGAGGGATCTAAGGGCATGGAATATGATATTCCAGAGGGCAAAAGAACTGAAAATGAACTCAAGGGTCACCTACCCAGCAAAACTGTGTATTTTGTTTCAGGGGAAAATATGGTCATTCAGTGGAATAGAGGACTTTCAAGCATTCTTGAGGAAAAAAACAGAATTGAATAGAAAATTTGACATCCAGACACAAGAAGGAAGAGATGCCTCAGAAGGTAATCAGGGAAAAGAAATCAAAAGGAACTTATCAAAGTTGAACTATTTACATTCCTATATGGAAAAGCAATAACTGTGACTGATGATATCTTTCTCACTATGAAAATAATGGAAGAAGGGTGTATGGTCATATGAATACATATGTGAATGTGTGTGTAGATGGTTACAGTTATATATGGATAGAGGGCATAGTTGAATTTGTTGGGAAGGGAGAATACTCAAGGGATGAAATTATGAGGTGAGAGAGGAAAGTGGCAAGAGGAGATGGGGAGAGACAGGGTAGGGTAAACTATCCCATGTAGAAGAAGCAAGGGGAAGTGGTTACAAGGGAGAGGGAGAATAGGAAGGAAAAAAAAGGCAAAACCACATTATCATTGAATTTGGTTCAGGGAGAGAATGACATACATACTAAATGGGATATCTCAACCTGCAGCAGAATAGGGGGAAGGGGGATGAGAGGAGGGATGATGGATGGGAGGGCATCCTTGAGGGGAGGGGAGGTTGGAAGTACCCACTATAGAAGAGGGACAGGATCATGTAGGGAATGGACCAGGTGGGGGTGGGATGAGAGGGAGGGAATTATAAGCAGCCTTGTACAATATATCTACTATGATAATGTTTTGCATAGCTAGACATGTACAACATATACTGATTTACTTATCTCCCCAGAGGGAATGGGTGATAAGGGAGGAAGGAAATGCATCTGAAATTTGAGGTCTTAACATTAAATGTTTCAAATATATATAAATACTATTATTAATACTCTTCTGCTTGTAATTGGGAGATAAGATGTGTAGGCATTAGGACACAAAGATTCACCTTCCTCTAATGGAAAAGTCAAAGGGGGTATGGGAGAAGGTATGGGAGAGAGCAGATTGGAGGAAGTGATATCTTGTGGCACTGCTATTCTGGGAGGCTGGGTAGAGAATAACGGGGGGAAATGATTGTAACTCAAAATCTGGCAGAAATGAATGATGTAAAACAGAAGTTAATAAAGCATGTGTTTAAAAAAAAGAAATAATACAAATTTAAATCAGTACCCCTTACATCAGGCTAATTCAGTAAAAATTTTAATAGTTTTAGAGAATTTGAATGGTGTACCAAGAAAAGGACACTTGGAATTCTTGGAAATATATATATATATATATATATATATATATATATATATATATATATATATATATATATATATATTCTTCTCTTGGAATATCTCACTATGAAAATAATGGAAGAAGGGTGTGTGGTCATATAAATACATATGTGAATGTGTGTGTATATGGTTACAGTTATATATGGATAGAGGGCATAGGTTGAATTTGTTTCATCCCTTCTCTTGGAATACATATATATATATGAATATATACATGTATATATATATATATATATATATATGTTATAGCTTCTACAAATCAAATAACACAAAGTAAACAGGTGCTCCATTTGACTAAATAATTCTTCCTTTTCTGTGTTATCCCCCCCATAAGAATGTAAAGTCAAGGTGTCTTTTGTCTTATTTATATAATATTTGCATTTTCAAAGTATAGAATAGTGCCCAGAACAGTGTTGTATATGTGCTTTTTGACTTGACTTCTGTTAGAAGTAGAGAATCAATTTATAAAATAGAGAAAAATATTATCAATATAGCCACTCACTTTGAGAGTAACCAGTAGGCTCCTAGGTTCTTCCCAGACTAACCTTGAACGCAGATTTAAGGATATTTTTACTGGGAGCTGTTTCCTAAAAGGTGCGCACTCTCTTTCCATTATTTATATATATATATATATATAATGTGGAAAGGAAGGGAACAGCTTGCTCCTTTCTACTAATTACCTTGCTCCAGAAAAAAAAAAAAATTAAGCAGTTTTGTTTTCAGAGATGTTGACAACACTCAAAAATGGGACTTACTTTTTTTATTACTTCTAAAACTCATTTAAAAACTGAAATACTCTTGCTCTGGGCAAAGTGGGCTTCCTCTATTATGAAGAAAAGTGATATCTACCTGCTTTCAGCATTGAATCACCTTCGGAGTGAATATTGTTCCATATGTAATTGGTAACTACATATTGCTGATCCAACTTTTTCCATTAAATAGGCACTGAAGTGGAAAGACATTTATCTC
The DNA here is from genome assembly GCA_011680675.1 of Gymnobelideus leadbeateri. Lineage (NCBI taxonomy): Eukaryota > Metazoa > Chordata > Mammalia > Diprotodontia > Petauridae > Gymnobelideus > Gymnobelideus leadbeateri. The sequence goes on along the minus strand of WOXC01005618.1, from coordinate 235,639 downwards.
ATACTCTGGTATAATTCTAAACTGAAACTAAAGTGCAAAAATGGTATTTTTTTCCATATACCTGACTTTATGAGGTTATCAGATGAGCCCTCTGCCTGGATGTATGGCTGTCTCTAATTTTTAGGAGATCTCATTTCTGAAGAACTGTATGTTTGCCTCTTTGCTTTCTATGATCCCTACTGGATATAAGTTTTTCATAAAAGGAATTTAAGAACTCACCATTTTTAGAGACTAGGTGATATAAAAACGTAGTTTATTATTATATTAAATCATTGACAAGCACTTACTAAATTCCTATTATTTGGAAATACAAAGACAAAAATAAAATATAACCTGCCTTCTAAGTGCTTATAGTCATCTATAAGGGGGAACTAATATGTACATGTATTAGAAAACATTAATTTTCAGTAATTCTGTTATGTATGGGGGAACCCAAGGAGCTAGGGAAAAAGGTGAAAATCAGAAAAGGTGAAAGAAGCTAGGGATTCTCAGAGGCAAAATTAAAAAGGGAGAATATTCTGGGAATATGGACCAGCCTATATCAAAAAAGAGATAGGAAATGGAATTTCATATATGAGAAATAGAAAGAAAGCTAGCTAGTTTGAGTAAATGGGAGAGTACAGGAAGGATAAGCCTGGAAAGGCTTATTGGAGCCAGGTTGCTATGAACTTTAAATGACAAAAAGACTTTGTATTTTATCTTCGATATAATTGTTAGCTACTGGTATTTATTGAGTAGGGGAGTGACATGATCAGACCTAGACTTTAGTATTATCACTTTGTCAGCTGTATAGAAGATGGATTAGAGAGAGAAGAGACCAGGCACAGTAGTCTTTGTAGTAGTTCACATAAGAGATTATAAAGACATGCACTAAGATGAGAAGGTGACAGATTAAAATGGCATTGTAGTGATAGAAATTATAAGACCTGATCAGATATCTAAGCTAAGAATGAATGAGAAGCTAGGGATAACATCAAGTTTCCAAATCCAATTACTAAAAAGGCAGTGATATCTTTGTAGTAGAAAAGGTAGGAATAGAGGTGGGTGTGGAGGACATTTTCACCTTTATCACTGTCACCTTTGCATATTTGAAAATAGGATAAATGCATCAAACTTTTAAAAGTACTATCTCTGCAATTATTTGGTACCTTCAGTTTGAGGAATGAATGGGGCAGAAGAAGCTACCCCCAATAAGTGATACATTCTAATATTCAGATCTTTACCAGAGTCACAGAATCATTAATAAGAGAGTTATAGAAACATTTATTTTCCATCATATATTTTCCCAGCTATCCCAACCAGTGACTTAAATAAACCTGTGGCAGAATTACTCCTGTGTTGTACAGGTTATGATCCCAAGCTAAATCCCTTTTCTAGAGCATTATAGCAAATTTCTGCCCCACCTTATGGAATCAAAGTATAAGGGACTAGACCTTTTATATCCTTAATATAGGGAAGTTGTGAATGAGGAAACTCCCCCCTAACCATTGTAGATATATACATTTTGTGCTACTTAGAATCTCAGAGAGTTGCCTAGAGCACTGAGAGGAAAGTAATTTATTTACCCAAGATTGCCTCATCAGTAAGTTTCAAAGAAAAGACTGGAACTCAGGCATTCTTGACTCCAGTGATAGCTCTCAAGTCAATACAATATCCTGCCTCTCATAGGGAGTAAAGAAATCTAGTAGATAGTTGAAAGACACTTAAAATGCTAAATGCAAAATAATTATATGCTAAATATATGCTAAATAATTATATCATTCACTCTTTCATCTTATACTCATCCCAAAGGATTCTGTATTTAGGTTCATCTCCATGTATTAGGATTTAAAAGAAAATTAAATCTAAAATGATTCATCCTTCACTGGGAATAAGAAATTATTATTTTAGTCCCTTTCCTCTCCACCCCAGCATTATCATTTAACTACCTTGTAACAGAGTGTGTTGGGTATTGCTTTGTTTTGGGGGGCATATATTAGTGCCATTCTATTAGATTACTTTGAAGTCATGGTTGTCTTTTTGTTAGGCTCTTTTTTCTTTATCTATTGAAGATAAGAGCCTCCTGGGGATGACATCTTATTTAGAATTTGGAAGATATATTTTGGGAGGCAGCTAGTTAGAGTTAACGAGTGCATGCACAGGATGCACCTGAATGAGTATGCACAACTGGTAATTTGATTAGATGGTAAAAGGTAGCAACTTAATAGGAAAAGCAATTTATAATGCCAAGAAGACTAGTATTCAAATGTCTTTGGGAATCTTTGATTTGAAATATATATATATATATGTATATATATATATATATATACACATATATACACACATACACACATATATGTATAATTGATATGGTTGTTTTCTTTTGTTTTTCATTAATATCTAAAGGAAAAAAAATGAAAGACCAAGAATCTGGCAAAATTGTACTTCTTATATGAAAGGGGTCAGTCCATAGGAGTGAAGGTGATCTTTTGGTATTAATTTTGTTATTGTTGAAATAGCCAATGCTAAAACTAATATAATTGTAGTCTTTTTTAAAATTTTATTTTATTTTATTTTATTTTAAGCAATTGGGGTTAAGTAACTTGCTCAAGGTTACACGGCTAGTCATTATTTATGCGTGGGTGCTCATTTTCTGAGGCCGGATCTGATCTCGGGTCATCCCAACTCTGAGGCCGACGCTCTTACTCACTGCGCCACCTAGCCGCCCCTTTAGGGCAATTGGGGTTAAGTAACTTGCCCAAGGTTACACGGCTAGGTTTTTGTTTGTGTGGATTAACTATCGGAGGCCGGCTCCGAACTCAGGTCCTTCTGATTCCAGGGCCAGCGCTCTATTCACTGCGCCACCTAGCCGCCCCTATAATTGTAGTCTTAGTTACCGTTTTATATGATTCAAAATGATTTAAAGTATAAACCAATGACTTACAAGGACACCTGGAGGTACTTTAACATAACCAAGGTTTATGCCTAGGCTTTGATGTTCTTATGTGCCTGTGTGTTAAAAGGTGAAGACACACTTAAGATACTTACTAGTTCTCTAGTTGCATTGGGAACACTGCTGGAAAAGATGGCTTATACATTGAAATGCCATGGGTGGGCACATCTAGTAGTACAAGTAGTATAGAAATTCATGCTGAGCTACAAAAGTTAATGAACTAATAACCTATAAGTAATGAAAGAATTTTTCTAGTCTAAAGATTCTAGATAAATATTCATTGATAATGGCAAAATTATTTACCAGGGAAATATACTCTATCCAAATGCAATGTTGTATGTAAAAAAGCTTCTTTAAACTGTACAATATTATACAAATAAAAAGTATTTTTGCTATTATTACTACCACCTACCATCACTAACATCATATAACATTGTATAGAGATATTTGCCAGAATCATTAAAGATGGTCACGAGAAGAAGGCTTCAGAATCACATAATTGGAAGAGATCTCAGAGAGTATCAGTTCAAGTCACATTTAAATAAGAACTCCCTTTATAGTATATCTGAAAAGTGACCATCTGGCCTTTGGTGGAAGAAGTATAGTGTGGACCTATTATTTTTATGAGAAAGCCCATTACATTTTTGAGCAACCCTATTCCTGAGGAACTTCAGGTTGAAATCCAGCATCATTATTAGGATACCTGGGGGATACTTGTAGCTTATGCCTATTGTTCCTAGTTCTGTACGTGAGCGCCAAATAGAACATGTTAAATCCCTCTCCATCATAATCATCATCATCATCATCACCATTGCTAGTAACAGTAGTAGAAACTAAGATGTATATAGATTTTTATGAGGTTTGCAAAGTACTTTACACAGATCACCTTCACTCCTATGGACTGACCCCTTTCATATAAGAAAACAGCTATCTTACCACATTCACACACATCCATCTTCTGTGAGTAAAATATACCCAATTTCTTCAACAAATCTAGTAAGTAATTCCTCAGCTGCATGTCTTGGCATAGTTTGTTCCCAATACTTTGAATGCACTTGTTCCTCACCTCCACCTCTTAAAACCCCTAGTGTTGTTCAGCTGATGTGATGATACCTATCAGAAATTTTCCTGTACCCCAATTTGCTAGAATATTTTCATCCTCAATCTATCATTGCCTATAAATGTGTGCTTGTTTGTAGCCCACTACCAAATGTGAGCTCCTTGAGGGAAAGGACTTTTTCATATTTACCTTTGGATCTCATGCACCTGTAGTATGATCTAATACTTAGTAAGTGCTTAGTAAATTCTGACTGAATTGAATTGAATTAGGAAAGCAATATGGTGGACTGGAAAGAATACTGAGTTTAGAATCAGAACACCGAGGATCAAATCTGTTCTCTGCCACTTTGGGCAAGTCATTTGACCTCTTTGGGCCTCAGTTTTCTTATATGTAAAATGAAGATGTAGGGCTATATGACCCTTGACATCCCTCTAAGTTCTATATCTATCATAAATGATCGAAAGATACTATGAATTATGTGAGCTATAGTCAAATTACCATCCTGATCACCCTAATTTGGGCATATCCCCAGCTTGTTAATGTCCTTTCTAATTTAAAGCTGGGATAAAAGCATGGGAAAAATGTTGATTACACAGAGAGAGATAATATAAACACATATATCCAAATGCATAATATACATACATATAAATGTACATCTCCCTCTCTATCTGTCTCTGTCTCTGTCTCTCTGTCACTTTCTCTCTCTCTTTCTCTCTTTCTCTGTTTCTCTCTCTGTCTCTGTCGCTCTCTCTCTGTCTCTGTCGCTCTCCCTCCCTCTTCTCCATCCTCTCTGTTTCTTGCTTTGAACTGTGCTAAGTATTTTAGAATAATTATTCTAATTGATCCTCACAAGGATCATGTGAGGTAGGTGTTATTATTATTTCCATTTTAAATATAAGAAAACTGAGGCAAAGAAGGGTTAAGTGACATGGTCAGGGTCGCACAGCTAGGAAGTGGTTGAGACCAGATTTTAGCTCTGATCTTTCTGACTCCAGGCACAGTGCTATATTCCACTTTATAACCTAACTACCCTCTCTTCACTATGCCACACTGCATTTCAATTTAGTTTAAATTAGATAAAACTGAAAGTTTATCCTCAAAGGGCTCCCTGACAGTTTATGAATTCCTGCTCTGAATGACAGACATCCATCATTTGAGGTGAGTTTTTTGTTTTGTTTTGTTTTGGTTTTTTTTTTGTGTGTGTGTGTGTGTGTGTGTGTGTGTAGCCCTATCCATAATCACTCTGTCCTGTGCTTCTAGGCAAGGCAGCACTCAAAACACCTGGGGGGTATCCATGTTCTCGGGAATAAGTCTCTATTTTATATGATGCAACCCATTCAAAATCTTTACTTTTATTTAACTCAAACTGTCCTGCTACAATTTAAGTTTATTATATCCTTATTTTCAAGGAAAGTGGGACAAAAAAGATAGTAATCATCAACTATAAAATAATCCTCTTTTTAGTGAGACTCAATGTCATTTCTCCATGTCTTTCTGAGCTAATTCTAATTATTTTCCTCCCCCCCCTTTAAAAAAATCTACCCTTTAATTATTTAGTTATTTCTCAGGTTTTTTTCACACTTTTAACATGGGTTTTAAGTGGTAAAAGTTTTTTAGTATACAGTGTTGCTGTAAAAACCTAAACAACTACTTCAGGTGTCTGGCACAAAAGTTCCTATAAATGTATATAGAGGTCTCAATTTTTTCATCTGTCTTTCTGTAAAATAATATTGTATTTTAAAATTCCATTTAAAGTCTGATTCCTAAAACGGAATAAATAAGTAAAAGTGAAATGAAATGAAATAATTTTACTTTGTATAGCTCTGAGTCAGAAAACCACAGTCTCTGAAGCACTGAATTAATGACCTCACGGCAATGAGAAGAGTCATGGTGGTCTTTAATAGGCTATAACACATTATAATTAAAGTTTATATAGCAGAAGTAGCTTAAAGGATGCCATCCAAATACACATACACACATCCATAAATTATGGGTCATTCATATAGCAAATTCAAAGATGGCAAATCAATTCTTCATGCTTTTGTGGTTAGCTTCAAGATAACCAGAGAATTTGAGGAAGCATCTGACCAATTTCGGTAAACATTCTTAGCAAACTTTTGAGAGGATATGGATGAATATGGCATAAAATGAGCAGGTATGAAGGAACTGTCATCTGCTGTGATGAAGAAATGCTCATATCAATGAGATCACACTTCTATTGGTGTATTGGATTATTGGCCTTTCCTTAAGTGTTTTAGCTGGATACAAAATGTTCTTATTCCTGGAAAGGGGAAGGATGTATCCATTATGTGTTGTTGTTGTTTATTGTTTATGATAAACAAAGCTTCTCATCTTCAACTTTCTATTGTGCATCTTGAACTCTACATCCCATAGACATCCTAAACTCAACATGTGCATCTCTGAACTCATAAACTTTTTATTTTTTTAAGTTTTAACCTCTTCCTAATTTCTCTATTACTGTGGAAATCACCGCCATCTTCCCAATCACCAATCTTGCAGCTTAGGCGTCATCCTTAACTCATTCTCTCACCCTCACCATATCCAAACTGTTGCCAAGTTCTTTTGATTCTACCTCTGAAACATATTTTTGCTTCTGGCCTCTGACACTGCCATCAGTCAGGTGCAGGCCCTTATTCCCATATGCCTTGACTATTCTCATTGCCTTCTGATTGGTCTTGGACTCAAACCTTTCCTCATTTCATATTATCCTCTATATATGACTGTGTCACTCTCTTCTCCATTCAGTAAACTCCAGTGGCTCTGTATTACCTCCAACATCAAACATAAAACCTCTGTTTTACTTTTAAAGTTCTTCCTACCTTTCCAGTCTTCTTATACTTTACTTTTCTCCAAATATTATATAATTCAGGGTCATTGACTTTTTACCATTCCTTGTATGACATATTACATCTTCTCACTCTGTGTATTGTCACTAGCTTTCCACCATGCCTAGAATATTCTACCTCTTTGTCTCTACCTCCTTACTTCACTAGCTTCATTCAAGTCTCAGTTAAATTTCTACCTCTTTCAAAAAAAAACCCTCCTCTTATTAATGCTAAAAGACCATCTCTGAGAATATCTCCAATGTATTCTATTTATCTATGTATACATAGATACTTGTTATCATGGTATTTACTCTCTCCCATTAGATTATGAGTCCCTTGTGCCCAGGGACAGTTTTACTTTTCTTTGTATCCCCAGTATTTAGTGTCTTACAGATAGTAATTACTAATAAAATGCTTTATATATTAACTTATTATTATAGGTATGTAATAGTAGTATTGATTATAGTAAACTTAAACTTAACAGTTAGTAGAATATATTTAATAGTCGTTCTTCCATAGCCCAAATTATAATGCAGATTAGGAAATTGAAGGCATTTTATGCAACTCAGAAGGAAAAAGTCTAAACCAATAGGCAAAAAAACTATAAGAAGGTAAGTTTATGGACAACGTAAAGAAGAATTATTTGGTTAATAACAGTTAACAGTTAAGAGAAGTTGAATTACTTTAAGGATGCTAAACTAGAAGTTGTCAAAGAAACAGCGTATGCCCACTTACTAGCAATTCATATTCCCAAAGTGATTCATGTATCAATTTGGTCATTGAACTAAAGGATTTGATATTCCCTTTAAACTATAAATAATCTATGAGTTATAAAATTGTAGGACATGAAGCTAGAAGGAACCATAGGGATTGTTCAATAAGATCACTTCTTTTATAGATAACGAAAATAAGACTAAAATAGATGAGTGTCTTATTGAATTGTACAAATAGCATGTTGTACTTTAAAGAAGTGGAGCCATGAGGGAAAGAATTCTAATCCTTTCTCTGATACTTACTAACTTATTGATTATATTTTTGAGTATATTAATTTTTTTAAACTTCAGAATTCTTATCTGTAGACTGGAGATAAAAATATGTGTACTGCTACATATTTCAAAATTTTGGAGCTATTAATGTTATAAGTACCAAGTAGCAGGTCTGAGATTTAAGAAAAGGGACATTGACTCCAAAGCCCTCTCCTACTACATTATAGTACAAAGGAATCAAAAACTATGGTAATTATTTAACTAAAACCATAAATGCAGAATTCTACTCCACATGATATAATAATCGATTCATTTTGCATATAAAAGAAAGCATTTTAATGAAAAAAGCAGTGAATATTTTCACGAAGAACATCTGGAACAAACTAAGTAATCACAGAAAAAATGTACTAGAGGAATCATAGTTTTGGAAATTTGATTATTGGTATTCAAAATATTACAAAGAGGAGATTCCAGATAACTAGGGAAAAAATCATTGGTAATAGGATTTTTTTAAAGAATTTTTAAGAATTACAAAAATTATTTAATGAGTTCAGAGATGGACATGTTGAGTTTAGGATTTCTATGGGATGTAGAGTTGTTTTTTTTTTTTAATTTAAAAAGAGAGAGTATATATTGATGTATATACTGAGAGAGTATATACTGAGCAACAGATGGATCATATACCTACTTTATCTTCTCTGTTAAAGCTTTACACATATTCACAATTATATAATTGATAGAAAGTAGTAAAAATATACAATTCTACCATTTGTGTAATGTTTTATGATTACTAATAGGCATTGAAACAATAGAGACAAAGTTAAACTCACTTCCCAACAAGGTGTTTCCCATGCTTATGTTATGAATGTATAAAATTCCTTGAGAGAAATTGATTTCAGTGATTTTCTGATTATCAGTATTAAATAGTATAAATAGATGTCCATGACTATCATGGGGGATGTCTCTATGGCAAGTGAATTAGAACAATTTCTTTGGTTTCTATGCTTTTGTTATCCACATTTTATGAAGAAATACCTAGACTTTTGTGGTTTGGAGAGACAACTGCTAAGCAGAGGAAAAGAGAATGAATGATAGAGGACAGAGTGGTTTACAAATAAATCTCTTTACAATAGTCATGCGAAATAGGTACCCCACATGTTACTCTCCACATCTTCCAGATAAGGAAACTGAGGCCCAAAGAAAGTAAATAACTTGACTCTAGGTCACACATACTCATAAAAAATCTTACATTTGGCCTTAGGTTTTTTGATTGCAATAGGAATGTTCTTGCCACAACAAAAACAAATATTTCCAGAAAATGGGGAGAAAAAGATATTTTTCTTGTACCTTATGACAAATAGAATCACTATTCAATTTTCTAATAAATACCATCAGCAAATTAGACAAGTGAGAATGTCTTACTCTCCCTGCTCAGCATACTATCCCGGATAATATTCTATGATTTCTTTTGCCCTATTAAGTTTACTTTAGGTATTTGTTAAAGTAGCTTAAGAGGAGAGGGATCTATCGATCTATCTATCTATCTTTCTATCTTTCTATGTTGTATCTCTAGATATCTGTTTATCCACATTCAGATATGCATGTATGTATATAGTGAAATGTATATAACTCAATTCTCTTATATATGAATATATGTATATTACATAGGCATATATAAAACATTCATGTGAAGAATATCTAAAAGAATACCAAAAATAATAGTGAATATCTATTCATGTATATACTAAAAAAAAGACCTGGTAAAGCACGGACATCATTCCAACAAATCATGTGGAGTTTGGAAGGTCTTTAGTGTAGGCCCTAGTGTTCTGATTTGTATTTTGTCCTGTGCTACATAACATTTTTATCAGTGACTTCATTTAAAATTTCATATGTATAAGATCATAGATCTTAGGTTACAAGGAAAAACTGAAGACATTATAGATAAGGCAATTGAGGTCCAGATATGTTGAGTGATTCTCCCAATGGCCTTTAAAGGAATATTTCTGTTTCATCTATCCCACAATAAAAGAGACCCATTAAAGACTCCTACAATTATTATAGTGGTGCTGCCTATATATTTTTCAACTTTTCCTTTAGTAACTTAGATGTCCTTCCATTCGACCTATAAACATTCTTGGTAAAATGTTGTTATCTGGTACTATTGAGAATAATGTAATTTTAAATTAAAAAAGGAATACTGTGGTTATTCTATTTATACTAATAACTAGCATTTGTATAGCTCTATAATGTTTCCCAAGTGCTTTTTGTTTATATTTCTACATAGTGATATGTTATTGGTACTTTATCTAAAATCATAATCACTGCTTCTGTCTTTTCAGAATCACTTGACACAAAGTGAAGTTTGTTCCACGTCCTCGTTTTAGTCTATATAAGTGTGTGTGTGTGTGTGTGTGTGTGTGTGTAATTTAAATGTTCTCTTAAATGCAAATGAATGTAGGCTTTTATTTTCTTATTTTCTTCTGTGCCCTTTTGTTTTATTGATGAATTTATTCTATTCAGGAAATTGTAATTATTAATTTGTATTTTCCTTCATTTAATTCTTTTGAATTGGTTTTTCCATCTTCTTTTTTTAAAAATCTTGCTAAATTAGTACTTACTCCTTACAATGAGTTATATTTTGATTCTCATCTACACCCACTGACTGTCCCTTTTTTCCTTTCTTCAACCATTTTTAATTTACTTTGAGAATGCCTACTTTTATTCTTTAATCCTATTTCTCCCTCTTCCTTTTCCTTTCTTTCTCCCTTCCTTCCATCACTTTTCCTTTCTTCCCCTTTTAGTTTAACTTGACTTTCACTAGCCAAAGTAAAAATGTGTTTTAGAAATTCCCTTTTTTCCTTTGTTCTTTCAGTTTGAGTTATATTCATTTAGGGTGTCCTTTGATAAGAAATGTTAATGCCATTTTCTCCTACCTTATTACTTTTCCTTTCTGGCTTATTTAGAAATAGTATCTACCAAGCAGAAGCTTTTACACTAACACATTCTTATTTTTCTCTTTGCTTTTTACACAGATTAGTATTCTAGAAAACAAACATTTTGTTCTCGCAAGTCATGTTTATTGAATGGTTCAACTGCCAGTTTCACCCATTCCTCTGTTACCTTTCTTACTTTGATTCTTTTGAAATAATGCATGTTCTTGGAAATACTAAATCATTAAAAAGACAGTGTAGTATGGTTGAAGTCATTCTGTATTCTGTGTATTATGGTGTTCAGACTCTCTCCCAAGTTAAGTCCTTTGTTAAGCCTCTCATTGCCTCTCTGGGAGGCTAGGATAACATAATATGCCTTCCTTTCCTAATGATCCTTATCCTAGGATCTGACTCTCAGTCACCGGCTCCAAATCACTCCTTTCATGTTCATTGCTCTTTCTCTATTTGTCCACAGTCATCCATCCAGGGTAACAGAGTAAAGTCACCACTTCCTTTTCTCATCTTATTCCTAAGCAAGGTCGGAGTGAATCATTGGCTTCATTTCATGTTTTGTATGATGAAGGTAGATAGATAGATAATTTATTAAGTTCTTCCTATGTGTCAGGCTTTATGCTAGGTGCTAGAAATAAAAATAAAAACATGTTAAAAATACCTTCCCCCAAAATGCTTACATTCTAACGGAGGAAGATAATGCATAAAAAGGAGCTAGAAAGCCAAATTGTGATGACTGAAGATGTCTGGGAAGGCCAATAGTGTTTACACAATGCCTGCCACATTGTGGGCACTATATAAATGTGGTTTTTAAAATTCCTTCCTTTGTAACACCCCAAACACATACCTAATAAGTGTTATCTTGCTATACAAGTTGACTCCACAAAATATTAATATAATTCTTTTTTTTCTTTTTCTGCCTCAGCAGTTATTTCTCTGAAAAATGAAACATGACTATGAATCATAGAACCCCATAAGTTTAGAAAAGTCAAAATAGAAGATATGAACCAAAAGGAAATTTAATTCTTTCCATTTGATAATTGGCATAAAACACATCATCATCAAGAGATACATAATATCAAAGGAGGCAGGCTTATCAAATATAATTTTCTATATTTGATAAACTAATTTTCCAAAGCAGGAAGGGGGATTAGTTTTTTTTTTCCTGTCCATTTACTATAATTTATTAGTAAATATTCTCTGTCCAGGTGGTCACATGCCAAGCCTGCCAAAATATCAAGAAATGAAAAGACAAAGTGCACAAACATTTCAGTTATTTCAGTGTTTTATTGAGGAATCTATATTCCTCATAGTCATAGACAACCCATTAATGATGATGAGGGAAAGGTAAGAGAACGCAACTTTTGCCAACATTTTTCTTATGCCTTTTATAAATTTTTAGAACTCCATCCATTGAAAAATCATTATATTTCTGAAGGAGAATCTCCACATACTAAGATCTTAATTCTGGTCTTTTATAATATATGAGAACCACTTCTGAAGTTTTTCTCTTCTTCTTTTCTTCTCCATCTTGCTTTTGACTTTTCATCATTTCAGTTGGCATGGAAACAAAGTGTTATCTGTTTACTCGATTCTCAAATAAGTCCTTCAGAATTTGAGATTGTTTAAAGGAGTAAATAAAACAAAAAAGGGGATCTATCTCATCCTATCTCACCTTGAAATTTTTCATATTGTACAAAAGAGATGGGAACCTAGTTTTATAGTCTGGCAGGTGGGTCTCTTAATAAATGGTTTATCCATGCATCCATCCATCCATCCATCCATCCATGACTATCTGTCTATCTGTCTTTCTATCTATCTAAAAACTTTTGGAAAAATAAACCTAGGAATAGAACCCTACATATCTCAAGAATGTGTAGAATAAACAGATGGTGGGGGAATGGTGAAGGTCAAACAAAATGTCATTAAATCTATCTATACGCTAAGTAAATTATTAAACCCTTGATAATCTTGATTTAGGTCTCCAAATTTTAAAGCTTTCTATATTGATAGAAAACGAAAAATAGAACATTTGTTCAGTACATCATATTTAGGACAAAACAAGCCTAAATGAGGGAAGTATAATGATTATCCATTACACAGTGACAGAGAAGGGGCAGCCTAATAGTGAAAAAGGTAGCAATAATCTTTTTTTTTTTTTAAAGCAATTGGGGTTAAGTAACTTGCTCAAGGTTACACGGCTAGTCATTATTTATGTGTGGGTGCTCATTTTCTGAGGCCGGATTTGATCTCGGTTCATCCAAACTCCGAGGCCGGCGCTCTTACTCACTGCGCCACCTAGCCGCCCCTTTAGGGCAATTGGGGTTAAGTAACTTGCCCAAGGTTACACGGCTAGGTTTTTGTTTTTGTTTGTGCGGATTAAGTGTCGGAGGCCGGCTCCGAGCTCAGGTCCTTCTGATTCCAGGGCCGGCGCTCTATTCACTGCGCCACCTAGCCACCCCAGCAATAATCTTTTACAAATAAAAACACTAAGAAAATTTTAAAACATTGGACACACGCTTTGTGGAACATTTATAGAAACACCAAAAAGAATGGTACTGCATAATATAACACGAAAAGCTTTTGATTCATATTACTTAGTAATGAATAATTATTTTCTGACCCAGTTTCAATATTCTTGGGTATTTCAACAGTATAACTGATTTTATTTCTATTGTTTTGAATATTTAAAATTATGTGATAATGAGCAATAACTAGGAAAGTTCATATAAGAAACAGAAATTTCGATCTTTGTGCTCAATTTAGCAACTGAATATTAAAACTGGCCTATAGTATGTATAGTATGTAGTTGTTTGGATAATAGAAATTGTACTAGTACTAAACACAAGTTCATTTCTTGATATATAAAGCTATTGCTTTGATGTTCTTTTGTTTGGACAACATTTAAGTGTATGTAAAATATGTTCACTTATTATATTTAGTGTCATGAAGAAATGAATCAGTGAATGAATGGATGAGTAAAAAAGGAACATTTCATGTGCCAAGCATGATAGGACTGATGGAAGAAGAGGATTTCTATTATGTGGAAACATTATAGAATTCTCTCTGCTAAGAGTGAAACAGCTAGTACTTTCATGATTTGCCTTGTTAATGTTTTTATCCATCAAAGAGTAGTGGAAGGAATAAAGATAACTGCTATTCTATATCTAATTTTCTTCAAGGTAAAACTTCTTTCCATAAAGGCAAATATTCAGACCTTTTAGAAGAACTTACCAATACAAGGTCTTATTTCTCTCGAAGCTGCTTGAATTGTCACAAGTAGAAGATGGGGATGATATGGCTATGTAGCCACTCATTTAAAAATACTAATATTTAGCACATTTTATGTTCAATATGAATGAGCAATTTGATACAGTGGCAAAAAAGGTAATGCCATCTTAGCCTCCATCCTACTAAGACTAGACCTAGAATATTGTATTTGTTTTGGGGCACTCAAACTTAGGAAGAATATTAATAAAGCTAGAGAACATCTAGATAGGAGCAAAGAAGATATTGGATGAATTTTTAAAGGTGCCATGTAAGTACAATACTGGACACATGGTAGATACTTAACTCTTTTCAAATTGAATGAAAGGAACCAGGGATGTTGATTTTTGGAAAGGAAGACATGGGTGGGATAGTAATGAAATAGGGTAGCTAGCTGCCTTTTCAAGTATTTGAAGAGAAGAAAGTTTAAATTTGTACACTTTGGACCCAGAGTATAAAATTTGTAAGTCATTAAGGGGCAAAATGTAAATTTACTCTAAGGAGAAATAGTCCAATGGAACATTCTACCTTGGGAAGAAATGGATTAAGTTTCATTAGAGAGCTTCGAGCAAAGACCCAAAGCCTGCTTATTTGTTGGGTGTGTTTCAAAGTACATCCTTGTTCATGTATGGTTAAAACAAAGGGGCCTCTGAGGTTCCTTACAACTTTAAGACTGTGATTTTGTTGTTATAGAAATTTCAGTAATTATTGTCATATGTTGAATTAATGAGCCAGGGCACCATACAGCTCTTCATGTTGCCTAGTTAATGATCTCTTCATTTCAGCTATGTTTAGAAGCAATGATGATTACTATAACTATATTGGTTATATAGCTGAAATGAATTAATTGTTCCAGTTGGATCACTTCATGTAGCCCCAAATATGTTAATGAACTTGAATTTGATATTTGACAAACTTTTATCCTGTAAATATGTTTACTTCATTATCAAGAAGCCACCATTTTTTTACCTTGCAATTTGCCACATACTGTGGAAGAGATAAAAGGTGTTTTTTTTGTTTGTTTGTTTGTTTGTTTGTTTTTTGAGGGTGAGGGTAGGTAAAAAGAGATTTTACATTCTAGAAGCCTATATTCTAATGAGAAGTCACAACAGAATATAGGATCCTTGAGGCCAAGATCTATCTACATTTTTTTTCCTCTTTCTTTTATCACTTAGCACAGTCATCTGACACATAGCAAGTAATTAAGAAAGAGTTGTTTATAAAATGTACATCAGTACATACAAGGTAAATACAAAGTATATAGGAGGAGCAAGACAAGCACATGTTATTGGTTAATAAGATTTTGTAGAACTGGTTCCTTTATTTCATTTCCTTAATTGTTATCTTATTGGTATTTGGAGGCATATCTATTTCCCTGCTTACACTGCATGAAAGTATGTTGTTATTCAGTTTTTATGTGAATATATTTACCAGGAAAAATTCTGTAATGAACATTGGCCTATGAAATATATTTTAATCTTCTTTGACCTTCAGTGGTATTTAAAATAAATAAACAATAATGATTTATGTATTGAATAAAACAATGTACTTAGTCAAAATCTTATAATAAAAAGTTGTATGAATCTACATAAATTATGGAATGTGTTGTTGTTGTTGTTGTTGTTGTTGTTGTTGTTAATTGTTACAGTGGAATGGACCTAAGGGTCCACTTAATGCAACTTATACTTTCCACATACCTGACAATTGGTCATCTAGCTTGGGTTTTAAATTCTCCAGTGAAGGGAACCATTTTCTCAAGATAACCTATTTTTTTTGATATACTAATTGTGGCCTCTCTATACTTTCCACCCATTGTTCTTAATTATTTCTAATTCCTTTCTGGACTTAAGCTGAACAAGTCTGATCTACCTTGCAAGTGAAAGCAATCATAGTCCAAAGAGATCACTTAGCACCATTTTGTATGGCCTGTGACAAAGCAAGAACTTCTAAAATACTCTCAAGTGATCACTCAACTTTCTGAGTTTCCAAAGATGTATTGATGTGCACATGAACAACTTAGTAGATGGCTTACATGTGTTTCCATGACCCATCTGTGAAAACAGCTACTCCAGCCTTTGAGCCTCTCTTAAATACTTCATGACTAGAACCATACTGAGATCTTTTTCGAATTGAAAGAAGTTTTTATCCCAACTTGGGCTCTGTTGTTACCATTCTTAAACATCTAAGATTACTTCCAGTTAGCATAGATTAAGACATTGGTGAAGGGAAAAAAAAAGTATATTTAAAGATGATTAGATTTTCACTTATTGGGAAAATGTACTTTCTCCTACTTTGGATTGTTTTTTCCCCCTCAGAGATGTTGAAAATTCTGCCAAATTTAAAGATCACAGCTTTAGTCATTCTTAGAGTTATGCTAGTCAAAGAAAACAGTCTTGACATTTGTGGATACTGTGAATGGAATATTTTTCACTGATGAATAACTCAAACATGGCTCTACAGATTTTGCTCAATCCTCAAAACTAAACAAAACCTCAAATCCACTTTCTTTTCCAATTGGGAAGTTTAGGCTCATAATCTATTTGTTTTCAAAAACTTTTAGCAATTGGGAAAGGGGAATTATAATGAAATATTTTTTAAACCGTATTTAACTTTGAAATTCCGAATCCCACACCTTATGAGCAAATCACAATTAAGTCCCTCAAGCATAAATAAATTTGGAAGGAGATGCAGTTCTACTGTGGAAAAAGAAATAATTATTCAACAAAGTATTTGTTTTCACTGTTGGCCACCCTTATTTGCTTTGCATACTGTTTTTAAAAATGGAAACTAGTATCTTTTCTATTGGAATTAATTCAGAAAGGAAATAGCTTTCCCTGATAGGTTAAAGATAACTCAGAAAATTCTATTTTTACTTATATGTATAAAAGAGTTAAATACATTTCTATTAATCTATAGGGTCAAAAATTCTTAATTATTTGGTTCAGATACATCTTTTCTTTTTAATCAGTTTTCTGTTTTACTTTCAAACTTTTTTTCCCAAATTATTGACTAGGAGCAAACATTTCTTTCCCTTTTTCCCCAAGCCTTTAGGTCAATACTGGGTTTGCTTATTCCCTACTTCATTGGCAAAATCAATGCCATTGGTGAGAATGCCCTAGAATCTCCTACACATATTAAAATTTCTTTTTTTTTCCCAAAAGCTTTATTAACTTCTGGTTTACATCATTCGTTTCCACCAGACTTTAAGTTACAATTATTCCCCCATTTTCCCCCACCCCCCACCCGAGAATAGCAGTCCCACAGGATATCCCCTCATCCAATCTGCTCTCTCCCATATCTTCTCCCCTACTCCCTTTGACTTTTCCAGTAGGTCAAGGTGAATCTCTGTGTCTCAATGCCTGTATAACTTATTTCCTAATTATATGTAAAATAGTATTAATAATAGTATTTACATTTTTTAAAACATTTGATTTTAAAACTTCAATTTCTAGATTCATTCCCTTCCTCCCTTGTCACACACCCCTACAAGACAAGCAATTCAGTATATGTTGTACATGTGTAGCTATGCAAAACATTACCATAGTAGATATATTGTAAAAGACTGACTATATTTCCTTCCCTCCTATCCCACCTCACACTTGGTCTATTCCCCACTTTGATCCTGTCCCTTTTCAAAAGTGGGTGCTTCCAACTTCCTATCCCCCTTCCCTCCCATCCTCCCTTTCATCATCCCCCCTCACATCCCCTTCCCCCCACTCTCCTGTATGGTGAGATATCCTATTTAATATATATGTCATTCTCTCCCTGAGCCAAATTCAATGAGAACAAGGTTTTGCCTTTTTGCCTTCCTGTTCTTCCCCTCCCTTGTAACCATTTTCCCTTGCCTCTTCTATATGAGATAGTCCACCCCATACTGTCTCTCTCCATCTCCTCTAGTTATACCCCTATCTCACCTCATGATTTCACCTTTTAAGTATCATCCCTTCCTATTAAATTATGTGCCCTCTAACAATGTACACCTGTAAACATATATACACACATTAACATATATTTTCATATACCCTTCTACCCTTTTTCAACTATTTTCATAGTGAGAAAGGTTTCATCAGTTACAGTTATCATTTTTCCATGTAGAAAAGTAAATAGTTCAAATTTGATAAGTTCCTTATGATTTCTTTTCCCTGTTTACCTTCTGAAGCACCTCCTGCTTCTTGTATCTGAATGTGAAATTTTCCATTCAACTCTGTTTTTTTCCTCAAGAATGCTTGAAAGTCCTCTATTCCACTGAATGACCATATTTCCCCTGAAACATGATACTCAGTTTTTCTGGGTAGGTGATTCTTGGTTTTAATCCAAGCTCCTTTGCTCTACAGAATATAATATTCCATGCCCGTCTATCCCTCAGTTTAGAAGCTGCCAGATGCTTCACTATCCTGATTGTGCTTCCACAATATTGAAATTGTTTCTTCCTGGCTACTTGTAATATTTTCTCCTTGATCTGGCAATTCTGGAACCTGGCTATAATATTCCTAGGAGTTTTCTTTTTGGGATCTTTTTCAGGAGGTGGATTTTTTCAACCTCTATTTTGCCCTCTGGATCTAAAACATCAGGGCAATTTTCCTTGAGAATTTCTTTAAGGATGATTTCTAGGTTCTTTCTTTGATCATGGTTTTCAGGTAGTCCAATAATTTTTAAATTATCTCTCCTGGATCTACTTTCCAGGTCAGTGTTTTTTCCCATGAGATATTTCACATTGCCTTCTATTCTTTCATTTGTTTGGATCTATTTACCAGCATCTTGATTTCTCATAAAGTCACTAGCTTCCATTTGTTCCAGTCTAACTCTGGAGGAATGATTCTCCTCGGTGAGCTTTTGAGATTCTTTTTCCATCTGCCAAATTTGGCTTTTTAAGGCATTCTTCTCCTCATTGCCTGTCTGGGCCTCTTTTGCCATTTGAGTTAGTCTATTTTTAAGATGTTATTTTCCTCAGTCAGGCAATTGACTCTCATTTCATACTTTTCTTTCATCTTTCTCATTTCTCTTCCCAATTTTTTCTCCACTTCTCTTATTTGGTTTTCAAAATCCTTCTTAAGGTCCTCTATGGCCTGTAACCAGCTCGTATTTTCATTTAGGGCTTTTGGTGCAGGTGTTCTGACCTCCCAATCATCCTCCTGATCCATGCTTTGGTCCTCTTTGCCCCCAAAATAGGAGTCTAATGTTGCATTTTTCTGTTTGTTTCCTTTGCCTAGGCATGTTGCTAATTAATTACTTGACTTTTGGGCTTGGTGCCACAGTAGGACTCTGCCACCAGCCAGGAGAGCTTTTGTCCTAAACACTAGGATTTTCTCAGCTACCACAGGTATTAGTTGGGTGCCTTCTCTGAAGCCCCCACCCACTCTGGCAAGCTGGTCAAACACCCCAAGACCTCTACCCCAGACTGCAATCCAGATCCAAGAATGGTAAAGCAAGAGCAATTACCCCCCCAGACTGATCACCGGATTCCCCAATAGTTCATAGGCCAAAAGCTGAAGCTGCAACGGGGCAACACAGCGCAAGCTGCGTTGGCTCCTCAGCAGCTTCTAGCTCACAGGGGAAGAAGCTGATGCATTCGCCCAAGCAGTCCCAAAGTCCATAGGGCACTGACCACTCACTTTGTCCGTGGCATCTATGTGTTGGTAATTCTGGAAATGCCACATCTGCTGGTGTTCTGGTGTTCCTCCAGCCAGCTGCTGGTCTGGCCCCCCTGGGGCTAAATCCTCTGACTCAGGCATGCCTGTGCTCAGCTCCCAGAGCGTTACAATGGCTGCTCCCTGCCAGGCTGCCAGGCTGTCCTCAGTGGGAGGTTATCTTCCATGTGTCATTTTGTGGGTTCTGGAGCTCCAGAGGTTGTTCAGAGTCCCCTTTTCTATGTTTTGGAAGTGGTGTGGGCAGGATTGCCAGGGAAGTGCTGTTTCTACTCTAAAACTTCTTTAAAATTTTATTTGTTACATCTTTCATTTCTATTTCAGAAAAAATAATGATCTTTTTTTCCCTTAAGTTAGTTATTATTGTTTTTCAGTCACATCCAACTTCTCATGACCTGTGGACCATGCTGTTCATGGGGTTTACATAGAGAAGATACCAGAGTGATTTGCTATTTCCTTCTCCAGTGGATTAAGGGAAACAGAAGTTAAATGACATGCCCAAGATCACACAACTACTAAGGGTTGGTAGCCAGATTACTTCATACTGAAGAAACAAAATTTCTAGCTTCCAAGCATATTGATTTATTAAGCAATGAATGCCAATTGCATATAAATTGTATTGAACCCTCCTCAGCTTTTGGCACTGGACTCAAAATATGAGGGGAGGCAGATTTTTATGAATTAAAATAAAACAAAATGATATAAGTCAAGATAGAAGATCAATTAATCTGAATTCTAATTGGAGGAAAGAATTGGGGCTTTCAAAGTTGGAAGGTATAGAGTTAAGAAGTGCAATTCCCTGAAATCAAAACAGAGGTTTTCCACTCCCCTCAACTGTCCATATTCAGTAAAAGGAATATGGAAACATGATCTGTTTCAGCAGTATGGGGCCAGTTTTTAGATAAAACATATGGGTTATTTGAGATATATAAATATGAGAAATGAACTTGGATTAATTTTCTGATCTTACTAGGCTTTTGTTCATCGTAACCCTGGTTCTTTAATAAGAGTCTCTAAGCAAAAAAGAGAAGTGGTCCAGGTCCTAGCCACGTAGGCCTAGGTTCAAACAATATTTTTTTCACAATTACTATAATTCTCTCACAATAGACATTGAACTAAAACTGTAATCGAATAGAAAGGGAACTGAGCTAGCTCCAGGATTGAATCATGAGATGGATTCAATGTAGTTTACTCAATTCCCACTATCCTTTCCATCTTACTGCCAGCAAATTGGAAAAGATGACAGAAGACTAGTCAATTGACCAAGACCAGTCAAATATAAGAAAATATATATTACTCATGGATCTGTGAATTGTTCCAACTATTTCAAAATACTATTTGTAATTATGCTAAGAAAGTGACCAAGATATGCATTTGACCCCAGCATATTCTAAGGATATCAAAGTTAGATAAAAAATTCTTATATGTGCCAAAATATTTATAGCAGCAGTATAGTAGAAAAAACCTGGCAGCAAAGTAGATGCCCATAAATTGGAGAAAAACTAAGCAAATCACAGTATGTGCATGTGATAGGATTTTTTTCACTCTAAGTAAAGATCAATAAGAATTCAGAGCATCATGGAAAGATCTATTTAAAACCAATGCAAAATGAAATAAGAACCAGTAAATTTTACACACATACACACATACATTTATTTGCTACAAAATATAAATATACAGGATAAAATTAAAATTAAATTCTGTGCAACTATAGAGACCTGGCATGGGTACAGAAAATATACAGAAAATACAGAAAAAATATATGTATCTTTTTTAGAAAATAAATTTTATGTCTATATTTTGTTTTTATAACACATCATTTACTTTCCCCTTCTTCTTTCCCAGTCATCCTTTATAAGTTTCTCTACCCATTTGCAGAGGTAAGAGAAAATGGGTAGGAAAAATATAGTACTTTAAGTTTTGGTATTGGTTAGTTTTTCTGAATTGTGGTTTGTTATTTTTTTCCTATTTTTCCCTTTATTACATAAAATGGTTTTCTAAGATATCTAAGGGGAAAGGGTTACATTTGGAAATGAAGGTGGTATAAATACTGAGAAAAGATCAATACAATGCTTAATAAATATTTTTTTTAAACAAATGCTTTATTAACTTCTGTTTTACATCATTCATTTCCGCCAGATTTTGAGTTACAATCATTTTCCCCCCATTATTCCCCTACCCAACCTCCCAGAATAGTAGTCCCACAAGATATCACTTCCTCCAATCTGCTCTCTCCCATACCTTCTCCCATACCCCCATCGACTTTTCCATTAGAGGAAGGTGAATCTTTGTGTCCCAATGCCTGCACATCTTATCTCCCTATTACAAGCAAAAGAGTATTACTAATAATATTTATATATATTTGAAACATTTAATGTTACGACCTCAAATTTCAGATCCATTTCCTTCCTCCCTTGTCACCCATTCCTTCTTGGGAGATAAGCAAGTCAGTATATGTTGTACATGTCTAGCTATGCAAAACATTATCATAGTAGATATATTGTACAAGGCTGTTTATAATTCCCTCCCACTCATCCCACCCCCCACCTGGTCCATTCCCTACATGATCCTGTCCCTCTTCTATAGTGGGTACTTCCAACCTCCCCTCCCCCCAAGGATGCCCTCCCATCCATCATCCCTCCTCTCATCCCCCTTCCCCCTATCCTGCTGCAGGTTGAGATATCCCATTTAGTATGTATGTCATTTTCTCCCTGAACCAAATTCAATGGGAATGTGGTTTTGTCTTTTTAGCCTTCCTTATTCTCCCCCTCCTTTGCAACCACTTCCCCTTGCTTCTTCTACATGGGATAGTTTACCCTACCCTGTCTCTCCCCATCTCCTCTTGCCACTTTCCTCTCTCACCTCATAATTTCATCCCTTGAGTATTCTCCCTTCCCAACAAATTCAACCTATGCCCTCTATCCATATAACTGTAACCATATACACACACATTCACATATGTATTCATATGACCACACCCCCTTCTCCCATTATTTTCATAGTGAGAAAGATATCATCAGTCACAGTTATTGCTTTTCCATATAGGAATGTAAATAGTTCAACTTTGATAAGTTCCTTTTGATTTCTTTTTCCTGATTACCTTCTCAGGCATCTCTTCCTTCTTGTGTCTGGATGTCAAATTTTCTATTCAATTCTGGTTTTTTCCTCAAGAATGCTTGAAAGTCCTCTATTCCACTGAATGACCATATTTTCCCCTGAAACAAAATACTCAGTTTTGCTGGGTAGGTGACCCTTGGGTTCATTCCCAGTTCTTTTGCCCTCTGGAATATCATATTCCATGCCCTTCGATCCCTCAGTGTAGAAGCTGAATATTTTTTTAAATAGCAAAAAATAAGAATCATTTTAGCTTCTGTGCCTCAAAATGTCATTCACTATGAAATACAATTTATTTCTTACTCTGTTTTCTTAAAGATCAACCATAAGCTCATAGTTGCCTAATTCAATGATCCTTTTTCAAAATCCTTATTCTCCATCATTTCTTCAATTCATTTATCAATGTTTCCAAAACTTCTTCATAAATTCCCTATTGTTTTTGGACAAAATTCTTAAAACTCTCATTTTTTTACCTTGTCTGATTGACTAGCTTCCTTTTATATGTCATAGCTTTGTTCTTACTCACTTTCTCTTGCTATATTTTCTCCTTTGGTGAAGCCATCTATTTCCACAGTTTCATTGCCACTTCTATAAGGGTAACTCCCAAAACTACATTTCAGTTTCAATCTCTGTCCTGAATTGAAGACTCATGGTTTAAATTATCCGGTGAACATTTCAACTGAGATGTACTTTTAGTATCTTTAATTCAGTATGTTTAAAATCATGACTCATTATCTGTCCTTTCAAATTTGTTCATTGTTCTTATTTTTGATCCTTCAATTTTTATAAATGCAATGCTTGAAAGTAAGATGTCAGTTTTGATTCTCTTGGTTCCATATATATAAGAGGGGGAAGCTTAGGGGCGGCTAGGTGGCGCAGTGAATAGAGCGCCGGCCCTGGAATCAGAAGGACCTGAGTTCGGAGCCGGCCTCCAACACTTAATCCGCACAAACAAAAACCTAGCTGTGTAACCTTGGGCAAGTTACTTAACCCCAATTGCCCTAAAGGGGACTAGGTGGAGCAGTGAGTAAGAGCGCTGGCCTCGGAGTTTGGATGACCCGAGATCAGATCTGGCCTCAGAAAATGAGCACCCACGCATAAATAATGACTAGCCGTGTAACCTTGAGCAAGTTACTTAACCCCAATTGCTTTAAAAAAAAAATAAGAGGGGGAAGCTAGGTGGTACAGTGAATAGACCAGGGGCCCTGGAGTCAGGAGGACCTGAGTTTAAATTAAACCTCTGACACTTGACATTTAACTAGCTGTGTGACCTTGGGCAAGTCAGTTAACCCTCATTGCCTTGCCTTCCCCCACACCAAAAAAAAAATATTCTATATAAATGCTAGTGATTTTTATCTTTATAATTGTTATTATTACTCACATTAAATCCTACCTTTACATTAAGCTCTGTCTTCTTTTCTTTTCTTTTTTTTTCTTTTTGGTTCAATTACAAAACAACTTTGAACATTCATGATTTAGAATCTTAAGTTCCAAATTCTCTTCATCAATCCTTATCATCTCCCTCCTTGAAAAGTATACATTTAGATATAGATTATATATGCATAGTCATAGAAAACATATTGCACCCTGGGTTATCTCCAGTTATTCTGATGAATATCAGGTCACTGAATCCAGATGGCTTTGGAGGAGAAAGTGAGGCTGGTGACCTTGCACAGTCCTCCCTCACTCAAATCAAAGTTCCTTCTTTTCTTCCTTTCTCTCTCTCTCTCTCTCTCTCTCTCTCTCTCTCTCTCTCTCTCTCTCTCTCTCTCTCTCCTCCCTCCTTAACCACAGTAGCTCCTTACCCAAGCTCCACTTAATGCCTGTATTTTGAACTCTCCTGACTTACAGTCATTGTCAATGGTAACTGTTTCTCTTTGGAAGAGCAAGCCTGAGGATCTTCCCCTCCCAGATGGAATTTTTTTTCTCCTAATTAAAGGAGTCATCTCTTGACTCACTTCTTAAAGAAGCTTATTCACTGTATGGGTGTTACCTCACTCTAAGTGAGTACCTGAAAAGGCCTTAGCCTAAAAGGACCAGGGTCTCCCATTGTATCCTGGAACATCTCTACTCATCCTGATGAATATCTGGTCACTGGATCCAGATGGCACTGGAGGAGAAACTGAGGTCAGTGACCTTATACAGCTCTCCCTCATTCAAATCAAACTCAACTGCAAGTAATGTCATCATTTTCCTGATGCCATGGTACTCTTAGAAAGTGAAGGAAAAACACAATAACAATCTTTGTGTTAGCCAGGTTGCAAAATAAAACACAAACTAAAAAAAATTAAATTAAAAATGTTTTTTTCTTTAAATATATTCTTTGTCTAGAGGTTGATAACATTTTTCATCACAAATTCTTTAGAATTGTCTTGAATCATAGTTTTCCTAAGAATAGCCAAGTCACTCATAGTTAATTATTATGTAATATTGCTGCTATTGTTTACAGCGGTCTCCTGGTTTTGCTCATTTCACTTTGCTGTCAGTTCATATACATCTTCCCAAGATTTTTCTGAAAGCAAACTGCTTGTTTTTTATAGCACAAAAGCATTAAATTACAATCATTTACCCTAATTTGTTTGGTAACTCCCCCCCACCCCGCAATTGGTAACCATCTCCTCAATTTCCAATTCTTCAACAACAAAAAAGAACTACTATAAATATTTTTGTACATGTAGATCCTTTTCCTTTTCTATAATCTCTTTGGGATAGAGATCTAGTATTGATATTTCTGGATCAAAAGGTATGCATAGTTTTATAGCCCTTTGGGCATAGTTCTAAGTTGCTCTTCAAAACAGTTATATCAGTTCACAATTCCACCAACAATGCATTACTGTCCTTAGATTATCACATCCCCTTCAGATCTGATCATTTTACTTTTCTGTCATGTTAGCAAATCTAACTATTAAAAAAATCTTTGCTTAGAAATACGGATCTAATCAAGAGAATTTTATGTTGTACCTGGCAAAGGAACAAAAATCCCTCCATATATTTTTTACCAAACCAAATACCATAGAGTTATAAATCACATAGTAAAATTTGTATCAATATAGTGGCAAATTAAGTCACAGCATGCAATATGCAAAAAATCAGGGAAAATCTCTCACCTGTATGTATTATTCTGCATAATAAAGATATTTTAATAAAGGAAATTCAGTGTCTTGATAAAATCATCTATTTAAAACTACAACAAATCTAAGAAACCATTTAGTCTAATCACATCATTTTACAGATAAAGAAAATCAGGCCAAAGGAGATAAGGAAAATTTTCCAAGGTTACAGAGAATTTAAATAAGAGCTTCAGGATTTGAACCCAGGTAATCTAATTATAAACCCATTGTGTATATAGATGTATAGATAGGGGCATACACACTCATATATATTCATATATATGTGTGTGCATGGAAATGCTTATGTTTCTATGCATATGTTTAAGTTTGAAATTAAAAAAAAGAATTATGAGTCCCTGCACTCAAGGAAGGCATAAGAGGGAGAAATCTTGGTATAATTTGTTATGAACCATAAAGAAAACAATGTATTTTGAAGTTCTTTGCAAACCTTAAGAACTATATTATTATTATTATTACTTCTATTAATACCATTAGTATTATTATAACTATTGAGAGGATCGGCTTCAAATAGTTCAGGGAAGGAAAGCTAGGTTATCTCATGGCATACAATTTTCCAAGGGGAAGTATGGTAGAAGGGCAATTGTTCTATGTAGGCTTACTATGCTAACCCCTTAAGGAAGCATTTAGGTAATATTTTTAAAGCTTAACAGATAAAAGATCCTAATAAAGCAGAGTTTGTATAAAAGATTTTTATTGAAATTCCCACTGCTGTGAAGGGATACCTTAGCATGGCCATTTTTACCTTAGCATGGCCATTTTCCCATGGTGAATGTGGAGATGGAAAAAAAAATATTGATTTTAACTGGATTATCTTTTTTTTTAACCTGAGGAACTATATCCTTTTTTATCTTTGTTTATTAGTTAGTTATTTTTATTGTGTTTTATGATTCACAAGAGTCTCATTGTATTTTAATCCCAAATCTAAATCATTGAATTGCTCTGAGTTCAGTCTGGCCTAGAATAAATGTAGTATGGTAAAAAAAAAAACTATCAAACTGAACAAAAGTTATTCTAATGGAAAAGAAAAAGGGAAAAAAGGAAATTGTATAGAGAGTAAAGTGAGTGTATAAGAAATTCTATGACTTCAATCAAGCAAAGACATGTTAATGATGTAAGCAAGTAAAGTTAATTGGAAACATATATATAATATTGTCCTAAATGTTAGTGTAGTATTAAGGCATTAGACCTTACAATTGCATTAACATTCTTGGGATGTCTCATATAGATTTTCTCAAAATAACACTAAAGTTTAGAGGGCACAAACCTAAATTTCATGAAGAACAATAAAAAGGGTTTTTGTTTGCTATATTGGAGACAAGAGAGAATAAATGAATGAATGAATAAAGATGAGTAGTCCTATTGATCAAAGGCAATGAGAAGACAATAGATGATGGAGAAAAAGATGAAACTATTCACTTCTTATGCAGATTCTATTTTCTCTACCAAAATGTTGAGAAAATGTGTTGGAAGAAAATAGTAAGACAAATTGCTACGAGAGGTATCTTGTAATAGTTGAAGGATCATTATGTGAGAAAAATATCTATTATTTTCATTTTCAGTAGATTCAGAGACCAGTATTTAGAATAATAGGCAAAGTCAAAGAGAACAATATTCCAACTGAATAGAACAAAACATTTCTTAAAATAATATCTAGAAAGGGCAAAGCAAAGATTGTGGAATCTCTCTCCCCAATTCCCCTCCAAATAATTTTAAAATAATTTCTCAAATCAAATTCAGGAATAACAAAACCAACAAAAGGCTGATGTGAAATGATTTTCCAACCCAGAACAACTTAGGAGGTTAGTAGGAAAAATTTGTCTCAACAGGATGGAGGCAGGCTCTGGACAAGCAGCATAAGCACTGCAGAGAGTGCCTTGAGGGCTTCTGCATAATCAGGGAAACAGCTTTAGGAGCTCAAAGCAGACAAAAGGGCGATGGGGTACAGGAGATAACTGGTCAGAAGCAAATTACAGAGGAACTCTTTGCTGACACTGGATGCAGGATCCTGTTACATTGCACAAATATAGTTTTGGGTTATAGGAGGTGAGGGGGGATGAGATAGCAAAAGTCTTAGTCACAGTTTTAGGATAGAGAGGAGTGCTTGTGATTGCTCACTTAGGAAAAGGGAATTGAAAAGTACAGGGAGGTCTTATCCCAGGTCCAGGGTTAAGAGGAATAGTATCTCTCACCTGAGTTGCATTTACAGGGCCAGAAGGAGCAAAAGTACTCAGGGCCACAGGGTACCAAGGGTCCTGTTCCCAGTTGGGAGAGGGCAGGACATATAGAACAGTGGTTTTGGGCCACAGCACAGTCCAAGAGAACACTGACCACACATCTCCTTAAATCATACCATCTTGGAAGATCTGGAAATTTTCAGACTCCCAAACTATTTGCCTAAATAGAAAAACCTAAAAATCTGAAGCTTGGGACAGTGGACTCTACCCAAGGGACAGAGCTGAAGATTAACATAAAGTTCAAAGTCAAGATGTAAACTGGAAAGAATGAGCAAACAACAAGAAAAGAACCTGACTAAAGAAAGTCATTATGAACACAGAGAAGATAGAGACACAAACCCAGAAGAAGACAATGGAAATCAAAGCAGCTACATTCACATTCTCAAAGAAAAATCTGAATTACAGACAAGCCTAAAAGAATTCCTAGAAGAGCTAATTTTTTTAACCAAATAAAAGATATAAAGGAAAAATTCAGGAAGTAAATGAGAGTGATGCAGGCTTGGTAAAGGAGGGACACACACCCACACACACACACACACACACACACACACACACACACACACACACACACACACAAAATACAGAAGAAAATAACACCTTAAAAACAGAATAGACCAAATGGCAAAAGTGACACAAAAATCCACTGAAGAGAAGAACTCCTTAAGAAGCAGAATTTGTCTAGGAGAAAAAGACACAAATGTTCACTGATATTTTAATCCTTAAAAAATTAGAATTGGACATGTAGAAGCCCATGATTTCATGAGATACCAAGAACCAGTTAAAGGAAATCAAAAGAATAAAAAAATAGAAGAAAATGTAAAATATTTCATCGGGAATACACTGACCTGGGAAAGAGATTGAAAATACATCATTTAAGGATTATAGGACTACATTATTTAAGGCAAAAAAGCCCAGACATAATATTACAAGAAATTATCATGGAAAATTGCCATGATACCCTAAACCTGAGGATAAAAGAGAAATTGAAAGCATTCATTGATCACCATATGAAAGAGATTCCAAAACATATATACTCAGGAATATTATAGTTAAATACCAGCAGTCTCAGATGAAGGAGAAAATATTGCAAATGGCCAGAAAAAATATATAATTCAAATGTTGTGGAGCCACAGATCACATAAGATGTAGTAGCTCCTACACTGAAGGAGCAGAGGGCTTGGAATATGATACCCTAGAAGGCAAAGGTAGGGGTTACAAGCAAGAATCACCTATCCAAAAAGACTGAGTATAATCTTTAGGGGAGGGGGGTGGGGAATTCAATGAAATAAAAGACTTTCAAGCATTGGAAAAGAATAGAGCTGAATAAAAAAATCTCATTTACAAATATAAGACTCAAGAGAAGCATAAAAAGGTAAACATGATAAAAATCCACAAGAAAAAAAATCAGTAATGTCTAGCTGTTTACTTTTCTGTAAGGAAATTTGATATTTATAATGAAGAATCTTATCATTATTTGGGTAGACAGAAAGAATATACATGGACAGAGTTCACCAGAAGGAGTTGACTATGAGGGGATGATTTGAAAATAAATAACTAAAGGATGGGAAAGAGGTATCCTGGGGGAAGGGGGAATGGAGTAGAAAAATAGGAAAATTTAATTCACATGAAATGATATGGATGTATTCACTACCAATCAAGATGAAATTAAAGCAATTTATAGAAGCTATTTTGCTCAATTATATGCCAATAAATCCCAAAACCTAAGTGAAATGGATGAATATGTTTGGGTATGTATGTGTGTACATGTGTGTATCTGTTTGTGTATGAGTGAATATGTGTCCCAAATTAACAGATGAAGAATTGGGATACTTAAAAAAAATTCATCTTACAAAAATAATTTGTATAAAATATCAATGAGCTCCCTGTGAAAAAATCTCCAGGACAAGATGGATTCACAAATGGATTCTACCAAATATTTAAACAACAATTAATTACAATACTGTATGAACTATTTTGAAAAAAAAAAATTGGCAAAGAATGAGTTCTACCAAATTCCTTCTAGGATACAAAAATGGTGCTGATAACCAAACCCGGAAGAGCAAAAAACAAGTGAAAAAACAACAACAACAACTAATATCCAATTTCCCTAATCAACATTGTTGCAAAATTTCAAATAAAATATTATTAAGGAGAGTAGAGCAATATGTCACAAAAATCATATACTATGACCAGGTGGGATTTATACCAGGAATGCAGGGACAATTAAATATCAGGAAATCTATCAACATAACTGACCATATCGATAACAAATCAACAAAAATAATATGATTATCTCAGTAGATTCAGAAAAAGCTTCTGATAAAATACAACACTAAATGCAATTTTAAAATGAAAAAAAGCATAGGAGTAAATTAATTAAAATAATTAGTAGTATCTGTCTAAAACCATTAGCAAGCATTGTCTATAAAGGGAACAAGCTAGAATATTTCCAAATAAGATAAGGTGTGAAACAAGAATTACAACTACAATTCAAAATTGTGCTAGAAATGTTACCATTACCAATTAGAGAAGAAAAAGAAATTAAAGGAATCAGATAGGAAATGAGGGAACAAAACTATCGCTCTTTGCATACAATATGATGATATATTTAGAGAATCCTAAAGAATCAACTAAAAAACTAGCTAAAATATCTAACATCTTCAGAAAAGGTGCAGGGCATAAAATAAACCCACATAGATTACCTGCATTTCTATATATTATTGACACGATCTAACTTGAAGATATAGAAAGATAAATTCCTTATAATCACCTAAAAGAGAATTGTATACAAATACAAAACTGCCAAAATAAACCCAGGAACTATATTAACACTAATATAAAATACTTTTCATATTGAAAAGGCAGATCTAAACAATAGGAGAAATATTAATTTCCAGGTCAATATAATAAAAATAACAATGCTACCTAAATTAATTTACATTGTTTAAATAAATTACAAATAATATTAAATTTATTTTATAAGAAAAGGTTCTTTATTCGAATTCCTCTTCCATTAATCTGGGATACATAAAAAAATCTATCTAGGGGCGGCTAGGTGGAGCAGTGAATAGAGCGCCGGCCCTGGAATCAGAAGGCCCTGAGTTCGGAGCCGGCCTCTGACACTTAATCCATACGAACAAAAAAAAACCTAGCCGTGTAACCTTGGGCAAGTTACTTAACCCCAATTGCCCTAAAGGGGCGGCTAGGTGGCGCAGTGAGTAAGAGCGCCGGCCTCGGAGTTTGGATGACCCGAGATCAGATCCGGCCTCAGAAAATGAGCACCCACGCATAAATAATGACTAGCCGTGTAACCTTGAGCAAGTTACTTAACCCCAATTGCTTTAAAAAAAAAAAAACTATCTAAATTAATTAATTTACATCTTCTATGTCATACTAATCAAACTATCCAAAAAAAAGTTACTTCATAGGTCTAGAAATAATAACAAAATTCATTTAGATGAACAAATGGTCATGAATATCAAGACAATCAATGAATATATAATGGTTACAAATCACTTTTCATATTTTTGTCAACCTGAATTCAAGAGTAAACAGCCAACACAGCAAAATTGAGTTCTTTAATAGGGGCAAATAAGTTGTAGCCTAGGGTGCCAGGCACAAAGTGTAGGAGTACTTGAGGGTGGGGCTGGGAACAAGTTTTAAGTAGGGTACTAAGGCAGAGGGAAAGACCAAACTACAGGTGAAAGGAGTTAGAAAAGAGGGAAAGGACCTACAGTTTCAAGGGGGTTGGGACCTTCTGTGGTTCCATGAGGTAAGTTGTTTTGCTACTACTGAAAGTACTGGAAGTCCATAAAGCTTGGGAATTCTGGAGGGGAAAGTTTGGACATTCACAAAATAGTCAGAAGCTGGGAGTGATAATGTGTGGTCAGCCTCAGGCAATTCATGGGTCTGGGAATGGGAACAAGGTCTGATTCAGTCAACAGAGTTTGACATTCTCTATCATTTTCTTCCTCTTACACACATATTATCTCAGTGTGGTACAGCTGATAATAGTTTATCCACATTTTATATAGGTAGAAAGTAAGACTCAGGGAGGAAAGCAAGTTTAATATGAGGTAGTCTCTTGTGACAGACTAAAAAGTTAAGGTGATCTTGTACTCTATACATTAAAAGGGCAATAGCTTTCCAAAGTAGAGAGGCAATAGTCCCATTGCACTCTACCCTCTTTAGGGACATCATCTGGAGTACTCTGTTCAATTCTGGGCACTATAGTTTAAGAAGGGAATTGATAAACTGAATGGTGGCCAGAGGATTGCAACCAGGATGGTGATAGTTCTTGAGTCTATGTCAAATGAGGATCAGTTAAGGAATATGAATATTTAACCTGTAAAAGATAAGACTCAAGGGGAACATGATAGCTTTGTTCAAGTATTTGAAACAATGTTGTGTGGAAAAGGAATTAGATATTTTGTTTGGTCCAAGAGGGCAGAACCAAGAGTAATGAGTAGAAGTTTCAAAGAGGCAAATCTCGGCTTAATGTTAAGGAAAACAACAACTTTCTAATAATTAGTTGTCAAAAAGTGGCATGGGCTATCTCAAGGGCTGCTGGATTTCCCCTACTCCGAGGCATTCAAGCAGAAACTGTAACTATTTGACAGTTATGTTATAATATGAGTTACTTTCATGGAATGGAGTGGTTTGGACACAGTTGTCACCTGGTCCCTTCCAGCTCTCGACTTCTGAGATTCTTACGGCTAATAAGTATTTTGTCTGAGATTTGGACCTAGATCTTCCTGAGTATGAGTTCGTATTTTGCTTTTGTATTAAAGGTTTGCATATATATATATACACATATATATATATATATATATATATACACATATATATATATATATATATACATATATATATATATATAAAATTTTTGGAAAACCAAGCGGGCATCGCCCTACATGGTAAAATCTAATCTTAGGTATGATACTATCTAAGGGTGTGATAGTAGAAGGTGATGTTGAAACATTCAAGGCATTAATTATTAATTATGGAGAAGGAAAGAAATAAAAAAGAAAAGATAATATAAAAACTACTTAAAGCTACTTATAGGGAGTAAAGGTAGATTGAAAACTAAAGAAAAGACGGAATGAGGATTTGTTTCAGTAACTAGAAAGAATAGAATAGGAGGGATTTTTACTTAAGAATTGGTTCAGTTGCTTTTCAATCATGTCCAACTCTTTATGACCCCATTTGGGGTTTTCTTGGAAAAGATACTGGAGTGGTTTGTCATTTTCTTCTCCAGTTCGTTTCACAGATGAGAAAACTGAGGCAAAGTTAAGTGACTTGCCCAGGGTTACACAGCTGGTAAGTGTCTATGATTAGATATGAACTCATGATGAGTCGTCCTGACTCTAGGCCCAGCACTCTATCCACTTGGCTA
Organism: Gymnobelideus leadbeateri; assembly: GCA_011680675.1. Lineage (NCBI taxonomy): Eukaryota > Metazoa > Chordata > Mammalia > Diprotodontia > Petauridae > Gymnobelideus > Gymnobelideus leadbeateri. The sequence continues at coordinate 202,084 of WOXC01005618.1, read as the reverse complement.
CTAGTTATTTTTTAGAGTTAGGACCAACATTTTCAATTGATCAAACAAAGAAAACAGAAGAACAATATATTCTAACTATCTGGGAACTGCTATATTCAGGGAAGATGAATTGTGATAATCCTGTAATATTCATTAATTAAATATTGTCTGCCTACACATTCTTGTGGGAACACCTAATAATATATCACATTCTTACCAGTTCTCACAAAGTTGGATTAGGTTTTTTGACACTGAACCACACTCTTAGAGTGATATTGGCTAAGACTTAAGTAAACTTTTACCACATTTTTACATTAAAAAATGCTCTAGTTAATCTGTGTCTCTGGGGCTATTATTATGTGAAGCAATGAGAGCCAGGAGAGATATATCACCTTAATTGGTTACAGAGAGACTTGCCAAAAAAAAAAAAAAATTCCTTTCTTATGCAGAAAAAAAGTAATTGAGGATATGCTTAGGCCCAATAGTGTGCAGACTAATCTTACTTCTTTCAAGGCCTAGTGGACCAAAAGAATGGTCATCTGCAATCTATTGTTCGATAAACCCAAAGACCCCAGTTTTTGGGATAAGAATGCACTATTTGACAAAAACTGCTGGGAAAACTGGAATACAGTATGGCAGAAACTGGGCATAGACCATTATCTAACACCATATACCAAAATCAAGTCCAAATGGGTGCATGATCTAGGTGTAAAGGATGATACTGTAAGCAATTTGGGAAAGCAAGAAATAGTTTACCTGATAGAGCTGTGGAGAGGGGAAGACTTTAGGACCAAACAAGAATTAGAGAGCATTATAAAATGCAAAATGGATAATTTTGATTACATTAAATTGAAAAGCTTCTGCACAAACAAAGCCAATGTAACCAAGATCAAGAGGGAGGTGGGAAATTGGGAAAGAATTTTTACAACCTGTGTCTCTGATAAAGGACTCATTTCTAAAATTTATAGGGAATTGAGCCAAATCTATATGAATACAAGTCATTCCCCAATTGAGAAATGGTCAAAGGATATGAATAGGAAGTTTTCAGAGAAAGAAATTAAAGATATCTATAAGCATATGAAGAAATGCTCTAAATCACTATTAATTAGAGAAATGCAAATCAAAACAACTCTGAGATACCACATCTCTCCAGTCAGATTAGCTAAGATGACAAAACAAGAAAGTGACAAATGCTGGAGAGGATGTGGGCAAATTGGAACGCTAATACATTGCTGGTGGAGTTGTGAACTTATTCAACCATTCTGGAGAGCAATCTGGAATTATGCCCAAAGGATTATAAATAATTTCATACCCTTTGACCCAGCCATACCACTCCTAGGGTTATATCCCAAAGAGATCATAGTAGTGGGAGGAAGAAACATATGTACAAAAATATTTTTAGCAGCCCTTTTTGTGGTTGCAAAGAATTGGAAACTAAAGGGGTGCCCATCAATTGGGGAATGGCTAAACAAGTTGTGGTATATGAATGTAATGGAATTTTGTTGTGCTATAAGAAACGAGGAGGTGACGGATTTCATAATTACCTGGAGAGACTTATACAAACTGATGCTGAGCGAAAAGAGTAGAATCAGAAGAAATTTGTATACAATCACAGACATACCATATCTGTGACGACCAACTATGACAGACTGGACTCTTTTCAGCAATGCAGTGATATAAGTTAATCCCGAAGGACTCAAGAAAGTGAAAAATGCGCCATCCAGAGATATAACTAGAAAGAACTGAGCCTGAATCCTGATGGAAGCAAACTAAATGATCTTGTTCTTCTCATTGTTTGGTTTTACTTCTTCCTTACCATCTTTCATCCCACCTAGTACAATATGCCTTTGTAATTGGAATAATGTTTAATATGAATGCATTTGCAGACCCTATACTGTACTATATGATGTCATGAGGGGAGGAGGGAGGGAAGTAAAGGAAATTTGAAAATCAAGGAACTATGGAATTGAATCTTGTTAACTGAAACTAAACTAATAAATTAATTAAAAAAAAAAAAAAAAAAAAAGAAAAGCTTCTGTACAAACAAAGCCAATGTAACCAAGATCAAGAGGGAGGTGGGAAATTGGGAAAGAATTTTTACAACTTGTGTCTCTGATAAAGGACTCATCTCTAAAATTTATAGAGAATTGAGCCAAATCTATATAATACAAGTCATTCCCCAATTGATAAGTGGTCAAAGGATATGAACAGGAAATTTACAATCACAGACATACCGTATCTTTGATGACCAACTATGACAGACTGGACTCTTTTCAGCAATGCAGTGATATAAGTTAATCCCGAAAGACTCAAGAAAGTGAGAAATGCACCATCCAGAGATATAACTAGAAAGAACTGAGCCTGAATCCTGATGGAAACAAACTAAATGATCTTGTTCTTTTCATTGTTTGGTTTTATTTCTTCCTTACCATCTTTCATCCCACCTAGTACAATACGCCTTTGTAATTGGAATAATGTCTAATATGAATGCATTTGCAGATCCTATACTGGACTATATGCTGTCCTGTGGAGAGGGGGGAGGGAAGTAAAGGAAATTTGAAAATCAAGGAACTATAGAATTGAATCTTGTTAACTGAAACTAAACTAATAAATTAATTTAAAAAAAAGAAAAAAAAAGAATGGTCATCTGCCTCATAAATATTCTAGAATGTTCCTGTGCATCCAGATAGGATTTCAAGTTGATTTAAATGAAACCTTTTTGAGAACTTTTGCCAATATCAATGACTTATTAACATGAGGAATGCCAGCTATAAAGTTAAGGCCTGAATTTCCTAGGGGCATATTCTAATCCAGCATAGAACAAATCTGGATTCATGAAAGGTAGAGAAACCTTCATAATAGTAAAGGACCAGGGATTGTGTTTAGTCATCCTGAAGTATTATCACCACTATATCTTTGTTTTCTTCCATAGTGCCTCTCACTGATAATCTAAATCACCCACACAGAAACTCTGAGGTTAAAACAGACCCTGCAGCTGTTTGTACTACTTACTGCTGTGTTAATTACCATTAATTAGTTTATATTCCTTATTAGAGATAGTTTTCAAATAGTATACTTACTCTACCAAGTCTCTGGAGGGTGATGGTCTCCTTAAGAAGTTTTTAGCCTTCATTTCTCCACATTATGTAAATATCTTTCCTACTGTTGATCTTTCTCTCTGTCTCTAGGTGTCTGTCTGTCTCTTTGTCTCATATAGAAGTACTTATGCACACATACATTATAGAGGGGGAAAAAAACCCACCCTAAATAAATCTAAAATTCATTCAGGTCAGATTCCTTGAGCTAATAGAAATCTCCTTTCTCATCTAACAATTTGTCCATCAAGCCATAGACACCTCTTCATCCTAGAATTCACATCTCAGAAGTAATTAAATGACTTGTCCCAGAATCTCCATTTATGAAGAAGGTCCAGGCCAGTTTTCATGCCTGTAATCCAGACATATTAATTTTGGTTCAACTCTGGGATCTGGTTACCTTCACCTCCTCTTCCTTTTCAACTTTTTATGCTATTTTCCCTATGAGAATGTAAAGCTTTTTGAGGGCAGGAACCATCTTTGCTTTTCCCTTGTATTTGTATTTCCAGTGCTTAGCATAGTTCCTGGAATATAGTGAGGGCTATTAAGATTATTGACTGACTGGCTCCTGTGCTCAGGAACAAATTAATCTTGGTATGACATGAATTAAAGGTATGATCATAACCAAGTCATGGATTCATTTAGATACTTAGATTCATATAATTTTTACATTGGAAGTGGATGGGGAGTTGTCAAAGTTATCTATTTATCTCATTCGGTGCCCTAATCCTACATATAAGAAATATGGTCCAGAGATACTAAATATTTCCCCAAGGTTACTTCGTTATTGACAGAACTGGGACTACAAGCCAGGGCTTCTTACTTTGAATAGGGTTTTTTACTCATTTGTTTTGTTTTGTTTTCACTACATTACAATGTGTCTTATTTTTTTTTTTGTATTTTATATTAAACAATCAAAATAAAGAAGGAAAAATTTTATAAGGGGTCAGGAATCCATGACCTGCAAATACTTGATCAAGCTTGTGTAATTTATCAGAGAATAACAGTTTTAAAAAGCGACCTTAAGATTCATCTAGTTCAACCTCTTACCCCATGCAATATCTCCTTTGAAACATTCCTGACCAGTAATCCTCCAATTTTGTAAACATTTCAGACCCAAAAACAGGGAATTCACAAGCTCAACCATTTCATTTTTAGGCAATACTAAGCATTAGAAAGGTCATCCTTCTACTAGGTCTAAAATGGCCTCCATGTAAGTTATATTCACTGCTTTTAGTTGTCTTTTTGAACTACAGAAAAGAAAGGAATTCCTTTCCCAAACAATAATCCTTGAAATGTCAGGTTTAATCATTATGGATTTACCTTCTTTAGGCTAACAATCATAGACTTTGCCTTTTCCTCAAATAACATAATTTTAGATTCTTTACCATCCTGGTCTCTCTCTTGCACAAGGTCCAGTTTTTGGTATGCTAATGCAGAAAAGATTGTGGTTCACTAAATAAAAGAAATTCCTAGTATAGGAAATTCTTCCACAAACACAGATGAGTAGATCTCGTGATAGTCAGAGCTGAAAGGGACCTTGGAGGCCATTTAGTTCAGTCCTCTCATTTTGAAGATGAAAAAATCTGGTCACAGAGAGATTAAGTGATTTGGGTAGAGTAACCCCACTAGTGAGTATAAACAAGGTTTGAAACCAGGTCTCTCTGAAATCCAAGTTGATTTCCCCATCCACTCTGTTTCAGAGCCTCAAAATATTTCTAATACATCATAACTAATATTTTGTGAGACATATAAAATTTTCTCTATAAAGTCCTACTCCAAGGTCTTATGTTGTGGAGGTGACTCCAGTTTTTTCCAAAAGTATATCAGTGAAACACTAGCTATGAAAGATTTTTCCATTTGGGAAGGCTTTGACTGTGATGGGGTAACTGACAGAGTTTGCTTTCTGAGGATGAGCTTAGTAAGAGGGACTCGTCATTAGTAGATTGGCAATTGGTGATGAACACCTCTAGGTTTACCATAATGAAAGAATTGATAAAGTAGGTACTGTCCAGATAAGGTCAATCAAGATGTTGGAGGACCTTTGAATCTAGATTATATGAGAGTTACTAGAAGGAATTTTGTATTTTTTGGAGAAGAGAAAATTCAGGGGACAAAAGTTATCTGTATTAAAATATTCAAAAGACTCATGTGGCAGAGAGATTAGATTTTGTCTTTTGGGTTCCAGTTAGCAAAACCAGGAAAAATGAGTAGAAGTGGAAAAGAGGGGGTGGGTAGGTGGCATATGAATAGAGCACCGGCCCTGGAGTCAGGAGGACATGAGTTCAAATTTGACTTCAGACACTTGACACTTACTAGCCATGTGACCTTGAGCAAGTCACTTAACCCCAATTGCCCTGCCTTCCCCCCTCTAAAAGAGAAAAAAAATTGCAAAGAGGCAAATCAGAGAAGGAAAAGAGAATAAAATTAAAAAAAAAAATCAAACTACTTCCTAACAATCAGAGTTATTCTGTAGGAGAATGTGTTATTTCAAGTGTTCTCCTTCCTGGTATGTTTTCAAACAGAAGCTGCATAACAACTTTTCTAGAATGTTATACTAGGAGGTCCTTTTGTGATTTTATTGAACTAAATGAGCCCTAAAGTGCCTTCCAGGCCTCAAATTCTGAGATTCTGTGTCTAGAGATCATCTAAAACATGTCCCACATTACAGGAGAGGAATCCGTATGAGAAATAGCATGGTGCAGTGCAAAGATAGCTAGCCCTAGTACTTAGAACAGTGTCAGGCACATAGTAGACATTTAATAAATCTTTATTTTCTGACCTAAGAGTCCAGTAGGCCTAGATTCAAATCTTTTCTCTGATGCATATTATCTCTGTTACCATGGACAAATCATTTAATCTCTCTGTATCCCAACTAATTTACTAAATCAATGTATTGTATGCAAGTTCCCTCTTCTCCATCAGTGGAGTACATTTCCACACCAGAAGTTCCTTGTATGCATAAAATCCTAGATCAGTTTCATAGAACTTTAAGTCCAGTGAGCTATTCATAAATTTTTTTCTCATTTTACAAATGGCAAAGGAAACATTAGAGCTTCTATCTTGCCTTCTCAGCCAACCTTTTTTTTTTACTTTCCCAGACTATTTCTTGACTGTGATAATTGGAGTAATTAAACTAGGGGATAGAACTTGGATGAGGAAAGCTTTATGATTGTTTATAAGTAAATAGTAGATGGCAATTGCTTTGCCAAGTAGAATCTACTTCTCCTATGAGAATGACTGATGAAACAGCCCTTAAATAGATAATACTCAAAGCAGCCCCACATCTCACTATGTAGTTTATAGAAATGCAAACACAAAATATCCCAAGGAAGTATATGCCAGAGGAATCGGTATGTGAAGGAAATTTGATAAGATGGGCATAATAATAGCCATAAAATAATAATTGTTACTCCAACCATAACATGCTCTGATTCTCCTTCTCCCCTGTGAATTAATAGTTACAACCAACTGACAGTTTAAAAATAGTTCACACTCAAACTGTGATCAGCTCTGAAGTTGTTAGCATGAGGTAATGATCTTTTATTTTATTTATTTATTTTTTTACTTCCATCTCTTCATTTACTTCTAAGTGGTAAATATATAAAGGTCATCCCTGTGTGTGTAGGAACCATAAAGCTTTGCTGCTGTGCTGATGTAGATCCAACAGAGAGCTCCCAAGTTAATTACAAACTTGTTCCCCACAGCTATTAAGAACTCACCTGTGCAAAATAAGGAAACGAAATCAGCTCAGTCATGTTAGTCCCTGCTGTTGCTACATATTCATGGGGGAAAGGTCAACATTTGATTTAATTCAACTCAATAAGCATTTGTTAAGTACCTACTATGTGTCAGGCTTACTAAAATCCAAGGAGATATATAGGATAGATAGTGGGTCTTAAAGCCAGAAAGATCTGGGTTCAAGGTCTGCTCCTGATATATTCTATCTCATCACTTATCCTTGCAATGCTCTGGGGTACTCTCTAAATTTCAGAGAAAGTACCAGCTTTCACTGAAGAGGTAAGGGTCCTCACCAGTAAGCTTCCTATACCAATGAAATCACAGGTTCAATCCCTCTCCTCTATGTGTTGTGCCTTGTGTTTTTTTGTTTTTTTTGCTTGGGGGTGGAAAGAAGTAGGGGTAAGTAGAGGGGAGAAGGGGAGAGTGGGGGTTTGGGGGGGAAGGTGTTATAAAGATAAAAATTAAACAGTCCCTGCCTCAAGTAGTTGACATTGTACTGAGAGAAAAACTATATATACACAGTTAAGTGAATGCAATATATATATATATATATATGCATATATATATTTTAAGTGTATATATATATATGTACACTTAAAATACATAGCTATTTGAGGGGGTGGAACTAACTGAGGAAATCAGGGAAAGCCCTTTAAAGGGAGTGGTACTTGAGATGTCTTGAATGGAAATAATTTCAAGAGGCACAAGGGAGAATGGAAAACATTCCAGAAATGAAACAAAAATGATAAATATTAAAGGGACAATTACTCTCTTCCCCTTCCCAAATTAACTTTGTCAATATAGGACAAGGAAGGCATGGTTAGAGAGCAATTCGTTTCAATCAGTACAGCAATCAAGCATACATTAAGAACTGGCAATGTGCCCAGCATGGTATGGTACTGGGTACTGGAGATCCAAAGGAAAGGCAAAAAACACTCCTTGCTCTCAGAGTACTCATCTCAGTGGTGCATTCTTTAAAAAAACATGAAATAAATAAAAAAAAAACCCATGAAATATTTTGTTTTCACATTGCCTATATTTTACCCTGTAACTCATTTCCTAATTTTAGAGAGCCATTTATGATAATAGAGAGAGAGGGAGAGATAAATAGATGGATGGATGGATGGATGGATGGATGGAAGGATGGATGGAAGGACAGATATTTAAAAAAAGAGGAAAAGAAGATAAAAAATATGAGCAATCACTACGTCACAAAAAGCTGAATGTATATACAATATTACATACATGTAGGCCCCCAACTTTGCAAAGGAGCTGGAGGACATGCCTTCTGTATTCCATCTTTGAGGGAAATCTTATTTTTTTAGATCATTTTATAACATTTAACTTTCACTATTTCATGGCTGTGGTATTTTCATGTATTTATTTTCCTTTCTCTGTTTATTTCATTTTGCATCTATTTATGTACATCTCCCCAGGCTTCTCTGTATTCAATGCATTCATCATTTCTTACAACGCAGTAGTAGCACAGGCCTAGATTTTGAGTCAAAAAGACCTGAGTTTGAATCCTGCTTCAGATACTTATTAGTTGTATGAATCTGGGAAAATTACTCAAGCTTCTCTTGATCTCAGTTTCCTCATTCATGTATCTACTTCCCCTTTTTTGTTTTTTGTTTTTTTCTGAGAAGATCAAAAGTAGTAGCATTTGTAAAGTGCTTAGTAAAAACTTAAAGTGCTATGTAAATGCTTGCATTTATGTACCATAGGTTGCTAGCTAATCTCCAGTCAGTGGACAGCTACTTTGTTTCCAATTACTTACTAGGACAAAAAGTGTTCTTATAAGTGTTTTGACACCTATAGAATCTTTTTTGTGGAATATATGGAGTTTTTCTTTTGGTGATGACCTCCTTATATATGCCTCTAATGGTATATTTTAATAAAAAATTCTTAAATTATTTATCTTTGAATTTACTATGTGCCTAACAGATAGTAGGTCCTTAATAAATGTTTGTTGTCTGGACTTCATATAAACATCATACTGATGATAATAAGTGAGTCAAAATGAGCATAGATGCTATACTATATTCTTTCTACTACAGAAACATATCTAACTATAGTAATTGTGCAAAAAACATGGAGACTGGAGACAGAATGAAATAAGCTAAGGCAGCATTTCTTTATCTCTTCAGCATTGACACTACCTTTATCTTTCACTTATTAAGCAATAACAAAGGGTGAGGTATATTATCACAAAGGAGTTGAACTTATTTTTGGCTTTTTCTTTTCTAAAAAAAAGTTTCTTCAGATCAATAAACTTTTGCTTTGCTTCAAAGTTAGACCACAATGTTCTGTCCTTTAACTTAAAGTGTAAAGTAATGCTATATGGATATTTGAAAGGAAAGCCTCAAAATATATAGTTTATGAATAAGTTTATTAAACAAGAGAAGTAATGGGAAAATTCTAGGAAACAATGGACTCATAGAACATTTTATAGGTCATTGAAAAATGGAAGTGCATATGATTTCTTGAAATGAATGACTAAATGAGTTAATGAATGAATATTGATGTTTTACTACTGGGATTTCTAAATACTTACTGTAGAAATGATATACAGATAACTCAGACATGAAAAAAATATCATGAGCAGACAAACACAGAGATTTTGCTGGAAGTATTAAGATATCAGAGCATGTGGATTAAATTCTTGAAAGGGTCTATGATCCCATCAATGTGGGTGTATGCCCTCCAAGGATTCAGTTCATACTCATCCATGCCTACCCATAGTTCATAATTATTGTGGGCAACTCCCAGTCAAAACACCATAGGGATGCTTCTCAATTTGCTGAGAGTCTTGTGTAGATACCAGTGGAACATTGTGCTTTTACAGCAGCTATCTCTCATTTTTACTATGCAATTGGCTACTAATGTATTTGTCTGATAATATAACTTCCCATAGGGAATTCATTATTTACAATGTGTTGCAAATCTGCTCACATTAACCACACACTTTTATGTTATCCTTTGGGAGGTCCTCAAATTCAATTTTTCAGACATTTAAGAGTTCTATCTTTCTCAACCACACAATACCACTGGGATCATCAAAGGAAGCAAGGTGGCATAGCGTGCTGGGCCTATAGTCAGGATTAAATTAAATGAATGAATTAAAACCCAACCTCAGACACTTACTAGATGTGTGTCCTTAAGCAAGTCATTTAACCTCTGTTTGCTGTTAGTTTCCTCAACTATAAAATGGAAATAAATAATAGTACCTATGTCTGAGGTGTGTCAAGAGGATACAGTGAGATAATATCTGTGTATTGTTTTGTAAACTTTAAAGTACTATATTAATTTATTGTAAAATACTTATCACAGCACCTCATACATAATAGGCACTGGTCTAATTCTTGCTTCTATCATCATGATCATCATGATCATGATCATCATCATCATCATCATCAATCATCAGCTTTATGTGGGCAATCCTTCTGGCAATCCTTCTATTGATACAGCTCATTCAAGTTCGCCTGTGCTGAACTATTCTTATTAATGCCTTTCCCAACAAACTTTCTATACTCCTGTGTAGAACCATTGTCTTCCTTGGATTCTCCTGATATTATGTAGATTCTAATAGAGCATAAAATATTTTCATTTCTCCCACTGAATTAATTGCTTGCCTTTTTTCCCTGATCATACATTAATTTGATAACATCCTTTAAACCACTGCTCCTGTGTAGGCTATTTTTTTTTGTAATTTATTTGCATTATTTTCATCTATTGACTTCCCACTGCCTAATTTTTCAGTTAAGTACTTTAAACATCACCAGAAAATTATTACTGTAAAAATACAGGGTTTTCTATAGGAGTCATTAAAAGAGATATGGGATTTCACAAAGAGAATTCATTCAGCTATTTGTCTCTTGTTGAAATATCAGTACAGCCCATTTTACATTTGCAGTGTCTGTATAAGATTTTTGTTGTTGTTAGGCATGTCTAACTCTGATTTGGGTTTCTCTTGACCATTTCCTTTTGCCATTTCCTTGTCTAGCTCATTTTACAGATGAAGAAACTGAGGCAAACAGGGTTAAGTGGCTTGTCCAGGGTCATATAGCTAATAAGTATCTGAAGTCAGATCTGAACTCATAAAGTCATTTTGACTCCAGGGCTGGCACTACATTGGGCCACCTAGCTGCCTGTAAAATTTGTGTCATTGTTAATAACCTCTCATTTGGTTTCTCAATAAATATTAAGATTTTTTTTTTGTAATGTCCTTTCCAGATTCTTAGGAAAAAGCAGTTTGAAAGGTCAGTGTTAGGAAGGAAAGGCTTTTATTATGGTAATGGATTATGCACAATAATCAAATTTTAATTACCTTTCCACTCACTGCAAGTGATTGGTACTAGGTCCCACCCTTCTCAACTGAGAAAGGATTAAGATGTTGACAGAAAGAAACTGTCCCTTAGTTGAATTCTTTGAGTAAGGTGGAGGATTCTTAGGGGGAATCGAATGACAGGCATTTAACAATTAAGGAAGACTAAATTTAGGAATACCTCAAAGCCTCAAGCTAGGCCAAAAAAAAAAAATAGAGATAGATTAAACATTTGTATTTCAAAGTAAAATTGTACTAATTTTTTTGTTTCCTTCCCTTCTTAACATAAACTGTAGTTTTATATATTGTGATCTTTTACTTGTTCAAATTTTCAATAAATGCTACCTGAATACTTTTTTAGGGCAGAGATTCATGAAAGGCAAACTGCCAGTTTGGCTATCTCTTTCTCTAAGCTAGAAATGCCTTGGGTAAATTAATGTTAAATTTTAAAAATCAGTTCCTATAAACTCAAGCCTTAAAAATGCATAGTACAACATCTGTATTTAAATATATATATATATATGTTTGTATATCTATACTTATATATATTATGTATTTGTGTGTGTGTGTGTGTGTGTATATATATATATATTTGTACATACACATATAGTTCTGGGTCTCTGGGTCTTTGGTCAGAAATATATCTTTGTGTATACATATATGCATACATGTATATATACACATATACATACGTGTATATATATATATACACATACACACATTTATACACACTGTGTATCAGTTCTATGGAATGTCTATCCAAATACAAATATTAATTAGGATATTATGTATTCTCCATGTTCCTTTACTTTGTGGATTGTTGGGCTGAATGCCTTTGACTTATTATGGATTCATTTAGAGGGCTCTGCAGTGTTCTGGGGCTTTATGCAACAAGGAAATGTTATTCACAAGAAAGGAACACACTCTTCAATTTGGATTTTGTGTCAGACATGTCAAAAATAGTGGGAAACATCTTTGAACACGTGGCTCCATGTTCCATGTGTGGTTTCGCTTTTAAGAAGCAGATCTTATCATGCAGATTTATCTGTTACATCTATCAAGGTATCTTGTATGATTTAGACACATGAACAGGTGTGACATTGCTGCATCATAGTCTGTAACATTGTGTTTTATTTCATTGAATGTTACGTATTTTTATAGTTAAAAATAATAGATAGAATAGTGATAGAGATAATTTCACATGGATTTTGTTGGACGAGATACACAATTTCTCTAGGCCTCATTTTCCTCATCTGTAAAATGTAGTTGTACAAATTGTCTCTAAAGTCTTTCCTAAAATTGTGATTTCATAAGTGGTCTTTTTTTTTTTTTTTAATTAATTTATTAGTTTAGTTTCAGTTGACAAGATTCAATTCTATAGTTCCTTGATTTTCAAATTTCCTTTACTTCCCTCCCCCCTCCCCTCATGACATCATATAGTACAGTATAGGGTCTGCAAATGCATTCATATTAAACATTATTCCAATTACAAAGGCATATAGTACTAGGTGGGATGAAAGATGGTAAGGAAGAAGTACAACCAAACAATGAGAAGAACAAGATCATTTAGTTTGCTTCCATCAGGATTCAGGCTCAGTTCTTTCTAGTTATATCTCTGGATGGCACATTTCTCACTTTCTTGAGTCATTCGGGATTAACTTATATCACTGCATTGCTGAAAAGAGTCCAGTCTGTCATAGTTGGTCGTCACAGATATGGTATGTCTGTGATTGTATACAAATTTCTTCTGATTCTACTCTTCTCGCTCAGCATCAGTTTGTATAAGTCTCTCCAGGTAATTATGAAATCCGTCACCTCCTCATTTCTTATAGCACAATAAAATTCCATTACATTCATATACCACAACTTGTTTAGCCATTCCCCAATTGATGGGCACTCCTTTAGTTTCCAATTCTTTGCAACCACAAAAAGGGCTGCTAAAAATATTTTTGTACATATGGTTCTTCCTCCCACTACTATGATCTCTTTGGGATATAACCCTAGGAGTGGTATGGCTGGGTCAAAGGGTATGAAATTATTTATAATCCTTTGGGCATAATTCCAGATTGCTCTCCAGAATGGTTGGATAAATTCACAACTCTACCAGCAATGTATTAGCGTTCCAATTTGCCCACAACCTCTCCAGCATTTGTCACTTTCTTGTTTTGTCATCTTAGCCAATCTGACTGGAGAGATGTGGTATCTCAGAGTTGTTTTGATTTGCATTTCTCTAATTAATAGTGATTTAGAGCATTTCTTCATATGCTTATAGATATCTTTAATTTCTTTCTCTGAAAACTTCCTATTCATATCCTTTGACCATTTCTCAATTGGGGAATGACTTGTATTCATATAGATTTGGCTCAATTCTCTATAAATTTTAGAAATGAGTCCTTTATCAGAGACACAGGTTGTAAAAATTCTTTCCCAATTTCCCACCTCCCTCTTGATCTTGGTTACATTGGCTTTGTTTGTGCAGAAGCTTTTCAATTTAATGTAATCAAAATTATCCATTTTGCATTTTATAATGCTCTCTAATTCTTGTTTGGTCCTAAAATCTTCCCCTCTCCACAGATCTGTCAGGTAAACTATTCCTTGCTTTCCCAAATTGCTTACAGTATCATCCTTTACACCTAGATCATGCACCCATTTAGACTTGATTTTGGTATATGGTGTTAGATAATGATCTATGCCCAGTTTCTGCCATACTGTATTCCAGTTTTCCCAGCAGTTTTTGTCAAATAGTGCATTCTTATCCCAAAAACTGGGGTCTTTGGGTTTATCGAACAATAGATTGCTATATTCATTAACTGCTGGGTCTCCTGCACCTAATCTATTCCATTGATCCACTACTCTACACCTCTGCCAGTACCAAGCAGTTTTGATGACTGCTGCTGTATAATACAGATGAAGATCTGGCATAGCTAGTCCACCTTCCCTAGCATTTCTTTTCATTAATTCCCTTGATATTCTAGACCTTTTGTTTTTCCAAATAAATTTTGTTATTATTTTGTCTAACTCTACAAAGTAGTTTTTTGGTAAATTGATTGGAATGGCACTAAATATATAATTTAGTTTGGGTAAAATTGTCATATTTTATTATATTAGCTCGACCCAGCCACGAGCAATTGATATTTTTCCAACTATTTAGATCTGATTTTATTTCTGTGAGAAGTGTTTTGTAGTTGTGATCATATAGATTCTGGGTTTGTTTTGGCAAGTAGATTCCCAAATATTTTATAATGTCTACAGTGACTTTAAATGGGATTTCTCTTTCTATCTCTTGCTGTTGAGTTTTATTAGAGATGTACAGGAATGCTGAGGATTTATGTGGGTTTATTTTATAGCCTGCAACTTTGCCAAATTTATTTATTGTCTCAAGTAGTTTTTTACTTGATTCTCTAGGATTCTCTAAGTATATCATCATATCATCTGCAAAGAGTGACAGCTTGGTCACTTCTTTGCCTAATTTGATTCCTTTGATTTCTTTTTCTTCTCTAATTGCTACTGCTAACGTTTCAAGTACCAGATTGAATTAGAGGGGTGATAGTGGACACCCTTGTTTCACTCCTGATCTTATTGGAAAGGCTTCTAGTTTATCCCCATTGCATATAATACTTGCTGATGGTTTTAGATAGATGCTTGCAACTATTTTAAGGAAGGCTCCATTTATTCCTATACTTTCTAGTGTTTTTAATAGGAATGGGTGTTGTACTTTGTCAAAAGCCTTTTCTGCATCTATTGAGAGGATCATGTGGTTTTTGCTAGTTTTGTTGTTGATATGCTCAATTATATTGATGGTTTTCCTAATATTAAACCATCCTTTCATTCCTGGAATGAATCCTACCTGATCAGGGTGTATTATTTTTGTGATAAGTTGTTGGAGTCTTTTGGCTAATATTTTATTTAGAATTTTTGCATCTAAATTCATGAGGAGATTGGTCTATAATTTTCTTTCTCTGTTTTATCTCTTCCTGATTTAGGAATCAGTACCATATTTGTGTCATAGAAAGAGTTTGGTAGGACTCCTTCTTCACTAATTTTCCCAAATAGTTTGTAGAGTATTGGAATCAATTGTTCTTTAAATGTTTGATAGAATTCACTAGTGAACCCATCTGGCCCTGGAGATTTTTTCCTAGGGAGTTCATTGATAGCTTGTTTGATTTCTTTTTCTGAGATGGGGTTATTTAGGTAATTCACTTCCTCTTCAGTTAATCTGGGCAATTTGTGATTTTGTAAATATTCATCCATTTCACTAAGATTGTCATATTTATGTGCATATAATTGGGAAAAATAATTCCTCATTATTTTTTTGATTTCCTCTTCACTGGAGGTAGATTCACCCTTTTTATTTTTGATACTCATAATTTGGTTTTCTTCTTTCTTTTTTTATCATATTGACTAAGGGTCTATCAATTTTGTTGATTTTTTCATAAAACCAGCTCTTGGTTTTATTTATTAATTCAATGGTTTTCTTAATTTCAATTTTATTAATCTCACCTTTGGTTTTCAGTATTTCTAATTTAGTACTAAATTGGGGATTTTCAATTTGTTCTTTTTCTAGCTTTTTCAATTGCATGTCCAATTCACTGACCTCCCTTCTCTCTGCTTTAATTAAGTATGCACTCAGGGATATAAAACTTCCCCTGAGAACTGCCTTTAGTGCATCCCACAAATTTTGGTATGTTGTTTCATTATTATCATTCTCTTGAATGAAATTATTGATTGTTTCTATAATTTCTTCTTTGACCCACCAATTTTTTAGGATTAAATTATTTAGTTTCCAATTAGTTTTTAGTCTATCTTTCCATGGCCCTTTATTGCATATAATTTTTATTGCATCATGATCTGAGAATGATGCGCTTACTATTTCTGCCTTTCTGCACTGGATTGTGAGGTTTTTATGCCCTAGTACATGGTCTATTTTGAGTATGTACCATGCACTGCTGAGAAGAAAATAAATTCCTTTTTATCCCCATTCAGTTTTCTCCAGAGATCCATCATATCTAGTCTCTCTAAGATTCTATTCACCTCCTTAACTTCTTTCTTGTTTATTTTGAGGTTAGATTTATCGAGTTCAGAGAGGGGGAGATTAAGGTCCCCACTAGTATAGTTTTGCTATCTATTTCTTCCTCTAATTCCTTTAACTTCTCCTCTAGGAATTTAGATGCTATAGCACTTGGTGCATATATATTAAGTAGTGATATTGCTTCATTCTCGATGGTGCCTTTTAGTAGGATATAGTTTCCTTCCTTATCCCTTTTAATTAGATCTATTTTTGCTTTTGCTTTATCTGAGATAAATATTGCTACTCCTGCTTTTTTTACTTTAGCTGAGGCATAATAAATTTTACTCCAACCTTTTACCTTTACCCTGTGGGTATCCCTTTGTTTCAAATGTGTTTCTTGAAGACAGCATATTGTAGGATTATGGTTTTTAATCCATTCTGCTATCCACCTCTGTTTTATGGGAGAGTTCATCCCATTCACATTTACAGTAATGATGACTATCTGTCTCTTCCCTTCCATCCTATTCCCTCCCCTGTTTATGTTTTTGTTTCTTCCTTCTCCCTTCCCCTCCTTGAAGTTTTCCCTTTTGACCACCCCTCCCTCAGTGTTCCCACCCAGTGACCCCCCTTCTTAACCTACCCTCTCCCCTTACTACTATTTCCCTCCCTTATAATCCCTCCCTTTAGTCTCCTCCTTTTCACACCCCCCTTACCCTCCCACTATCTATAGGACACAACAAATTTTTATACTTATCAGAGTAAATTACTCCCTGTTTGATTCCAAACCAATGAGAGTAAATTTCAAACAATGCTCCTCTCCCTCCCTCCAGTTCCTCTATTTAATGAATTTATGTGTCTATTCATGTTAGATTCTTAAACTTCACTGATTAATTTGATCCTTCTTTGAACCAGAACCAGTGAGAATAGTTTTTAAATGATGTTCCTCTCCCTCTTACTTTCCCTTCTTCTATAGTGTGTTTGATGCCTCTTCAGATGGCATATTTTACCTTTTCCTAGCTCATCCTTTCCTTTTTCCCATTACAGTACCATTGATCCCCTTAATAGTCTTTTTTTTTTTTTAGACTCCATGTTAGTGCATTCATACCCACACCCTCTAAGTATAACCCTTTTGCAGTTCATGATAATCATAGAGATTTCAAATATTGACAGTTATCAGCTCCACATATAGGGATGTGAACATTTTGCTCTTGTTGCATCCCAAGTAATGAGCTTGTGTTTGTGGGTGTGGGTATGTGCACTTCTGCATGTGTGAGTCTATGTTGCCCTTGTTTACCTTTTTATGTTCTTCTGGAGTCTTGTAATTGGAGATCAAATTTTCCATTGAGCTCTGGCTTTTTCATTAGGAAAGTCTGGAAGTCCCTTACTTCATTAAACATCCATCTCCTTGCCTGAAAGATTATGCTCAGTTTTGCCGGGTAGTTGATCCTTGGTTGTAGTCTTAGCTCTCTTGCCCTACGAAATATCAAATTCCAGTCCCTCCACTCTTTTAATGCAGAAGCTGCTAGGTCCTGTGTGATCCTTACTGTAGTTCCTCGATATTTGAATTGTTTCTTTTTGGCTGCTTGTAGAATTTTTCTTTAATCTTATAATTCTGGAATTTGGCTACTATATTTCTTGGAGTTTTCAATTTGGGATCTCTTTCAGGAGGAGTCCGGTGAATTCTATCAATAGCTATTTTATCTTCTGATTCCAGGACTTCAGGACAGTTTTCTTTGACAATCTCTTGGAGGATGTTGTCTAGACTGCTTTTCTCATCATGGCTTTCTGGTAGACCAATAATTCTTAGGTTGTCTCTCCTGGATCTGTTCTCTAGGTCAGTTATTTTCCAGTGAGATATTTTACATTTTCTTGCAATTTTTCGATCATCTTGTTTTTTTCGATTGACTCCTGCTGCATCATAGAGTTCTGAGTTTCAGTTTGGTTGTATCTAATTTTTAGTGAATTATGGTCTTCAATAAGTTTTTGAAGTTCCTTTTATAGGGAGGTATTTTCTTTTTCCAAGTTGGTCATTGCCTCCCTGATTTGGTCTTTAAAATTTTTCTTAAGCTCCTCCAGGAATGCTATTTGGGCTTGAGACCAGATCATGTTTCCCTCTGTGGTCTGTGGTGTGGGCAGAGAGTCTATATTGTCCTGTGTGTTTTGTTGTTCTTGCCTGCCCTGCATAGTATGCTCGAATAGACTTTCTTGCCTTCCCCTTCTCCTTTTCAGCTTCCTTCCTTCCCATTGTGACTTCCTGTTTCTTAGTGTCTCAGGCTATGAGTTTGGGCCCTGATCCTTGACTTTGAATACCTCTGGGTGGCTAGTTTATGGCTAAGTCAGGGAAGTCTGTGAGGAATGTAGATGTGTAGGTGGGGATGAGTCTGACCACTTCAGATTTCTGCCTCTATACGCCTGGGCTATAAGTAGGCTTTTGTTGGTGAGGTGAGGTGGGGCTTGTTGGGTCCCCTCCCTCTCTTCTCTTTAGATTCCTGGCTGACTCAGTTACACCCTTTCTTGGAGATTCTCAAGCCTGAGGCTATTTCCATTAACTTGGGATTTCAGTCTGGGTGGGAGACTTATCTTTGGGTTTTCTGCTTCATGCAGGAGGGATGGGAGGATTGGAGCAGCTAGAATTTACTTTGCCATTCCAGCCCCTGTATCATACAGGCAGGCAGTTTCTAAATTTCCAGGCTGGGGGCTGAATGCAGCCTGAGAAGCCACTCTCTCCACTGGGGCCCGACTCTCCTACCTGGCTCCAATGATCCGTTCCCTCTGCGAGATGACTGCGATTCGTCCTTGGTAAGTCTGCAGGCTGGGGCTTTTTCTCTCTCTGGTGTAGTCTGCTTGCCTGCTCTTAGGTCTGAGCTGTGCAGACCCCACGCGCTCTGCGCTCGACCTGTGCAGACCCCACGCGCTCTGCGCTCGACCTGTGCGGGCACTCTGGGCAACCTCCTGTGCTGGATTCTGCCACACTCTGTCTTCCACTGGGCTTCGTCACTCTGGAATCTGCTCAGATTTACCCTTTTGGACTTAGTGACAGAGGAGCTCAGCGAGGTTACTGCTTCCTTTCCGCCATCTTGGCTCCGCCCCCATAAGTGGTCTTTTTGTTACCCCATAGAGTTTGTGCAGGGAATTTTTCATAAAAAAAAAAACACTGGCGAAAACCAAACCAAACAAAATAAAAACTCTAAGATATTGCATTTACAAAAACCATAACAATCCTAACCCATTTAACACATTTAGGAAATGTTACTTTGGAATTTCCTTGAAATGTTAATGATCTAACTCATTTGTTAATAAAGATAGCAGATCCAAACATGTAATTTCCATTTCAGAAGTATGTTACTGGACTATTCATAGACTCAGTCAAAAAGAAGAGTTTTCATAGAATGGAAATGCATTAAGGACACTGGTTAATCATATATAATTATCATTAAGTTTACTGGTCACTCTGGGTACCTGTTAATATAGGTGACATGCAGAAACAATTACTGGGGAAAGTAACTGAATAGTTAGAAAAGGAATTAGACCTTGCTCTCCTCTTCTGGCCCTTCTATTTGGAAGCTCTTAACAAAGCTCTGAGGTAGGGGACACACAGACACAGTGAATGCAAGGTACTTTCTGTTATACCCTTGAGTTAGCAGCTGCTGGAGGATCACTGATGATTTTCTGAGCCAAACGAACAGCTATTTATTGGGGATTGGGACAATTCTATAGTAAAGAATGGTGGTGGAGGCCAGAAATTAGAATAAAGGGACTCAATAACAAAATAAGAAATCAAGTTGATTCCAGAAGAAAGGAGAGTAGTTAGAACATAATCTCATAGATTTGGAACCGGAAAGGAATTTAGAAGTCACCAAATCCAGCCATCGAATTTTTACAGTTAAGGAAGCTGAACCCTAGACAAGAGGTTAACACAGCTATTAAGTGCTGAGTCAGAATTTAAACCTGACTCTTTCTAATTCCAAGTCCAAGACTCTTTCCAACCCCATAGAGTAAATCAGTAACTGACACTACACCAAGCCTTGGTCTCTTGACATCAATACATAGGGCAGAGAAATGATTTTTCAGTTAGTAAGTTCCATGCATATTTTAACTGAACCTTTAAGATATGAAGGGGGATTCCCACTCACTGGAAAGTAAGCTCTATTTTCTTACTAATTTGATTAGACTTAAGATCCTTTTATGTTCTTTACATGCCTTTTAATTCATTTGTTTTATACTCTATTGCTTATTGTTAGCCTCATCCTTTTGGGAGGTACTGAAAATCCCTAGGGTTGAATCAGAAAGGGTTAAATTCAATAGCATTGGATTTTCCTAGATCAGGGGTGGGGAACCTGTGACCTCCAGGCCACATGTGGCCTACTAAGTCTTTGAGTGGGGCCTTTTGATGGAGTCCAAGTTTTAGAGAACAAATCCTTTTATTAAGGGAATTTGTACTGTGAAGTTTGGATTCAAAGGGCTCCACTTGAGAACCTAGAGGACCACATGTGGCCTCAAGGCCACAGGTTCCCCACCCCACCAAAGATGGCAAAGAATAGAAATAAAAGGAAAAAAAAAAGAGGCACAGAGGAATTGCTGGCAAGTCTTCAAAATTCAGCCCAAGTTGACTTTCTATGCCATGGATTAAACTAAAATTAGAAAGTCCATATTCTACTTGAAACCTGACCAATTTATCGAAGTATCTTGTGGTCATAGAAAGACTATTCCTCCACTCTCAACCCTCTTTCGATCAGATGAAAATAGGGTATGGATTTGCTAAAGTGACATGTAAATTGCTCTGAAAAATCTGATGTTTTTATACTTTAAATGCTGATTGAATAGAAAATTCTATAGACTCAGCTATCAACAATATAAGTAATATACTCTTCATTTAAAACAAGATGCTTCAGCTGCATTGGTTTATCCAATTATTCCAAGAGGTCAATCTCCTTAACTAGGAACCATGAAGCAAGAAGAAGTAATGCCAGCAAAGACCTAATTAGATGCTACCCTTCTGTCTGACGTGCTTATTATAGTTATAGGCAAGTGCTCCTTTGAACATATCTTTTCCTGTTGTGATAAATACATAACAAGGAATATATATGGAAATGTGTAGAGATAGTCACTTGCTATGACTTTTAGATGAAAACATCAGCTTCTTAAGCCAGTCTATTCCTGTTATTATCATTTGCCTGAGGATGGAATTAAGAACATACAAATGTCACTTCTGAATGACATCATTAGCTTGGGTTTCAGGTCCTGAATCGATCATTACCTAAATTTGTGATGTTTCTAAAGTAACCAAATCATTCATTTTCCACATCTATAAGATGGGTATAATAATATTTTATCAATATGCTTTTGATTAAAATATAATAATATATGCAAAGTTCTTTAAAAATAAAATATATATGTTGTATAATATATATTATAATAGCATATTATTATGTTATTGCTATTATCATTATTATTATTATTATTATTGTTAACTCTTTTTTTGTTACTATGGTGGAGACCTTCACACCTAATGTTGTGAAGAAAGCACTGCTTAGAAGGTCTAAAAATAATGTAATGTGATTATTATGATCATATTTTTGAAGCAATGAGTAGTATTAAACCAGTTAATTATAAGCATATTTCATTGCATGTCGTGTAGCACCTTTAATGTTTTGTATATTATTAATGACTTCAAATGGCTTTGTTTTATTCAGCAAGAATAGAACTCCCATGGATAGAATTTCATCCATGACTTTATTTTTCTTACAAATTACTTTCTTTTCTTTTACCATGCTATTTTTTTAGGAATACCTTTCAAATGAAGCTTAAAATTAATTAATTTTTCAGAATTATTATTTTTTTCTTGTTGATATATTTTCCATTGGAAAAGAAGAATTTCTCCAGGACAGTGTTATATTTTCCTTGAGATTTTTCATGAAGTAAAGACAGTATAGGCTAACAAAAACAAGGTCACCATGGAAATTGTTCATGTTATTTAATTAGATTTACGCATAGTTGTGTATTTTATATAAATGCAAAATTTAAAGTTCAAAATAAAACCTCTAAGAGACCCCAAACAATGAGCTAGACCTATTAATTAAAGAGAGGATAATGATTAGCATTGGGAGAGGGCATTTCTTTCTTTCTTTCCTCCCCCTTTGAAAGTAAACTCTGCCCCCTAATAGGCTGAATGTAATCACATGGAGCCTGTGGTGGGAGGAGTTTACTGAAGGGAAGTAGAGCCCCCCAAGAAGCTGGTATGGAGAGCCAGAGAGACAGTGGGAGAGAGAGGAGGTTGAGGCCAGGAGGTAGAGAGGTTTGTGAGTAAATATTCATCCTATATTGATTTGTGAGAAGACTAAAGGTTGTTGTGCCTCTCGGTGTTATCATGGCTTCTCAATATCTTTGGTACTATGATGGAATTGGCTTACTGGTTTTAAGATTTGTTTTTCCTGGTGTCTAAGTAAATGCTTTGATGGTTCTGTCCTCTATCTGGAGATTTGTTTTGTAAAAATTGGACTTAGTTAAAAGGCCACACCCAAGGACCTGGAAGGCTACATGTGGCCTTAAGGCCATAAGATCCTTACCCTGGAGATCTGCACAAAGCTACTAGCTGTGAGTTTTAGCAAATAACAGCCTCTTGGAAACTTCGTTTTCTCATATGTACAATTGTAGCACTGGATTATATTATCTCTAAATCTTTTATCTCAGCTTCTTAATCATTAAATTTTAAGGTTTTCTTTTATTGCTTATTTTTACTTATATTTTTGCTCAAAGGTCCACTTATGATGGCTCTGCAAGAAATGTTTGATCAAAGACACCCAAACCGAATTCATAACCCTCAAAATAATTAGAATAGATAAACATTCAGTATATTAGTGAAAAACTAAGATGTGCTTTCCAGATTGGGTTGTTAGGCTGATGAGAACAGATTTTTGAAAGATTTATAACATTTCTACTTTTGGTCCTGGCCAGAAATTATGTGAGAACAACCTTTCTAACAGTATAGCTGTCATACTTTTAGTTCCTGTCCCAGCTGTAACTATAGATTGGAAAAAATGAAATATGTTTTCAAGTTTAACTTCCCCAAATGTCACTCTTGGTTACATAATTTCTTCCTCACATTTATATTTTAAAATGATATTAGAAGGTTAGAAGGAATGTAGAAATATTGGATTTCAATTCCAAGGATCTGGATTCTAATCCTAGTTATGCTACCTGTTGAAACTTGAGAAGTCACTGAATCTCTGAACCTTGGGTTCTCACAAAGAAGAAGGTAAGCTATTGGAGAGTAGGAATTATTCAATTTTTTTTTTTATCTTTGGATCTCTAGCACTTACCATAGTCCCCAGAGGAAAATAGCATTTTAATAAATGCTTCTTGATTGATTCATCTCTATAAAAAGGAAGAAATTCTTCTAAATGTTCTCTAAGTTTCCTTTCATCTCTATATCCTGTGATAATAAACAGTTATGCAAACATCTGGATCCCAGTCCTTAGTTACTTTGATTGGCATGCTTCATCACTCCCTTTAAATGAAGAATAAAGACTCACCTAGGGTCAGAACTTTAGCTAGGGTAGCATGACTAGATCATTGCACTAAAGGAGACAGTTGCCCAGGGTCAGGGAATGTGTTCCAGTTGGGAAAATTCAGGGGTCTGATGTGCATTTGTATCCCTTTAACAAAAAAGGCATGTAGAGGTCATAGCAGCTGAATGGAGGTAGAACTGGGAAGTACCATTGGAAACAGACCAGTGAGAAGTGGAACAGAATCTGGAGGAACAGGGGTGGCTAGGTGGTGTGGTGAATAGAGCACCAGCCCTGGAGTCAAGAGAACCTGAGTTCAAATCTGGCCTCAGGCACTTAACACAAAAAGTAGCCCTATGACCCTGGGCAAGTCACTTAACCCCAATTGTCCTCCAAAAAGCAAAAAAAAAAAAAAAAAAGAATCTGGAGGAACAGCTCAAATGTCTCATAAGATTCCTTAAGCAGCAAATGAAGCTGTTAGGACTTAAGATCTGTCCTAGTATATGTGTCTGGCCAGACCTCATCCTAAAAGGGACAATTTAGAAAGCAACCTGCCCGTCTTGATTTGTTTCATATTTACTCCAGACTAGAGACAAGATACAAAATGAATTAAAGAAATGGGGATGCATCTCTCTGGGAAACTTCCATTCTGGGTACTTTTTATTTTGTCCCTCTGACATTTTGTTCTCCCTATCTTCTTGACCTATATTCAGCCTTCACCTGTTTATCAGCCTCTTTTTGATACTCTCTTCTCTGTATTTTTCTTATCACTGTTCTCTTCTTGTTCTCCTCTATGTTTCTGACCACTCATCTGATTCCACTGAGTATCTCCCACCGATTAACCTCAGGATTCCACAAGGATCTGCCCTAGACCCTCTTCTCTTCATCTATAATATTGCACTTGGAGATCTTATAATCTCTCATGTATACAATTATTATCATCTCTCTGCAGATGACTCTAAGATTTATTTATCTATATCTATAACCCTTCTCCTGACCCCCAATCTAGCCTCTTCAATTACATAATGGATATTTCAATACAAATGGCTTGTAGCCATCTTAAATTTAGCTATTATCCTCAATTCCTCACTATCTCTCACACACACTCTCCCCATATGCAGTTAGTTGCCAATTTGTTTTCTACTTTCATAACATCTTTCCTATGTCCTTTTCTCTTCTTTCACCCTACAACCACCCTGGTACACACCCTTACTGTCTCACGTCTGGACTATTATAATAGTTAGCTGGTTGATATGCCTTCCACAAATTTCTTTCCATCTCTCCATTCTCTACTTAGCTTTCAAATTATCTTCCTAAAGTGCAAATCTGACCATTGCTATCCCCATCACCAGTAAATCAATTTCAGTGGTCCTCTTTCACCTCCAGGATCAAATACATAATTCTTTTTTTTCCTGTGAAACAAATGCTTTATTAATTTCAGTTTTACATCATTCATTTCCCTAAGATTTTGAGTTACAATCATTTTGCCCCGGTTATTCCCCTACCCAACCTCCCAGAATAGCAGTCCCACAAGATATCGCTTCCTCCAATCTGCTCTCTCCCATACCTTCTCCCATACCCCCTTTGACTTTTCCATTAGAGGAAGGTGAATCTTTGTGTCCCAATGCCTGCACATCTTATCTCCCAATTATAAGCAAAAGAGTATTAATAATAGTATTTATATATATTTGAAACATTTAATCTTAAGACCTTGAATTTCAGATCCATTTCCTTCCTCCCTTGTCACCCATTCCCTCTGGGGAGATAAGTAATTCAGTATATGTTGTACATGTCTAGCTATGCAAAACATTATCATAGTAGATATATTGTACAAGGCTGCTTACAATTCCCTCCCACTCATCCCACCCCAACCTGGTCCATTCCCCACATGATCCTGTCCCTCTTCTATAGTGGGTACTTCCAACCACCCCTCCCCCCAAGGATACCCTCCCATCCATCTTCCCTCCTCTCATCCTCCTTCCCCTATTCTGCTGCAGGTTGAGATATCCCATTTAGCATGTATGTCATTCTCTCCCTTAACCAAATTCAATGAGAATGTGGTTTTGCCTTTTTGCCTTCCTATTCTTCCCCCCCTTACAACCACTTCCCCTTGCTTCTTCTACATTAGATAGTTTATCCTATACCCTACCCTGTCTTTCCCCATCTCCTCTGGCCACTTTCCTCTCTCACCTCATAATTTCATCCCTTGAGTATTCTCCCTTCCCAACAAATTCAACCTATGCCCTCTATCCATATATAACTGTACCCATCTACACACACATTCACATATGTACTCATATGACCACACACCCTTCTTCCATTATTTTCATAGTGAGAAAGATATCATCAGTCACCATTATTGCTTTTCCATATAGGAATGTAAATAGTTCAACTTTGATAAGTTCCTTTTGATTTCTTTTCACTGATTACCTTCTCAGGCATCTCTTCCTTCTTGTGTCTGGATGTCAAATTTTCTATTCAATTCTGGTTTTTTCCTCAGGAATGCTTGAAAGTCCTCTATTCCACTGAATGACCATATTTTCCCCTGAAACAAAATACTCAGTTTTGCTGGGTAGGTGACCTTGGGTTCATTCCCAGTTCTTTTGCCCTCTGGAATATCATATTCCATGCCCTTCAATCCCTCAGTGTAGAAGCTGCCAGGTCCTGGGCTATTCTGATTGTTTTTCCACAATATTGAAATTGTTTCTTCCTGGCTGCTTGGAGTATTTTCTCCTTGATCTGGGGATCTGGAACCTGGCTATAATATTCCTGGGAGTTTTCTTTTTGGGATCTTTTTCAGGAGGTGATTGGTGGATTCTTTCAACCTCTATTTTGCCCTCTGGATCTAAAACATCAGGGCAATTTTCCTTGAGAATTTCTTGAATGGTGGTTTCTAGGTTCTTTCTTTGATCATGGCTTTCAGGTAGTCCAATAATTTTTAAATTGTCTCTCCTGGATCTATTTTCCAGGTCAGTGGTTTTTCCCATGAGATATTTCACATTGTCTTCTAATCTTTCGTTTGTTTGGATCTGCTTAACAGCATCTTGATTTCTCATAAAGTCATTAGCTTCCATTTGCTCCAGTCTAACTCTGAAGGAATGAATCTCCTCAGTGAACTTTTGAGATTCTTTTTCCATCTGGCAAATTCGACTTTTTAAGGCATTCTTCTCCTCATTGCCCTTTTGGGCCTCCTTTGCCATTTGAGTTAGTCTATTTTCTAAGGTGTTGTTTTCCTCAGTCAGGCTGTTGACCCTCATTTCATACTTTTCCTGCATCCTTCTCATTTCTCTTTCCAATTTTTCCTCCACTTCTCTTATTTGATTTTTAAAGTCCCCCTTAAGGTCCTCTATGGCCTGCAACCCACTCATGTTTTCCCCTGGGGCTTTTGGAGCAGGACTTCTGACCTCACAGTCCTTTTCCCACTCTATGCCCCCAAAATAGGAGTCTAGAGTTGCATTTTTCTGTTTCCTTTGCCTTGGCATGTTGCCACTTAATTACTTGACTTTTGGGCTTGTTGCCACACTATGGCTTTAAGGCCAGCTAGAGGAATTTTCATCCCAAACATGTGGGGGGCAACTTCCGTTTCTGGCAAGCTGTAAACCCACCCACGACTTCCACCCTAGAACACAATCCAGATACAGGGAGGTTAAAGCAAGAGCGATTACCCCCCCAAGACTGATCGCTGGATCTCCCTACCATTAATTGCAGGCCGGGAGCCGGAGCTGCCTCTGAAAACTACAAAATGGAGCGTCTCCTCAGCAGCTTCTAGCCCCCAGTGGAGGAAGCTGATGCATTCCCCAAATACAGGTCCCAAAGTCCATAGGACACTAATCTCTTACTTTGTCCTAGGCATGTCTATGTTGATAATTCTGGAGTCGCCACAGCTCCTGGTTTTCTGGGGTTCCTCTAGCCGGCTTTTGGCCCTGGTGCCCTGGGGCTAAAACCTCGGCTCACGGGGACCTCAGGTCTGGCTCAACTCAACTTCCCGCGCTCTGCGCTGCGCAGTGCCAGCTCCCAGACCACTGCGCTGGTTCTTCCTGCAGGGCTGCTGGGCTGTCCTCAGTGGGAGGTTAGCTTCTCTGTGTCGTTCTGTGGGTGCTGGGGCTCCAGAAGTTGTTCAGAGTCCCCTTTTACATAGTTTGGGGGGAATCTGGGGGCAGAGTGGCTTGGATGAGCTGTTTCTACTCCGCCATCTTGGCTCTGCCCCCCAAATACATAATTCTTTATCTAGTTTTTAAGGTCTTCTATAAATGACCCCTTCCTACCTTTCCAGTCTTCTTGTGCCTTTTACCTCCCCTGGCGTTCATCTACATATTCTTTGATTCAATGATAAGGTCTTTCTTGGAGCAAGTACTCCATCTCTTGACTCAGGACATTCCCACTGCCTTACTCTAATATCTAGAATGCTACCCTTCTTCATCTCCAACTTCTAGCTTTGCTGGCTCCTTTCAAGTCTCAACAAAATTTCCACAATAAGTTAATAAATGTGGAAGCAGTTGCTATCATAAAAACTACAGAAGAAATGGGGAAGCTATCAAGGAATCCTTTTAGAGAAAGTTGTCAAAGTCATCATGGCAGAAACGACTTAAGAAAGGCATTGAAAACTAATAGAATGCTATTAAAATATTATATCAGTATCCTACAGTCATATGCAATAGAAAAAAATAGATATGCAGGTAAAAGTTAAAAAAAAGAAAAAATGTGAAAAATAATTTAGAAAACAAAAGTATATTATAAATACTACATCCCTTAGTTCCATTAATTTGAAGTAGAAATCAAAAGTTTAAGGGATTCAAGAATTCAAATGTAGAAAATAAAATAAAAAATTTAATAAAAATGAAAGAAATATTACTGCAGAAGTTTCAAAAGCAATCCAATTATAAGAGAGTGAATAAGCCCTTGAAAGTTTTAGAAGGGAGAAAATTTCTGGCCATTTTTATAGCAACAAAGAGTCCAACTAAACCACAATAGAAGTTAGATGAAATGAGAAGCAGAACACTTAAGTACCATTAATATAATGAATGAAGTTATTCCCCTCCTCTGAATAAAATTACATGGGGATGTTTTCTGTTTGTTCCTGCCTGTTAAGGTGTTTGTATTTGCTCCCTGCATGCTGATCTCATCTTTGGAGACAAAGAACCTAGGAAGAATAATTGAATGCTGTGAATCACTCTCACAAGGTCAGAAGAAGTTTCTTCTGAGTCATTTCGTTTTTTTTTTCCTTAGGGAATGTCTTTATCAGAGCTCTTAAGGACACTGTCAATCAGAGGTCAGGGATCCCAGACACATATCACCAGTTCCTCTAAATGCTGCAAGGTAGCATACCAATATTGTGCTTGTATACTGAAGCGTGCAGATTGCAGTCTCTTTAAGAAGAGGGGAAACTTTGAAATAGTGAATATACCATTCAAAATCCAATAGACTGAAATGGCCTCTTAGAATCAACCCAGCTGAACTCAACATTCCACTCCAAACAATTTTAGAATACCTCAAATCAAATTTTGGAGCAGCAGAGTCAGCAAAATATCGGGGTCAGACATTTTTCTGGCCTATGAAAACTTAAAAGGTTGGTGGGAGAAGTTTGTGACATTGTGGTAAAGGCCTGTCTGGAGCCCACATATGCAATGGCAGCAGCAGATTGAGGAGCTCTTAGCCCAGAGATAGCAAATGGGTCAGACAACTGTTCAGAAAGAGCTTACAGGAGACCCTTTGCTGACACAGGGTACAGCTAGCACTGACTGGTAACTCTATTGCCCATACATAGTTCTTAATTGCAGTTCTAGGGCAGAAAGGAGTAGTTAACAGTCAGTCACAAGGGAGCAGGGCCCCTGTTCACAGTTCCATGGCAGAGAAGAGTACTAGCTCTTGCAGTTGCAGTGCATCAGTGGTCCTTTCTGGATCAAGATCAGAGCATAAAATAGAAGAGTAGTGAACATATCTCTCCCCACATCACACCACCTTGGAATCTCCAAAAACTTGTAGAACCCCAGAAATAGCTCTGAAAAGAGAAGCACAAAAAAGCCTGAAGTCTGGGACAGTGCCTCCATACCTTTTGTGAGCAGATCACAACTTTAACATAGACTTCAAAGTCAAGAAAGACAATAGAAAAATGAACAAACAACAACAAATATGACCCTAAAAATGACCATAGAGTGGCAGACAAGACTAAGACATAAACTTAGAAGACAACAATGTGAAAACACATACAATCAAGACGTCAAAGAATGACACTAACTGAACCCAAACCCAATATGAATTCCTGAAGGAATAAAAGAAAGAGAGAAGAGTGATAGAGTTTCCTCTGGGAAAAGAAATGAGTGATATAAGTTAATTCTTAAAAGATAATTAACAGGTTGGTAAAAGAGGCACATAAAAAGCACTGAAGAAAATAACACCAGAAAAAATATAGAATTAACAATGGTAAAAGAAGCATAAACATTTTCTGAAGAACAGAACTCGTCATAAAAAATAAAATAGGCCAAATGAAAAAGTATGCAATATCATTGAGAAAAATAATCTCTGAAAAATTAGAATTGAGAAAGTGGGAAGCTAATGATTTCATGAGATTTCCAGAAACAATGGCATAAAGTAAAAAGAATGAAAAACCAGGAAGAACATGTAAAGTATTTTATCAGTAAACAACTGATCTGGGAAAGAGATCAATGGGAGATACTGGACTAACTGAAAAATATGTTTAAAAAAAGAGCGGAAACATTACATTTCAAGAAATTATAAAGGAAAACTACTCTAATATCTTAGATCCAGATGGTAAAAAAAAAATGAAAGAATTCACCGATCACCTCCCTTTGAAAGAGATCCAAAAATTATAATTCTCAAGAATATTATAGCCAAATTTCAGAATTCTCAGGTCAAAGAGAAATATTTCAAGCAGCTAGAAAGGAATAATTCAAATACTATGGAGCCACAATCAGAATCACACAAGATTTAATGTCTTCCATATTAAGGGAATAGAGGGATTGGAATGTGATACAACAAAAAGCAAAGGAGCTAGGATTATAATAAAAAATAACTTACCCAGAAAAACTGAGTATAAATTCTTCTGGGGACAAATGGTCATCTAATGAAATAGAGGACTTTCAAGACATCCTGATGAAAACAGAGTTAAATAGGAAATTTGACATTCAAACACATGCCTGAAGAGAAGGATAAAAAGGTAAACATCAAAGCAAAATAAGAATTTCAATAAAGTAAAACTGCTTAGATTACTATATCAAGAGATGATAATGCAACTCCTAAGAAATTTATCATTATTAGGGCAGTCAAAATTGTTTACATAGAGGGCATGAATGTGAATTGATTATGTTAGAATGATCTCCAAAATATATTAAGGAGTGAGAGAGAGTGATGTACTGGGAGAATCAAGAGAGGAGAGGTATAATGTAGGAAATTTTCTCACATGAAAAAGGCACACATGGAAGAGTTTTTAGTGAACAAGAAAATGGGAGGATGGTGGGCAATGCTTGAACCTCACTCTCTTTGGAATTAGGTCAAAGAGGGACAATTCATATACACATACACACAATGAGTTGTGTATTAAACTGTAACTTACCCAGTTGGGAAATAAGAGGGAAAGGAGATAAGAGAAAGGGAGGACAGACAGACTAAAGGAGGTAGTGGTTAGAAACAAAATAGATTTTAGAAGAGGGACAGGATAAAAAGAAAGAGAAGAAACAAAATAAAGTGGGATGGAGGGGAAAACACACTTAGCAATCATAAAGGTGAATGTGAATTGGGATGAACTCATCCATAAAACAGAAACAGATAGCAGAATGGATTGGAAATCAGAATCCAACAATTTCTAGAGACAAACTTGAAATAGAAACACACACACACAGAGTTAAAAGGCCAGAACAGAATTGTATATGCTTCAGCAAAACTAAAAAAATGCAGGAATAGCAATCATGACCTCAGGAAAAACCAAAGCAGAAATAAACCTAGTTAAAATAGACAATCAAGGGGAGTACTTCTTGATAAAAGGTATCAGACAATGAAT
Organism: Gymnobelideus leadbeateri; assembly: GCA_011680675.1. Lineage (NCBI taxonomy): Eukaryota > Metazoa > Chordata > Mammalia > Diprotodontia > Petauridae > Gymnobelideus > Gymnobelideus leadbeateri. Next base: position 170,418 of record WOXC01005618.1, on the reverse strand, counting down.
TAATATAAAAAATGTATAGCATGTTTCTCTGTTAGAGGCCTCATTTCTAATATATATATATATATATATATATATATATATATATACATATATAAATACTGAGTATAAAACTAAGTTAAATTTATTTTTAAAAAAGTCATTACCCAATTGAAAAAATGGTCAAAAGACATTGCCCAATTAAAAAAATTGTCAAAAGGCAGTTTTCAGAAGAAAAAATCAAAGCTGTCTTTAGTTTTATAAAAAAAAATGGTCTTAATTACTATTGATTAGAGAAAGGCAAATTAAAACAACTCTGAGGTACTAACTCACACCTATCAGAAATGATAAATGTTGGAGGGGACAAGGGTAAAATTGGTACATTAAAGAACTGCTGGTAGAATAGTTTCAAACTAGGTCTAAATGATGAGGGGTCAAGGGTCAAGGAATTCAGAGAGTCCAGGCACCCCAATAACCAGAAACCCTTGAAAGCAGTCTGGAATGAATTCACAGACTCAAGCATTCTCTAAATCAAGATGGTAAAGATTTATTGCTACACTTTACAGTGGGCAAGAGTTCTTAGGGAACCCGCAACCTTAAAGGGGTAGAGTTAAACTTTTTATAGGATAATGTTTAGTAGAAGCTGTGCCAAATATGCTAACTTGGTGAGTCAGGGTGGGATTAGAGAGGAGTTAAGGAATGGTCAGTTCTTAAAGGAACATGCAATTTTAATATCTACAGTGGATGTATATTGCCCAGAATTCATTGGGAAATAGCCCAAGGGTGTGGAGTGCTGCATGGAGGTGTGGTTTAAGCCTTGAAATGTCACTAACTCAGCTAGTGGTCAGAGCTGACCAAACTGCCACCGTCAATGTCATGTTTGACAAGATGGATGTGGGGAGTTTAGTATATCCCAAGCTAACAAGGGATTTCGGATGTGTATAATGAGCTGGGAGTATACATATGACTGAGTCTAGGATATATACAATAGGTATGACCCAGTACAATGCTGCTTCAGTCAGTATACAGTTGGGTCAAAATACTAAATCCTATAAGTGCAGCTGGGTACTGTATGAGGAAGAGAGATACTTATGTATTTTGTTAGGGCATTATAACAAAATACTTATGTATTTTGTTAGGGCATGCAGCCCTTGAGCTAGAGAGAAACTGCCTGAGACAGTGTTTTGAGGCTACGGAGAAATGTGATTTTACAAACTGGGGTTCAAGCACAGGCACCCAAGCACCCCATCATAAACACCTATAAAACTGTTCATACCTTTGATCCAGCAATACAATTGGGTCTATACACTAAAGAGATTAAAGGATCTTTTTAGGAGGTGATTGGTAAATTCTTTCAAACTCTATTTTACCCTCTGGTTCTAAAACATCAGGGCAATTTTCCTTGAGAATTTCTTGAAGGATGATTTCTAGGTTCTTTCTTTGATCATGGTTTTCAGGTAGTCCAATAATTTTAAAATTATCTCTCCTGGATCTTTATTCCAGGTCAGTGGTTTTTCCCATGAGATATTTCACATTGCCTTCTATTCTTTCATTTGTTTGCATCTGCTTAACATCATCTTGATTTCTCATAAAGTCACGGGCTTCCATTTGCTCCAGTCTAATTCTGAAGAAATGAATCTCCTCAGTGAGCTTTTGAGATTCTTTTTTCCATCTGGAAAATTCAGCTTTTTAAGATATTCTTCTCCTCATTGCCTTTTTGAGCCTCCCAGTAATTTTTTTTCCTCCTAGGAATATTATAGCCATGTTCCAGAATTCCCAGATCAAAGAGAGAATATTACAAGCAGCCAGGAAGAAACAATTTGAATACTGTGGAAATGCAATCAGGATAGCACAGGATCTGGCACCTTCTACACTGAGGTATCAAAGGGCTTGGAATATGATATTCTGGAGGGCAAAGGACATGCAATTAAAACCAAGAATCACCTACCCAGCAAAACTGAGCATCTTCTTTCAGGGGAAAATATGGTCATTCAGTGGAATAGAGGACTTTCAAGCATTCTTGATGAAAAAAACCAGAACTGATTAGAAAATCTGACATTCAGATACAAGAACCAAGAGATGCTTGAGAAGGTAAACAGGGAAAAGAAATCATCATGAACTTATCAAAGTTGAACTGTTTACATTCCTACATGGAAAAACAATAACTATAACTGATGAAACTTTTCTTAGTATGAAAATAGTTGAAGAAGGGTATATGGGCATATGAATACATATGTGAATGTGTGTATATATGTTTACAGGTATACATAGATAGAGGACACAGGTCGAATGTAATAGGAAGGGATGATACTTGAAAAGTGAAATTAAGAGGTGAGAGAGGAATATAATGAGATGAGATGTGGAGAGACAGAATGTGGTAAACTATTTCATATAGAAGAGACAAGTGAAAATGGTTACAAGGGAGGGGAAGAACAGGAAGGCAAAAAGGCAAAACCTTATTCTCATTGAATTTGGATCCGGGAGAGAATGACATACATACTAAATAGGATATCTCACCCTATAGGAGAGTAGGGGGGAAGGGGATGAGAGGGATTGATGGAAAGGAAGGCAGGAGGGAAGGGAGGGAGGGAAGTTGGAAGCACCCCCTTATGAAAAAGGACAGGATCAAACTAGGGAATAGACCCAGTGGGAGTTGGGATAGGAGGGAGGGAAATATAGTCAGTCTTTTACAATATATCTACTATGGTAATGTTTTGCATAGCTAAACATGCACAACATGTATTGAACTGCTTATCTTCCCAGTAAGGGTGGGTGACAAGAAAGGAAGGGAATGAATTTGGAATTCAAAGTTTTAAAATCAAATGTTTAAAAATGTATAAATACTATTATTAATACTATTTTGCATATAATTGGGAAATAAGTTGTACAGTCACTGGGGCACAGAGATTCATCTTGCCCTACTGGGAGAGTCGAGGGGGGTATGGGAGAAGATATGGGAGAGAGCAGATTTGATGAGGGGATATCCTGTGGGATTGCTATTCTGGGGTGGGTGGTAGCGAAAAATGGGCAAAAAAGTTGTAACTCAATATCTGGCAGAAATGAATTATGTAAACCACAATTTAATAAAGCATTTGGGAATAAAAAAAGAGCTTAAAGGAAAAGAAAGTATATGTATAGTAATATTTATAGCAACTCTTTTTGTGCTGCAAAAGAATCGCAAATTGAAGGGATCATCATCCTTAGGGGAATATATAGGAAGTGATACAAAGAAAAAGGGAGAATAACCAGGGGATCATTGTGCACAGACATTGCTACTCTGATTAATACAAGAATCCAAGAAATTTTCCAAATGTCTCATAATAAAAAAATGATTTCCATCTCCAGAGAGAACTGATGAACTGTGAGTATAGAATGAAGTACAATTTTCTCACTCTGTTTTCATTGCCTTTTTTTTGCATCATGACTAATATGGTAATATGTTTTACCTGATTTCCCATGCATAATTGATATCATATTGCCTACCTTCTCAGTGGGTGGGAGAGGTGATGTGAAATAGGGAGAGAACTTTGAACTCAAAATTTAAGAAAATGTTTAAAATAAATCATATAGCTTAAAAATATAATGGACAGGAATTATGTCAGTGAAGGTGATAGAAACTCTTTCTACTCTAAAAATTAAGATGTAACAGATTGACAATTATTCAAAGTCTATAGAATATAAGTACTTACTAACAAAATACTTTACCACCTTCCTTTCAAATGCAAGCTTGTTTCCACTTACTTAGCATAAGCTATCACATCTCTACTACTAAATGATAAGAACACCAATGACCCCTGTGAATATGTGCTAATTTTTTATGTACTTCATGTAAAATAATAATAGATTATATCCCTAAAAAATTCCATAAACACAGGAAATCAACATACTGTCAGAGGAGTAAAGGAAATAAGCCAAGGGGATGTAGAAAGATAAATAGCAACTGATCATTGGCTTAGTAATTATTGCCAACAAATCTCATAAAAGTGCCATAACATTTATACTATCTTTATTGATTTTTGGAAGCCTTTGGCTTAGTTCTGCACTCAGGATTTTGAGAAAAAGCAAATATATAAGATAGAACCAATTATAATAAGAACACTAGAATGTTTGATGTCCACATGGAAAACTGTCTTCTATTTAAAATAGGATTCAAATATAATAATGCCAAGATCAATGAATATGAAATATGATATTTTCAAGGAGATAGTTTAAGCTATTTTAATTCAGTCTAACATTAGGCTCATTGGCATCTCTCCTAGTAGAACTAAATGTGGATTCAGGTTAAAAACTGTTCTAACAAATCTTATTAGTCACTTGATATACATGGAAGACATCAAGTTGATCTCTCTCCCTCCCTCCTTCCCTCTGTCCCCTCTCTGCACACACACATATATATATGCATATACATATATATGTATATGTATGTGTATTTCCCCATTGAAAAATTCATTTAATCCATTCTTTATACGGGAGAATCTTTTTCAAATTATATCAGATTCAATTTGCTTATATACAAGTATTCAGAGAAAGAAAGGGAGTGAAATTTTTGAAAAGGAATCCAACAGATGAGCATTGAGATCAAATTGAACTAAAATAAGAACCAATGTTTTCATATACTTCAATCTGCCCCCCACCCCAGACACATGAAGCATAAAACTGTCAATTAGAAAACTTGTGACTTTGCATATAAAGAGGCTTCTTGGCATCCTGAAATTAAAACTCAATAGAAGGACTATGTTGAGAGCAATTAACAGCTACAATACTAGTCTTAACTTTTATGAAGATCTATTGAGTGGATCATAACAGATGTGGAAAATACTTAACAAAAATACATATAATATTAATGGAACATGGTATTAATTACTCTCAAGAAACCATAGAAATATTAATACTTCTATGTCCACAAAGAAAAATAGAATTGATAGACATTCTCAATACACACCACTAGATTTGTCAAATGTAACTAACAGTTTCTGATCTTTGATTAAGCCTTTAAGCTGGCTGACATCTGAGAGTGAAATCAACAGAACCTCCATGAGAGACTTTCATTTGAACTTCACCAATAACATGTTGCCAAAGAACCTTAGAACAAAAATTCTCAGAACTTTTTATAGGAATGGAAAGGTTTATATTGCAATTTAGGACCAAAACAGACCATTGCCATCTGAAATTACACAGAAGTTGTCATGGTAGAGACTGAATTTATTTGTCCATTCAGATTATGAAAGGAAATTGTTGAAACCATATAATACATCATTGCAGGTGCAAAAATTTAACATCTACACATACCTGGCAAGATACAATGTAATAATAAGGATTATATACCTGAAGTTTGCTCATTTTCATATACTTAGCCAACAACAAACTACAAATGCAGACCTCAACTTAACCTCAAGAATAAATAAAGCCTAGATAGATATATAGATAGATAGATAGATAGATAGATAGATAGATAGATAGATAGACAGATAGACAGACATAGACTGGAACTAGTCCATTATTACAGTCCAATTTTTTGCCCACAATCACTTGTACCTGTCAATGCGTCATAGAATTTTTAAAACACCATTAAAATTAATGTCACTATAATAAATACTCATGATCTCTAAACTATATAGAATGAAAAATGCCAAAACATACAGATCTATAAGAAGAAATTCGAATCAAACCGTATGGGAATAATATGGAATACATATAATCTTCATTACCCTTTCTGCTATGAGTTGCCTCAGATATGTTTTTAGTGATCATACAGAAGTGGAACAAAACATTCCAATATTTTTGTTCAATTACAGAAAAAAAACTATTTTATTCTCCTTTGCATTAATACACAAAATGTTAAAAAAAATTTTAAGAAAAAGTAATATAGCATTCTACTCACTTATCCTTGTAGCATTTCTATTTTAGCTACAATGGAAATAAGAAAGAGACCAATCGTAATAAGAAGATAGAGCTTAAGAGGTAGAATGATAACGTAGAAAAAGTTTTTGGTTATGGATTCAGAAGGCCTTAGGTTCAAATCTTTCTTCTGATATTTTCTAGCTTTGTGACCAGGGGCAACATTACTTTTCTTAGCCTCAGGCAATTTTATTAGACGTATCTATTAATAATAGTCCTGTTGTAATTTGTGTTTTTCCAGACTCACAGATATCACAGATCCTTGACTAACCTATGTTACTAGTTTTCTTATGGGTCATCTTTTCATGAAAAAAATATTATTTCAATAATCCTGTGAACTTAAATGAATCATGTTCAAATGTAATGATATATTAACCAAGCTTTTTTAATTCTTAACCCTAGCCCTGGATCACTTTGTACTGTAGTATTAATTAAATGCTAAATTCCAGGAAATTATTGGGTAAGTCAAAACTTTTGAGGTGAATGAAATTCTACAAAATGAATACTGAGGAACTCTTCAAATAAAGCATGGTCAAACTCTTGAGTGCAGCTCATTTTAAAACATGATATATAAATGTGTGGGGTAGAAGATGACATTTTGACAGATCATAAAATAATATTATACAGTCTTCATAAAACCTTTCCTCCAACTATTTTCACTTCCCAGAGAATAGTAAATCCCAAAACCAGAGGCAGAAATGGTGATAAGAAGAATAAAACAGATAAATTCCCATTAACTATCTTAGCTCTTGATGAGTCAAATACAATGTTAATTCAAAACATGACCACTTATCTCTCATCATTAACTTCTCTAACTGAAAGGTTAGTTAATTTACAAAATAAATTTTCAAGATTTATTTGGCAGGATCTGTTTAGACTCAGTACACATGTACTGATACCTATGCTGCTTTCCCCTAGGTGGATGTGGATGGATTTGTTCAATAGTTGCTCCATCAAAAATTCTTTTTCTCAACTTTCAATATTGAGAATATCAGTAGAACTAATATGAGCATGGAAGAAGAAAAGCTAGTATTAAAATTGTATCTTTATATAAATATAATCTACATGTAGTGTGGGTGTAGCCATATAGGTCACCTGTACCCCTCTATTTTCCTAAGCTGGTTTACTTGTTTTACCCGCCCTCAAGATGGAGGTTGAAGATTTATTTCCTCCAGAGAAAAAACTGTCTATAGGAACCTTGTCACTACAATTATACTCTAAAGGTCAACTTAGTGTCTGAGGCTAGATTTTAATTAAGGTCTTCCTGACATCAATTATCTACTATGCCACCTCATTGTTTTTAGGTTGTATTATTGTGGTCAATATTTAGAATTTAGAATTCAGTTCAGCTGAGGCCAGTAGATACTTTCTATATGTCTTAAATTTTTTACAAGCAAATGGGGTAAGCAACACACAGAGAAGCCACTTATTAGCTGTGTAACTTGGGGAAATCACTCTATGTTTTGGTCTACTTCTTCACAGGTAAAAATAAGAGGTTAGGTTAAATGTCCTCCTTGGTCACTACTAGCTTCACTTCTATGATCCTGGGTATGAGGTGAAAGAGGATGACATAAAGTAATTAAGCAAAATTTGAAACAGTGGAAATAAAATTTAAACTGAGGGAAAAGGGTTATGCTTTAGAAAGGCTTTATATAGGTAGCATATAGGGGCAGCTAGGTGGCACAGTGAATAAGAGCACCTGCCCCAGAGTTGGCATAACCCGGGATCAGTTCTGGCCTCAATACTTAGCACCCACACATAAATAACTAGCTGTGTAACCTTGAGCAAGTTACTTAACCCCAATTGCTTTAAAAAATAATAAAAGTAGCATATAGCTTCCATGCTCCTGCTCTATCATGCCTCTTCTTCAATCTAGTAAAGTCAGGGTTTAGTGCAAGTCATTACTTTTGTACAAGTTGTGTTCTCTCTTTTTTCCTTCTGCCTCTATTTTAGCTTTAGCCTCTAGATAGGCAAACTAAGAAACTAATACCCAAGGGAAGATCAATGTTTCAATCAACAAGCATTTATTTTCCCAAGTATTGCTTATACAGAGAAAGAGTAAAAATAGTTCCAGTCCTCAAGTCTCTTAATGGGGGACTCCATCTATATAAAAATCAGTGCATAAAATAATGAATAGATAATAACAATAGAGGTTAAAGTACTAGAGGCTAGATGAATGGGAAAAGCCTCTTTCAAGAAGTGGCAATTGAATTGAGACTTTAGGGAAGCCAACAGTCCTAATACTTATAAGTTAGGATGCAGAATGGGGAGCTAGGTGGCTCAGTAGATAAAGCACCAGGCCTGTAGTCAGGAAGACTTGACTAGCTATGTGACCCTGGACAAGTCACTTAACTCTGCCTCAGTTTTCTTATCTTCAAGATGAGCTGAAGAGGGAAATTGCAAACCACTCCAGAATCTTTGCCAAGAAAACCCCAAATTGGTCACGAGTTGGACGCACTTGAAAGAACTGAATAACAAGAAAAAGGAGGCAGAGCTTTCTAAGCAAGGGGTACAGCCAGATGAAAAGCACAAAGATATGAGGAGTTAAGTCTAACAAGAACAAAAAGTAGACAAGTATGATTCTACCTTAGAAGCTATAGAGAAGAGGAAATTACTAAAAGCTTGAAAAGAGAGGGAGGGGACAAAGTTTGAAAAGCTTAAAAGGCCAAGCAGTAAATTTTATATTTAATCCTATGGGAAATAAGAAATCATTTATGTTTATTGAGCACTGTGACACTGAAGCTTATTGATTTGGAGGTCACATGGTGAAATCTATACTTTAGGAAAAGCATCATGGCAGCCATATGGAAGGTGGACAGGAGCAAGATCATTAAAACTGAGAATAAACTTAAAAAGTAATCAGAGTAGCCTAGGCAAGAAATGACAATGGCCTGAAGGGGGAGGAAGTAGAGAAGGTCAAAGGAGTGAGTGAAGAGAAGCTGAATATGAGTTACATTGTAGAGAAATAGATTATAAGATTTAGATACATGGGAGCTACAAGAGAAAGGTGTTGAGGATGACACTAAAGTTTAAACCTGAGTGATTGTAAGAACTGTAGTACACTTGACCATTAATTTTTAAAAAAGAGTGTAAATGAGGGTGGGTTTGATGGGATTAGAGGGAAAAAAAGTTTTGTTTTAGATATGGTAAGTTTGAACTGCCTATGTGAAATCTATCTCAAGGTGTCCAAAAGAGGGTTGGTAATATTAGATTGCAGCTCAGATGAAAACCACGGGTGGGTATGTAGATCTGGGAAACATCTGCATAGAGTTTGTATTTTATCTTATTAGAGCTGTTGAGATCACTGAGATATTATAAAGAGGAGAAGGCATAACATGTATGAATATCTAGCAAAGGAATCTGAGAAGAAACAGCCGGACAGATAAGAAAGGAGCCAAAAGAGAGTACTAATGAATACCCACATTGAAAAGGATGTCAAGGAGGCTGGGTATACTTGACAGGAAATATATATTTGGCTAAAAGGATCAGTTCCTGCAGAAGTAATGAACAGTGAGAACTGAGAAAAAACCATGGTCATTATGCTACTCTGTTTCCTTCTGGATGTTCCATACCTAATCTATTAAAATTATCAACTTTTCTATTTTTTTCTAGGTATCTAAGAGTTTTGATGATCACTTCTTTGTATTACAGTTTGAGGTAGCTTATTGCTCAATAACTTTTCTTCCAATTTTCTTTCATTGCTTCCATTGAAAATCTTGACCTTTTGTTCTTTCCTATGGATAACATTTATATTTTAGACAGTCATAAAAGTACACTTTTATAATTTTATTTATGTGGAACCAAATAAGTAAGTAGATTTATATAATACTGTCATTTGATATACCTTCAAATTATGAATTCTATCAGTATTTCTATATAGAATGTTTTATGGTTGTATTTATGTAATTGTTACTTGTATCTTGGTAGGCATGGTCCAAAGTCTTTCATACTTTCTATGGTGACTTTGGTAGGATTTTTCTTCTTTTATGTAGATTTTTACTGGTAATATGTAAAATGATTGATGATTCATGTAGATTTACTTTTTTCTTCTACTTTATTGGTTATTAATTTTTATTATTTAGTCTTAATTGCATATCTGTGGTTATCTAAACAAATCCCCATACCTTCTAAAAGGGATAATTTTATTTCCTTTGTGACCTGCTTCATTTCTCAATTTATGTTTTTTATTTTTGTAATAATATTTCTAAAACTAAATCAAATATAAGTAGTAACAATGGACAGCCTTGATTTTTCCATGATTTTAAAGTAAAGTTATAGAATATGACTCAATTTCCTAAAATACTAATTTTAGATTATTGATAGGTAATGCTTTACAAATCAAATAATGGTCCACTTATTTCCTTGCTTTTATATATGTTTATAAGAAAAAAAATATCTAATTGACAAAAGCTTCATCTTCATCTATCAGCATAATCATGCAATTTAATTTTTGTTATAGTTTATTATATTTATAGTTCTCCCAATATTGAAGTAATCCTACATTCCTGGTATAAATAAAATGTTAATAATGTGTACTCATCTTAATATGTTGCTATAGACTCTTTATTAAAATTTCCTTCAGTATTTTTGTATTTTATTTTCATTAGAGATATTGAGTCTACATATTTTTTCTATGCTTTATCCTCCTTAGTCTAACATATCAGATCCACATTTGCTGTATAGAAATTTGATAATATTCTTCCATTTCTTAATTTTTCAAAAAAAATTGAAATTTTTCAAATTTTATTTTTAGTTGTTTAACAAAACTAATTACTAAATGCATTTAATTTGAAACCCTTCCCTCTTGATAAGCTTGCTAAATTTATTTTTGTTTTTGATTACTGGGTTACTTTAATTTACTATTCTTTATACTATTAATCTGACTTTTTAAATTCAATTACTATTCCTTATTCACTTGAATTGACTTTAATATTTTGTAAATATAATTTGTTGCTTTTCCAGTTTTTGCTTTCCTTTTGTTTTTAATTTTAATCTAATTCATTGCCTTTATTTTTCATTTTTTAATGAAACTATTTAGAGATATAAAATTTCCACTAAGTCCTGCTTTAGTAGGCCTCCAAAAGTTTGGAGGTGTTGTTATAATGCCTTGTTGTTAAAATTTTCTTTCGTAGGGGGCAGAGTCAAGATGGCTGAGTAGAAATAGCACTTCCTTAGAGCTCCAGCCCACTCCACTTCAAAATTATGTAAAAGGGGGACTCTGAATGATCTCTGGAGCTCCAGAACCAACAAAATGGCACAGAGAAGCTAACCTCCCACTGAGGATAGCCTGGCAGCCCAGCAGGGAGCAGCCAGTGCAGCACTCTGGGAGCCAAGCCCAGGCCTACCTCAGTCACCCAAGGGCAGCCAGACTAGCAGCTGGCTAGAGGGACCCTAGAACACCAGCAGCTGTAGCGTTTCCAGAATTGCCAACACATAGATGCCACAAAGTAAGAGGTCAGTGCCCTACGGACTTTGGGACAGGTTGGGCAAATGTGTCAGCTTCTTACCCTGGGGGCTAGAAGCTGCTGAGGAGCCAGCACAGCTTGCACCATGTTGCCCCATTACAGCTTCAGGTCTTGGCCTGCGAACTGTAAGGGGATCTGGCGATCAGTCTTGGGGGGTAACCACTCTTGCTTTACCCTCCTTGGATCTGTATTGTGGTCTGGTGTGGAGTTCTTAGGGTGTATGACCAGCTTGCCAGAGTGTGTAGAGGCTTCACAGAGGCCACACAACTAATACCTCCAGAAGTTGAGAAAACCCCAATGTTTGGGAAGGAAGTTCCCCTGGCTGGTGACAAAGTCCTACTGTGGCAACAAACCCAAAAGTCAAGTAATTGAGCGGCAACATGCCTAGGCAAAGGACAAAAAATAAACAGAAAAATGCAACATTAGACTTCTATTTTGGGGGCAATGAGGATCAAAGCATGGGACAGGAGGAGGAATATGAGTTCAGAACTCATGCACCAAAAGCACCAAATGAAAATATGAGCTGGTTACAGGTCATAGAGGACCTTAAAAAGCAGAAAGAGAAGTAGGTGAAAAATTGGGAAGAGAAATGAGAAAGATGCAAGAAAAAGTATGAAATAACAGTTAGCCTGACTGAGGAAAAAAAAAAACACCTTAAAAACAGACTAACTCAAATGGCTAAAGAGGCTCAAAAAGGCAATGAGGAGGGGGCGGCTAGGTGGCGCAGTGAGTAGAGTGTCGGCCCTGGAGTCAGAAGGACCTGAGTTCGGATCCGGCCTCAGACACAACGCACACACAAATAAAAACCTAGCCGTGTGACCTTGGGCAAGTTACTTAACCCCAATTGCCCTCCAAAAAAAAAAAAAAACCAAAAAAAAAAAAAAAAGGCAATGAGGAGAAGATTGCCTTAAAAAGCCGAATTTGCCAGATGGAAAACGAATCTGAAAAGCTCTCTAAGGAGAATCATTCCTTCAGAATTAGACTGGAGCAAATGGAAGCTAGTGACTTTATGAGAAATCAAGATACTATTAAGAAATCCAAAAAAAATGAAAGAATAGAAGGCAATGTGAAATATGGGAAAAAAAAGACTGAACTGGAAAATAGATCCAGGAGAGACAATCTAAAAATTATTGGATTATCTGAAAACCATGATCAAAGAAAGAATCTAGAAAGCATCTTTCATGAAATTCTCAAGGAAAACTGCCCTGATATTTTAGAACCAGAGGGCAAAATAGAGGTTGAAAGAAACCACCAATCACCTACTGAAAAAGATCCCAAAAAGAAAACTCTTGAGAATATTATAGCCAGGTTCCAGAATTCCCAGATTAAGGAGAAAATACTACAAGCAGCCAGGAAGAAACAGTTTCAATATTGTGGAAACACAATCAGAATAACACAGGATCTGGCAGCTTCTACACTGAGGGATCAAAGGGCCTGGAATATGATATTCCTGAGGTCAAAGGACTTGGGATTAAAATCAAGAATCACCTGCCCAGCAACACTGAGTATGCTCTTTCAGGGGAAAATATTGTCATTCAGTGGAATAGAGGACTTTCAAGCATTCTTGAGGAAAAGAACAGAGTTGAACAGAAAATTTGACATTCAGACACAAGAAGCAAGATATACTTGAGAAGGTAAACAGGGAAAGGAAATCACTATGAACTTATCAAAGTTGAACTATTTACATTCCTACAGGGAAAAACAATAACTGATGAAACTTTTCTCAGTATGAAAATAGTTGAAGAGGGGTATATGAGCATATGAATAAATATGTGAATGTGTGTATATATGTTTTCAGGTATACATAGAGAGCACAGGTCAAATTTAATAGCAAGGGATGATACATAAAAGTGACTTTAAGAGGTGAGAGAGTAATGTGGTAGGGGGGAATGGGGAGAGACAATGGGGTGAATTGTTTCGTGTAGAGGAGGCAGGAGAAGGTGGTTGCAGGGGAGGGGAGGAACAGGAAGGCAAAAAGGGAAAACCGTATTCTCATTGAATTTGGACCTGGGAGAGAATGACATGTATACTAAATAGGGTGTCCCACCCTACAGGAGCATGGGGGGGGGGGGAGTGGGATGGGGGGAAGTAGTGGAGGGGTGGGCAGGCTGGAGGGGAGGGAAGTTGGAAGCACCCACTTTTGAAAAGGGACAGGATCAAGATGGGGAGTGGACCAGGTAGAAGGTGGGATGGGAGGAAGGGAAATATACTCAGTCTTTTACAATATATCTACTATGGTAATGTTTTGCAAAACTACACATATACAGCATATACTGAGTTGCTTACCTTCCTTTTAAAATAATTTTTTAAAAAAATATATAAATACTATGATTAATACTATTTTCCATATAATTGGGAGATAAGATGTGCAGGCATTGGGGCATGAGGATTCACCCCGCCCTACTAGAAAAACCAAAGGGGGTATAGGAGAAGTGATGGGAAAGAGCAGATTGGTTGAGGGAATAACCTGTATGACTATTATTCTGGGGTGGTGGGTAGCAGAAGAATGGGAAAAAATTGCAACTCAAAATCTCACAGAAATGAATGATGTAAACCAGAAGTTCATAAAGCAATTGCTAAAATATAATAATTTTCTTTTGTTTTTAGAATTTATACTTTGATCCACTAGTTTTCTAGGATTAAATAACTTAGTATCTATTTAAGTAATAATTCTTTCTTAAAATGCTCTTTTTGTTATTATTGTATTTGTTATTATTATTAGCATTAGCATTATGGTGAGAATATGTTTAATATTATTGTTTTTAAACACTGATCAATGGGGTTTTTAATGTCCTTATATTATGTCCTTTCATATCGTTTAGTGAAGGTAATATGAATAGCTGAGAAGTGTGCTTTTAAAAAAAAATCATCTATAATCACCAAAAATCTATCATATTTATTTTTTCTAAATTTCTAATTAGGTATTTAACTTTATTTTGTTGTTGTTGTTAGATTTGTCTTTTTCTTAATAGGGTATGTCCACTAAAATGCTTTTACTGTCAATTTCTCTGGGCTGTTTTGTTAACTTTTCCCGTAAGTAATTAGCCACTTTATAATTTGGTACACATATTAAATATTTTTTTTTTTGGCTTTTGGAGGGCAATTGGGATTAAGTAACTTGCCCAAGGTTACACAGCTAAGTTTTTTTCATTTGTGTGTGTTAAGTGTCTGAGGCTGGATCTGAAGTCAGGTCCTTCTGACTCCAAGGGCCGGCACTCTACTCACTGCGCCACCTAGCCGCCCCCCCCAACATATTAAATATTGATGTTTTTCATCACCTACTGTACTTTAGAGCATAATGTAATCCTTTGCTTATCTACTTTAACTATGTGTACTATATACTTATCTTGTTGACATTATTAGTGCTACCCCCCATTAAAGAAAAAAAACAACTGTTTTTGAATGAGTCATAACAAATTCTGATATAGCTACTCATTTCAACTCTGTGTAAAACTTTACATTTCAAATGCAATTCTTGTAAACAACATTTTGTTGGATTCTTCTTTCTAAGACTATTAGCTAATGTCTTCCATTTTATGAGCTGATTCATGTTATTTACTTTCAGGGTTACAATTGTTAATTCTCTGTTTTCCACCATCATATCCTCTTAAAACATTTATCTCTATCTTTCCCCAACCCTTCTTTAAAAAAGAAGGAGGTGGAGAAATGAAAAAATTTGTTTTATAATAGAATTATAATATAATAACTAATATATTATAATAATTATACTGTTTTATAATTAGAATAGCAGAAAGACAAAAGGAATATGATTCTGATGAGGAAGAAAATGGGCACTAAAGTTTAAGCACCTTTCCAAAAGTGATAGAGCCCATTTCTTTCAGAGGCATGAGTTAAATACAAATCTTCCTGCTTCTGAGGTAGTTCTCTATTCATTATTCCATACTGCCTCTTTTTGAGGCTGCTCAGGGAAATAACATTTGTTCTAATTAAAAAAATATATAGTTTTCAATCAATTGGTGATGTATAAATGAGGCCCCACTTATACATCCCTGCTGGTTTCACAGTTTTGTGTATTCTATAGTTCAAAGAAAATGAAGGGGGGGTGGGGGAGTAAAAGAAGGAACTTGCTTTAGCTCCTGCTCCAACCACCTCCAATGCTGGTAAAAAAAAAAAAATGACTCTAAACAAATTTTAGAACTACAGAACTGACAAAGTGAGGGAGAGAAACAAATCTCCTGTTGAAGGCAGTTTGGTGGGCCAAGAGGAAAGGTCTAACACACCAGACTGGGAGCTGAGCACAGTCCTGCATCACTTGTACTGGGCCCAGACCTGGAGTGCCCCAACCAGTGGAACAGACTGGCCAGAGCAGACTTCAGGAGAGTGAATCACCAACAGCTATGGTAGTTTCCAGACTTATCAATCCATAAACACCAAAGGGAAAGCAAAAAGTCAGTGGGGAACTCTATTGGAACTGAGTGACAAAGAAGCACAATCAACCCCTGCCTCCAGGGGGAGAGGTGGCAGAGGCGCTGCAACACATGGCTGCCTCTGAAGCTCCTGCAGATAGTAGGGAGACCAAGTGACCATTCAGAGGATAATTGCTCTTTGTTCTGCTTGGATCTGGGTTGCAGTCTTGGACCATGGTCCTGTCGGTAAGTATTACCAGTGTGCCAAAGCTTGTGGTGGCTGTAGAGAAGGTGCCCTCCTCATAGCTCAGGAAACTGTGAAAACCCCAGAGATTTGGGACACAGCTCTCCACTCTGGAAGCAGAGTTCTACTATGGCAAAGAACTCAAAAGTCAAGTAATTGGCTGGTAAGATGAACAGGCAGAGGAAGTGCAATCAGACCATAGAATCCGTTTTTTTGGGGCACAAAAACGATCAAAACATGGAAACAGAAGAAGACAACAAAGTCAAAGCTCCTGCATCAAAAACTTCCAAGAAAAATATGAATTGGTTACAGAGTATGGAGAAACTCAAGAAGAATTCTGAAAATCAAATCAGAGAAGTAGAGGAGAAATTGGGAAGAGAAATGAAAATGATGCAAGAAAATCATGAAAAGCAAGTCAAAAGCCTGCTAAAGGAGACCGAAAAAATAAAAAAGAAAATAACACCTTAAAAAATAGACTAACTCGGGGGCGGAGCCAAGATGGCGGAGTAGAAACAGCTCATCCAAGCCACTCTGCCCCCAGATTTCCCCCAAACTATGTAAAAGGGGACTCTGAACAACTTCTGGAGCCCCAGCACCCACAGAACGACACAGAGAAGCTAAACTCCCACTGAGGACAGCCCAGCAGCCCTGCAGGAAGGACCAGCACAGTGGTCTGGGACCTGGCAGCGTGCAGCTCGCAGAGCACAGGAGCTGAGCCGAGCCCAGGTCCGCATGAGCCGAGGTTTTAGCCCCAGGGCGGCAGGGCCAGCAGCCAGCTGGAGGGACCCCAGAACACCAGGAGCTGTGGCGACTCCAGAATTATCAACATAGACTTGCCTAGGACAAAGTAAGAGGTTAGTGTCCTATGGACTTTGGGACTGGTATTAGGGAATGCATCAGCTCCCTCCCCTGGGTGCTAGAAGCACTGGGGACAAACACCATTTTGTAGTTTTCAGAGGCAGCTCCCGCTCCCAGCCTGCAAATTTGTAGGGAGATCCAGCGATCAGTCTTGGGGGGTAATCGCTCTTGCTTTAACCTCCCTGGATCTGGATTGTGACCTAGGGTGGAAGTTGTGGGTGGGTTTACAGCTTGCCAGAAACGGAAGTTGCCCCCCACATGTTTGGGACGAAAATTCCTCTATCTGGCCCTAAAGCCATAGTGTGGCAACAAGCCCAAAAGTCAAGTAATTAAGTGGCAACATGCCAAGGCAAAGGAAACAGAAAAATGCAACCCTAGACTCCTATTTTGGGGGCATAGAGCGGGAAAAGGACTGTGAGGTCAGAAGTCCTGCTCCAAAAGCCCCAGGGGAAAACATGAGTGGGTTGCAGGCCATAGAGGACCTTAAGAAGGACTTTAAAAATCAAATAAGAGAAGTGGAGGAAAAATTGGAAAGAGAAATGAGAAGGATGCAGGAAAAGTATGAAATGAGGGTCAACAGCCTGACTGAGGAAAACAACAACTTAAAAAAATAGACTAACTCAAATGGCAAAGGAGGCCCAAAAGGGCAATGAGGAGAAGAATGCCTTAAAAAGTCGAATTTGCCAGATGGAAAAAGAATCTCAAAAGTTCACTGAGGAGATTCATTCCTTCAGAGTTAGACTGGAGCAAATGGAAGCTAATGACTTTATGAGAAATCAAGATGCTGTTAAGCAGATCCAAACAAATGAAAGATTACAAGGCAATGTGAAATATCTCATGGGAAAAACCACTGACCTGGAAAATAGATCCAGGAGAGACAATTTAAAAATTATTGGACTACCTGAAAGCCATGATCAAGGAAAGAACCTAGAAATCACCCTTCAAGAAATTCTCAAGGAAAACTGCCCTGATTTTTTAGATCCAGAGGGCAAAATAGAGGTTGAAAGAATCCACCAATCACCTCCTGAAAAAGATCCCAAAAAGAAAACTCCCAGGAATATTATAGCCAGGTTCCAGAATCCCCAGATCAAGGAGAAAATACTCCAAGCAGCCAGGAAAAAACAATTTCAATATTGTGGAAACACAATCAGAATAGCCCAGGACCTGGCAGCTTCTACACTGAGGATCAAAGGGCATGGAATATGATATTCCAGAGGGCAAAAGAACTGGGAATGAACCAAAGTGTCACCTACCCAGCAAAACTGAGTATTTTCTTTCAGGGGAAAATATGGTCATTCAGTGGAATAGAGGACTTTCAAGCATTCTTGAGGAAAAAACCAGAATTGAATAGAAAATTTGACACCCAGACACAAGAAGGAAGAGATTCCTGAGAAGGTAATCAGGGAAAAGAAATCAAAAGGAACTTATCAAAGTTGAACTATTTACATTTCTATATGGAAAAGCAATAACTGGGACTGATGATATCTTTCTCACTATGAAAATAATGGAAGAAGGTGGTGTGGTCATATGAATATATATGTGAATGTGTGTGTATATGGTTACAGTTATATATGGATAGAGGGCATAGGTTGAATTTGTTGGGAAGGGAGAATACGCAAGGGATGAAATTATGAGGTGAGAGAGGAAAGTGGCAAGAGGAGATGGGGAGAGACAGGGTAGTGTAAACTATCCCATGCAGAAGAAGTAAGGGGAAGTGGTTGCAAAAGAGGGGGAGAATAAGGAAGGCTAAAAAGGCAAAACCACATTCACATTGAATTTGGTTCAGGGAGAAAATGACATACAAACTAAATGGGATATCTCAACCTGCAGCAGGATAGGGGGAAGGGGGATGGGAGGAGGGATGATGCATGGGAGGGCATCCTTGGAGTGAGAGGTGGTTGGAAGTACCCACTATAAAATAGGGACAGGATCATGTAGGGAATGGACCAGGTGGGGGGTGGGATGAGTGGGAGGGAATTATAAGCAGCCTTGTACAATATATCTACTATGATAATGTTTTGCATAGCTAGACATGTACAACATATACTGAATTACTTATCTTCCAAGAGGGAATGGGTGACAAGGGAGGAAGGAAATGGATCTGAAATTTGAGGTCTTAACATTAAATGTTTCAAATATATATAAATACTATTATTAATACTCTTTTGCTTGTAATAGGGAGATAAGATGTGCAGGCATTGGGATACAAAGACTCACCTTCCTCTAATGGAAAAGTCAATGGGGCTATGGGAGAAGGTATGGGAGAGAGCAGATTGGAGGAAGCGATATCTTGTGGGATTACTATTCTGGGAGGTTGGGTAGGAAAATAATGGGGGGAAATGATTGTAACTCAAAATCTGGCAGAAATGAATGATGTAAAACAGAAGTTAATAAAGCATTTGTTTAAAAAAAAATAAAATGAAAGGACTGAAAAAAAAAATAGACTAACTCAAATGGCCAAAGAGGCCCAAAAAGGCACAGAAGAAAAGAATGCTTTAAAAAAATTGGCCAGATGGAAAAGGAATTTCAAAAGCTCAATGAAGAGAATAATTCCTTCAAAACTAGATTGGAGCAAATGGAGGCTAATGACTTTATGAGAAATCAAGATACTATAAAACAGATCCAAATAGATGAAAAAAAAATAGAAGGCAATGTGAAATATCTCATTGAAAAACACTGACCAGAAAAATAGATCCAGGAAAGATAATTTAAAAATTATTGGACTATAGGGGCATCTAGGTGGCACTGTGAGTAGAGCATCAGCCATGGAGTCAGAAGGACCTGAGTTGGGATCTGGCCTCAAACACACTTAACGCACACACACAAAAACAAACAAACAAACAAAAAACAAAAAACCTAGCTGTGTGACCTTGGGCAAGTTACTTAACCCCAACTGCCCTCCAAAAAAGCAAAAAAAAATTATTTGACTAGTTGAAAGCTATGATCAAAAAAAGAGCCTAGAAATCATCCTTCTCAAGGAATTCTCAAGGAAAATTGTCCTAATTTTCTAGATTGAAAGGGTAAAATAGAAATTGAAAAAAAATCAGATTGCCTTTTGAAAAAGATCCCCAAAAGAAAACTCCTAGGAATATTATAGAAAAATTCCAGAGTTCCCAAGTCAAGGAGAAAATATTACAAGCAGTCAGGAAGAAACAATTTGAGGATTGTGGAAACACAATCAGGATAACACAAGATCTAGGAGCTTCTATTTTAAGGGAGGTCAAATGAGCTAAGATTAAAACCAAGAATCACCTACCCAACAAAACTGAGTATGATGCTTCAAGGACAAATATGGTCATTCAATGAAATAGAGGATTTTCAAGCATTCTTGATGAAATGAACCAGAGATGAACAGAAAATTTGACTTTCAAATACAAGAAGCAAGAGGAGCATGAGAACATAAACAGGAAAAAGAAATCATAAGGAACCTAATAAAGTTGAGTTATTTACATTCCTACATGGAAAAATGATAATTGTAACTCATAAGACTTTTTTCAGAATTAAGATAGTTGAAGGGAACACACACACACACACACACGCACACACATATATGTATGTATAGGAGTGTGTATGTGTATATAAATGTATATTGTGTATACATGTGTGTACATGTATACATAGACAGAAGGCACAGGATCAGTTTAATACGAAGGGATGATATCTAAAAAATAAAATTAAGAGGTGAGAGAGTGATATATTGGGAGGAGGAGAAAGGGAGAGAATAATTAGGGTAAAATATTTCATATAAAAGAAGCAAGAGAAAGCTGTTATAATGGAGAAGAACAGGAAGGTGAGAAGGAATGGGCCAACTTTACTCACATTTGATTTGGCTTAAGGAGGGAATAACACACACTCATTTGTGTATCTAACCCTACAGGAAAGTAGTGGGGGGGGGGGGGATAAGTGAGGGGATGATAGAAGGGAGGCCATATTGGTGTAAAGGGTAGTTAGAAGCAAACACTTTTGAAAAGAGACAGGATCAATGTAGAAAACATATGTGGGGAGCAGGATAGGATGGAGGGAAATATAGTTAGTTTTTCACAATATAACTACCATGGAGATGTTTTGCATAACTACACAAATACAACCTATATTGAATTCCCCTGTCTTCCCTGTGGGGGTGTGTGAGTAAGGAAGAAGGGAAAGAATCTGGAAATCAAAGTTTTAAAAACAAAAGTTAAAAAAAAGAAAATGAAAGAGAACACTTTAACAAATTGAACGATCATGGAAGGTTTCATAACGGAGTTGTTACCTGGAGCTTTTTGGAAGAAAATTATTCTGAGATGTGGAAATGAAGAAGGAATATATTCCAGACAGGGGAGAGAGATTCACAAATGTACTTAGGTAGGAAATAGATATTGAAACATGTCTCATAATTCCTTATATGCACTAATAAGAACAGCAAATGATAAATGCCAATGAAAAATAATCAATTCTAAAGTTTTATGTGTATGTGTTTCATGGGTAAATGGAATGGGATTATGTGTTCTTTACCATAATGTGACTTCTACCCCTTCGCCAATTATTTTAGCATTTAGGTCATTGGGCAAGCAGCAAGCAATACTAGGAATCTTCAGAAATTAGACAATAATGTAAAAATGATCAACATTGTAGCTAATGAATTTTGAATGTAAAATAACGTTAAGAAAAGGATTGATTTTGCTTGAGATTAAGAAATGCTCTAAAATGTGATAAGATGATATCATTATATTAGCTTTTCCTAAAAGTCATTTAATGTTTGCTATGATAAATTTAGAATTTTTTTTGTCTTTTCATGAACTTTGTGGGCTCTTTTTCTATTTTGATTTTTTATGCTTTTTATATTCATAGAAAACTAGAAAATACAATATAACATCTGAGAGGTTTTCAAAATAAGGAGCAAGTTTAAAAATAACTTAAATAATTTCCCAGTACCTTCCTCAATGCCAGATTTATGAATGGATAGTAATGTATTAATTAGGTCCTAAAAATTGGAGAATAAAATGGAAAAAGTAAATTTATAATGTCACAAATATTTTAAAATAATATAAAGACATAATAATTTCATATAAAATATATGAAGCTTATTTAATAAAGAAAATTAATTTAGATTTGACTAGATATTTGCTTTATAAAACGACTATTTGTTGAAGGTACTTATCTTATATCTTAGTTGTATTCTTATTCACGCAAAATGTATATAGGGATATTTATTATGGGATAGTTTATGGGAGAGAGGGAATCATAGCAACTAATTCACCGATGTTAAAATTGTCTTTATTTAAAAACTATTGGTGCTTCTAAATATTTTCTTCGTTTCTCAATATATTTCTCCCCTTCTACTTAATCCCTTCCCCCTTGCCAAGAGCTAGCCAGAAAGTGATCAAGTTATGTTTGTAAGTGCCGGGCTGAATTGAATGAGTCTTGAAACAAACAGACTACCTAACTTAAAGGAGCTAACTACATGGTCTCTATCTTTATGCCTTTATAAGGCAAGAACACATCTATTGAATGGGAGAGGGCCTGGATAAAATTAGGAAATTATTTCAAGATCAAGCATTTTAATACGAGACCAGCACAATCAGTACAGCAGTCCCATCTAAAAGAAGAAATAATCAGATATCCGAACTTCCCAGTTCTTTTTATTATTATTATTATTATTCATTTCCTCAAACCTACTCCTCTACCTCATCTCAGGTATACACAGAAATTGTTGTATCACTGATCTGTCATTAATCACAAGTGTGTCAGTCTCATGTTCCTAAAATGGAATTGCCTCGTTAGATCACAATATTTTATCATTACATCTTTCCCTTTGCATAACTCTATTATTTGGCCTCCCTGGTGACCTCTGAACCTTCCATTCCTCAGTTCTTTCCCAAGCTTTGACCCTGCATTGGCTATACTGCCTTCTCTTCTCCATCTTGACCCATTGGGGTACCAGATCAACTCTAAACTTCTCTCATCTCTCTAATACCTTGTCCTATCACTCATTTAGCTCTGCCAAATCTCTGCCTAGAAGTATTACCACCATGGGCTCCTTTCCATTAAGTTCATATGATTAATGAAGGTAGAGAAAATTCTGAATTCATTCTGTCTGAGTGGATCCACCACAAATTTATATTATATAATTGGTCTTTCTTGCCACAAGGCAAACCTATTATACCTCCCTAATGTATTTGTTATCTCACTTGCTACAATGGCTTTTCTAAATCATTTCATCCCTCCTCAAATCTTTAGTAGCATCGTTTCCCTCCACCCTCTCAGTTGAGAACATTGCCTTATATTCTACTGAAAAAGTTGATTCCATTTACTTTTTTTTTTACCTTCTTTTTATATTACATTATTCAGATGTCTTCCCCATATTTAGTCTCTTTGGACAACTTTTCCCACTCTATAAGATAAATTAGCACTATTCAAATTGATCATCTATATTCACTTTTATTACCCATTTTCCCGATTACATAAGAAAAAAAATATTCAATGCCAACCATGAATTGATCAACGTTTAATAAATGCTTTTTATATATTAGGAATCATACTAGTTACTGGAATGACAAAGCAAAATGAAATAGTTCTTATCCTCAAAAACTTAATATTCTATCAGAGGAGACAGTGAATGATTATTTTGAAATTTTATTTTGCTCTACTCACCCTTACCACATCCTGTCCCAATTAGTACAGTAAGTCCATAAATAGGCAGTGCAAGGTAACAATAGTAGGAAGTCAGATGGCAAAAGGAGGAAAGAGAAGTCACTTACAACTGTCCCATAAATTAAGGGAGCATAATAGTTACTTGCA
Source organism: Gymnobelideus leadbeateri (assembly GCA_011680675.1). Taxonomy (NCBI): domain Eukaryota; kingdom Metazoa; phylum Chordata; class Mammalia; order Diprotodontia; family Petauridae; genus Gymnobelideus; species Gymnobelideus leadbeateri. Next base: position 146,830 of record WOXC01005618.1, on the reverse strand, counting down.
AAGTGTCTCATAAATTAGGAGAGCATACAAGCTTCTGGCAATAGCCCCATAAATTGACTGAAGTCACATTCTGAAACTAAGAGCTAAATTAGAGGAATGCATTTAGGCTATAATGTAGCAGCCCCTCATTCTGCTAACTGTCCTGGGTCTATAAGCTGCAGATAAGTTCCTGATCTGTAGTGAGACTAGCAACACCTAATAAGTAAGGGAAACCTAAAGACATGTTGGTAACTTCAAGATAATGTTTATGTGTTATAAACACCAGGTGGTATGGATAAGAGTTAGGCTGTGCACCACCACCAAAGCCCTATAAACCTGGCACCCCAAATTCTTATCCCTTGAGCCCTCCCCCTGCTTCAGATCCATGCTACTCAAGTGCTCTCATCTCTGATCAAGAGATCAGCAATTATCTCTGTGCCCCTTTACCTCCCCATTCTCTTGCCCAAACTATCTACCACACCCTTCCCTCTCCATCTTATTCCCCGTCCCCATTAAAACTCTGTCTCTGCATTCTCCCAAATGGCTGCTTCTATACTCTTTGTGCCTTATTAAAGTTCATTTCAATTCAATAAATATTCAGTGCCTACTATTTGCCAGATACTTTGCTAAATGTTGGGGATATGAGTAAGAACAAGAAACAGTGCCTGACCTTAAGGAGCTTACAATCTAATGGGAGCAGACAACACAGAAAAAGAAGCTGAAAAGAGTATGAGTACACCAGGAGGCATATTATTCCATAGAGATGAAACCAGGCAGAAGTAGGGGATATATTATTCCCTGCTTGCTATCATCACAGTCTTTTTGGAGGGTATCTAAAGAATCTGCCCCTTGAGATGTGGAGTAACGCTTTAAAGGTAGTATGAGTACAGATTGTGAAGGTCTTTAAATGCCAAATGGAGTTTGTGTTATTCAAGAATTGATTTCTAATTATGTATGACCCCTTAATAATGTGTAATATATACTCCTGATCCATTGATCTTAAGAAGAAAATGAGAGGCATTACCACTAAGTGCATAGGGATTAGGAAATAATATGACTGGTATTTTTATGATAACCATTGTTGTTAACAGGGCACTGAATACTGACAATCACAAAGTAAATGTGTGTGTATGTATAAACACATTTTTCATTATTCACAAAATTATCCAAAACAGCTGTCAAAATAGCATCATAAATTCAGAGGATAATGCAAGCAGATTATGATTTTTCTCCAGTTACTAATTCCTAATAGTTTCTGTGTGTGTTAGTAAGCATGTGTGTGTGAGTTGTGCTGAGATACAGTATGTAAACTATTCTTTAAGAAATATTTTTAAAATCCATAGTCCCCATATCTTTTTAATAATTATTGTCTTAGACTCAAGGAATAATTATTAAAATTCATTATAATTAAAAGTTATGTTAATGTGCAATCATTTGTGATCAGCTAGCACTTATTAATCCTTTTTATTACCTTATGCCAGCTATCAGGATTATATTATTTACTATTTATTCATTGTATATTTTCTAGATTTTTGAAGATGAAATGTTTTTTTTCCTCTTAGGTGGTTTAATTTTATAACACTTTTTATCATTTTTACCATATTTTATATGACCAATTTTAGCACTTTCCCTATTCACAAAAATATTGCAGTTAAACAACATTAAATAGCAAAACATACAATATCTTTGGGGTGGTACATTGGATAGAGCACTGATAGAGGGTGAGAAGGACCTGAGTTCAAATCCAGCTTACACACCTGACACTAGCGGTGTGACCCTGCACAAGTCACAACCCCCATTGTCTTGCAAAGTAATAATAACAATAAATAATATATTTACTGAACATGGAACTGCACAATTAAATAACATAAATAATACTATTTACATCCTATGTACTGTTTTTTCCTATTTAAGATTCCTGACATTTTTTTCTTTTTTTTTTAACAAATGCTTTATTAATTTCTGTTTTACATCATTCATTTCCACCAGATTTTGAGTTACAATCATTTTCCACCCATTATTCCCCTACCCAACCTCCCAGAATAGTAATCCTACAAGATATCACTTCCTCCAATCTGCTCTCTCCCATACTTTCTCCCATACCCCCATCGACTTTTCCATTAGAGGAAGGTGAGTCTTTGCATCCCAATGCCTGCACATCTTATCTCCCTATTACAAGCAAAAGAGTATTAATAATAGTATTTATATATATTTGAAACAATTAATGTTACAACCTCAAATTTCAGATCCATTTCCTTCCTCCCTTGTCACCCATTCCTTCTTGGGAGATAAGTAATTCAGTATATGTTGTACATGTCTAACTATGCAAAACATTATCATAGTAGATATATTGTACAAGGCTGCTTATAGTTTCCTCCCACTCATCCCACCCCCCACCTGGTCCATTCCCTACATGATCCTGTCCCTCTTTTATAGTGGATACTTCCAACCACCCCTCACTCCAAGGATGACCTCCCATCCATCATCCCTCCTCCCATCCCCCTTCCCCCTATCCTGCTGCAGGTTGAGATATCCCATTTAGTTTGTATGTCATTTTCTCCCTGAACCAAATTCAATGTGAATGTGGTTTTGCCTTTTTAGCCTTCCTTATTCTCCCCCTCTTTTGCAACCACTTCCCCTTGCTTCTTCTGCATGGGATAGTTTACACTACCCTGTCTCTCCCCATCTCCTCTTGACACTTTCCTCTCTCACCTCATAATTTCATCCCTTGAGTATTCTCCCTTCCCAACAAATTTAACTTATGCCCTCTATCCATATATAACTGTAACCATATACACACACATTCACATATGTATTCATATGACCACACCCCCTTCTTCCATTATTTTCATAGTGAGAAAGATATCATCAGTCACAGTTATTGCTTTTCCATATAGGAATGTAAATAGTTCAACTTTGATAAGTTCCTTTTGATTTCTTTTCCCTGATTACCTTCTCAGGAATCTCTTCCTTCTTGTGTTTGGGTGTCAAATTTTCTATTCAATTCTGGTTTTTTCCTCAAGAATGCTTGAAAGTCCTCTATTCCACTGAATGACCATATTTTCCCCTGAATCAAAATACTCAGTTTTGCTGGGTAGGTGACCCTTGGGTTCATTCTCAGTTCTTTTGCCCTCTGGAATATCATATTCCATGCCCTTCGATCCCTCAGTGTAGAAGCTGCCAGGTCCTGGGTTATTCTGATTGTGTTTCCACAATATTGAAATTGTTTCTTCCTGGCTGCTTGTGTATTTTCTCCTTGATCTGGGGATTCTGGAACCTGGCTATAATATTCCTGGGAGTTTTCTTTTTGGGATCTTTTTCAGGAGGTGATCAGTGGATTCTTTCAACCTCTATTTTGCCCTCTGGATCTAAAACATCAGGCAGTTTTCCTTGAGAATTTCTTGAAGGGTGATTTCTAGGTTCTTTCCTTGATCATGGCTTTCAGGTAGTCCAATAATTTTTAAATTGTCTCTCCTGGATCTATTCTGCAGGTCAGTGGTTTTTCTCATGAGATATTTCACATTGCCTTCTAATCTTTCGTTTGTTTGGATCTGCTTAACAGCATCTTGATTTCTCATAAAGTCATTAGCTTCCATTTGCTCCAGTCTAACTCTGAAGGAATGAATCTCCTCAGGGAACTTTTGAGATTCTCTTTCCATCTGGCAAATTTGACTGTTTAAGGCATTCTTGTCCTCATTGACCTTTTGGGCCTCCTTTGCCATTTGAGTTAGTCTATTTTTTAAGGTGTTGTTTTCCTCAGTCAGGCTGTTGACCCCCATTTCATACTTTTCCTGCATCCTTCTCATTTCTCTTCCCAATTTTTCCTCCACTTCTCTTATTTGATTTTTAAAGTCCTTCTTAAGGTCCTCTATGGCCTGCAATCCACTCATGTTTTCCCCTGGGGCTTTTGGAGTAGGACTTCTGACCTCACAGTCCTTTTCCTGCTCTATGCCCCCAAAATAGGAGTCTAGGGTTGCATTTTTCTGTTTCCTTTGCCTTGGCATGTTGCTACTTATTTACTTGACTTTTGGGCTTGTTGCCACACTATGGCTTTAAGGCCAGATAGAGGAATTTTCGTCCCGAACGTGTGGGGGGCAACTTCCGTTTCTGGCAAGCTGTAAACCCACCCACGACTTCCACCCTAGATCACAATCCAGATCCAGGGAGGTTAAAGCAAGAGCGATTACCCCCCAAGACTGATCGCTGGATCTCCCTACAAATTTGCAGGCTGGGAGCGGGAGCTGCCTCTGAAAACTACCAAATGGCGTTTGTCCTCAGTGGCTTCTAGCCCCCAGGGGAGGGAGCTGACGCATTCCCTAATACCAGTCCCAAAGTCCATAGGACACTAACCTCTTACTTTGTCCTAGGCAAGTCTATGTTGATAATTCTGGAGTCGACACAACTCCTGGTGTTCTGGGGTTCCTCCAGCTGGCTGCTGGCCCTGCCGCCCTGGGGCTAAAACCTCGGCTCATGGGGACCTGGGCTGGGCTCTGCTCCTGCACTCTGTGCACTGCAAGCTGCCGGCTCCCAGACCACTGCGCTGGTCCTTCCTGCAGGGCTGCTGGGCTGTCCTCAGCGGGAGGTTAGCTTCTCTGTGTCGTTCTGTGGGTGCTGGGGCTCCAGAAGTTGTTCAGAGTCCTGTTTTACATCGTTTGGGGGGAATCTGGGGGCAGAGTGGCTTGGACGAGCTGTTTCTACTCCGCCATCTTGGCTCCGCCCATCAGCTTCCTGACATTTTATTTCCAACATTGTTCTCAAAGTAAGACTCATATTGAGTTGTCTATATTCCATCTTCAAATTCATTTTATCCAAGAAGATAGTATGTACTCTTAAGATTTATAGCCATTATAATTGGAAACTTAATATGGCTACTTCCTGTACTTTGTCATTGTGAAACACCTTGGTCAGATTTTGATGCAGTAAACCTTACGATTCAGAATTCCGGTCAGCTTCTCCAACAGTATTTTTCTCTGAGTTTCAGAAAACACTGGCTATCAAGAACCTGCATGTTTAGAGTGGTGGTACAAACACAAAACATGAATACTGTGCTGTCCAGCTTGATGTATTTACTATGACAAGCCAAACCACCTCAGGGCAGCCACAATTCAATGTGAATTTCATGTTTGATTTTGACCAGTGAGCTTATTAAATTTGACATTGATTCCCAGAAGATATGAGGGCTTTGGGGCTGGTTACTCAGACTATATATGACTGAAATTAGTCAGCCAAACTTCATAATGTTTCAAAATATTTGAAGGCCATGGGGTTATGGATCAAAATATTCACCATACATTTTAAATGAAAAAAAGAGTGGTATCCACCACTTATACATACAAATTCCTTTTACGTATTTATAAAACACACACAATTATTTGCATATTTTTGGTGATAGGGTAGCATAGCATTAATGTTATGTTGTAAAATCAAGAAGACCTTGGTTCAAGACCTATGTGAACTGCTTACTACCTGAGTTACAGTGAGCAAGTCAATTAAATTTTTAGTCCCCCAAATACTCACTAAAATATGTTATAGAGGAGTCATCAATCTGTATCAGTGAAAGAAACATTTCTCTAGTAGTATTTCTCTGATAAAGTATAACTCCAGCCTGAGGAAGGAGGTATTCATAAAAAATATGTATGCCATTTTGGACTATAAAAGATAAATAAGTTGCAATATACATACGCGTATACACATACATACGAGCACATGTTTGGTGCAGATCATCTTTGTGAGTTAAAATCTGGCATCAGACACTTATTAGCTTTGTGACCCTGGGCAAGTCACTTAATCCTAGTTAACTCAGTTCACTTATCTGCAACATTAGCTGGAGAAGAAAAAGACAAATGACTTTAGTATGAAAACCCCAAATGGGAGTGATAAAGAGGCAGACATGACTGAAAACTGACTGAGCAACACAGAATAATAATAACAGATAGAGAATAAGGGTTGGGAAGGGAGGGAAGGAGAGAGAGAAAGAGAGAGAGAGAGAGAGAGAGAGAGAGAGAGAGAGAGAGAGAGAGAGAGAGGGAGGGAGGGAGGGAGGGAGGGAGAGAAGCTTTCTCCACAGAACTCATCTGAACATGCAACCCTTTGCACACTAGAGTAGCTAGAGAGATAAATTTGAGCAGAGATTATTTGAGCTGCTGATTAGCTCTGCCCTGTCAGGTACAAAGTTGTGTATGATGAAAATCCTACCCAAATGACCAAGAGTTTATTTCTCAGTGAAGACTCATCGAATTTTAATATGTATGTATCACCTTAAGGAGACCTGTAATTACCTGTGCAACATTTCTTTTCACTCTCTTGGATGTGTGTCTCATTGATATGTTCAGGAATTGCTGGTTCATTATCCTGGTTTAAATTCCACCCGATTTGCTAAGCTAGGTACCTTACCCAGAGATACATTTTGCTTCACACGTCTTACACCTTGAAATAATAAAGAATACCCTAAATTGATTAAGTACTAAATTCTTTTTTTATTCAGCAAAACAAGGAGGGAAAGGCAGATAACCTCTTCAAATCTCCCTGAATAATTTTCTCCCCTCGTCCCTTTCTCATATCATAGTTTTGATCTTTGACAGTTTTCTAACTTCCCTCCATCTTTTTTATTTTTTTTTGCTTCTGAGATTCACTCACATTCCTAAAATACACATGCTAAAGAGGAAGTGTGAGTTTGACATATTATCTTTTAAAGCCAGAGTTTTCCAGATCTTGGTTTTTTACTGTCAGCCCACAGACCACTAAAGAAGGAAAGCTGCCCTCCTATGGCCTTCCATATAGAAATATGAAGCGTCTACATGTCACTGTGGATACAGTATTGGGTTTGGAGTTAGAAAGGTCTGAGGTCAAACCTGGCCTCAGATACTCACATAGCTATTATGACCCTGGACAAGTCAGTTGTAAACAAATTCCATTCTTTGGGATGAATTAGACGTTATATTTTAAAGCATCCAAGCCCTGATCTAGCTTGAGAATAGAGCATCCTTCTCAGAATCATTGTGAAATGATGTTTGATCCCATTATACAACCTATCTGTTACAGTTACAAGAGTTTTTGTTTTTCCTTCCCCTCCATAAAATGGAATGGGAGAAAGGAAAGAGGAAAAAATATTTATTAATCACATATGTGCTAGGTACTATACTAAATGCTTTTACAAATATTCTCATTTGATCTTCCCAACTAAACTAAGAGGTAAGTATTATTATTATTAAGCCCATTTTACATTTCAGAAAATTGAAACTGACAGATATTAACTGACTTTCCTAGGGTTACACAACCAGTAAGTACCTGAGGTCAGCTTTGACCTTGGGTCAATCTAAGCCTAGAAAAAAATAATCTACAATAGTTTACCAGTAGATAAGAGCAAAACGATAATTTTCTATTTATATATCTCTATCTCTCTTCCTTTTTCCATTTTAGTTCCCACCAAAGTCTGATTCTTCACTTTGGTATAGAGGTGACCCTGAAATAACTAAAACTATACTGACAGATCTTGAACCCAAGGGTGGGGAACCTGAGGCCTCAAGGCCACAGGTGGCCCTCTAGGTCCTCAAGTACAGCTCTTTGACTGAATCCAAACTTCACAGAAACAATTTGTTTATTAACAAATTGTTAATAATATCGAAGATATTTTGATCCTCTCATTTCCCTTTTAAGGTTAAAGAGTAAGGTAAAAAATTCTGCCAAGGTGGAAGCACTTTAGATTCAGACCCAGCGATGAACACTTTGGCTTTGGAAGAGCTGTCTAAGGTTGGAAAACTCAGTTATCAGAAGGTTGACCACAGTGTGGTAGTTCTTTTCTATCACAGAATCTCATAAAGACCACTAATTAAAGTGTGTCTTCTTGATGACACCCTTAAGTTGAAATATGTGGAAAAGATTGTTAGACTTGGACACATGAGACCCCTGGGTTTGAATCTCATCCCTGATACTAGCTCTGGGTTTGGGAGCAAGTCACCTAGTCTTCCTGGAATTCTATTTTTCTCTATCTTTAGAATGGGCATTCTAATAATTGCCATACAGAACTCACAATTGTAATTCTATTACTAACCCCCAGAGATGTGAGAAAAGTGCTATGTAAATTTGAGTTTTTAATATGAAACTGAAAACAGTAACAACAATAACATTATAGTCTTTAGATTCTATAAATAGGACAGATCAAGGATTTCCTTCTGTCAGAAAAGGCTCTACCCTATATCTCCAGATCCTTCTCGACCCAAGTACTACCAATTATCTCTGGTAGCTAGAAGCTAAGCATTTATAAGCTATAGTTTCTGCCTTAGCAGGAAGACTCTGAAAACCTCCCCTCTTGAGTCAAAGTCCTACCTTAGAAGCAAGGTTCTTTTTGCTGCTGTTGCCTGGGTTCTAGCATCTATAATAAAGACTGTTTTTCCTTTGTTCTGACCCCTGGTTACCCAGTCTACTGTCCTGAATTCTGGAACTGTTGCCTGCCATGATTTTCATTGTCTGCTGGATCCTTCTGGATCTGTTTGAATTCTAGATTTAATGTTTATCTTGTCTTTCATATTTATGTATGACTTTATTTGGTTCATCTACCTGATTTTGTCTTGCTACCTATAGAGGACAACAGGCTAATGGGACTCTAACCCTGATGGCTGAATAAGCTCTCTTAGCTGAAAAGCCTACTATTGGGCCTGGATTGTTTCCCCACCACCCAGGAAGGAGCTCAAACATGCCTATATTAATACAGGTGTGAGCATTATGTCTTCACAATAAGCATGGTATATACCCCCAGCCTGGGAACAAGAAAGTGCACACTGTTCTCAGGAGAAAACAATTAGGAAGAAGATTTATGGCTTCATAAAAGCTTGTGCTTGGGACAATAAAGTTGGATCTGCTTTCCACCACTCTCGGAGTCCCATCTCTTTTGTGCAGTCTCTTATCCTCTGGATAAGCAACACTTTTTCAGCCCTGCTGCAGGATGTCAGGGCTCCCCACAGCTACCTAGTGTTGACTTTTCCTTGCCTAGATATGCCTTATTTAGATGATTCACATTTTAATATTTTGGCTACTTTACCCACTGGCAAATCATTCTCTCCCTTGGGTTTTCTATTCCTGAATTCCTTCCCCCACCCCCATAAATTCCTATGTTGTTTTCCTTTACCCTTGACCCCTTGCTGCCAAAGTTATAAAGCTGGCACTTGAACTTATTTACAGAATGGACTTCTAAAAGTGAAAAACAGTATAAATATTAAGGAAAATCATAAGAAAATGTTTGTGCAATAGTTTTAAAACTTTTTACAATTGATAAATTAAAAGAAAACAATTTACATTAAAAGCTATTAACAGAAGTAGGACTTTTGTACCTAGTACAAAAATACAGTGATGCAGTTTTTAAAGATCAATAACAGCATGGCCAGGTAGCTAATTCTACAGTGGACATGGAGTCACAATGACCTGAGTTCAAATCGTGCCTCAGATACTTGACTGTGTTATTCTGAATAAGTCACTTAACCTCTCCAAGTCCCAAATTTCCTCATCTATAAAATGAGGATGCTAATAGCATCTATCTCACAGGACTGTTGTAGAGATCAAATAAGCTAACATACAAAATGATTTGCAAATCTTAAAGTATTATATAAATGTGTATATTAATTATAATAATAATGATAACTCTGAATTCATACTAATAGATAAATGCTAATGTCTGTCCTACAATATACTATAAACTATCTCAAATGTAAGTTATAATGATGCTGAAAGATTTCCTTATACAATCAATTTGGCAATCACATTTAAAGCAAGACCAATTTTTGTGGGGTTTGGAAGGAGGAGATGGATTCATTCATTGCTGGTAGAGTTTTTGGTAGAAAAATCTATATAGGGGCGGCTAGGTGGCGCAGTGAGTAAGAGCGCCGGCCTCAGAGTTTGGATGACCCGAGATCAGATCCAGCCTCAGAAAATGAGCACCCACGCATAAATAATGACTAGCCGTGTAACCTTGAGCAAGTTACTTAACCCCAATTGCTTTAAAAAAAAAAAATCTATATAATTCATGCAGTAAAAATTGTAAAGTTATTATAATGCCTGTCCTAATATTCCCTTAATTGAGAATATCACCTGAGTTATTGTTGTTGTTTTGAATAGGAAAACATCTATCTGAGGTGGAGCCAAGATGGAGGAATGGAAGCAGTAACCTTTCTAAGCTACTCCATGAATCCCATCACTAAACTTTTAAAAGTAAATCTGAACGGATTTGGGAGTGACAGAATCCACTGGGAGAAATATCTTGGCAGAATTCAGCCCAAGAAAGTGCCCTAGTAAGGGGCAGTTAGGTGGCGCAGTGATTAGAGCGTCGGCCCTGGAGTCAGAAGGACCTGAGTTCGGATCCGACCTCAGACACTTAATGCACACACAAACAAAAACCTAGCCGTGTGACCTTGGGCAAGTTACTTAACCCCAATTGCCCTAAAAAAAAAAAAAAGTGCCCTAGTGGGTTCAGACAGGGGAAGCTCAGAGCATGTGGGGGCTGCAGCATCTTGGACTAGAGAGGGTAAACTACAGCAGAGAGAGAAGGAGTCCCAGCCAGCAGACTCACCCACACCAAGGGCGATACACAGCTGTCTCACCAGCATCTCACCATGGAATGGGACAGGAGGATCCATTGGATCTCACTAAGAGAAGACTCAGGGCCCCCAGCAGAGACAGCAGCTTCTCCTGGGGCTATCAGCCCCCAGCCTGAAAGTTTAGAAATTGCCTGCATGTCCTTCCAGGGTCCAGGATGACAAAGTAAATTCTGGATGCTTCAATTCCCTCTCCCTGACCTAGAAAACCCAAAGATAAGTGTCCCACCCAAAGTGAAATCCTGAGATAGTGGAACTAGCCTCAGGCTTGGGAGTTATTGAGAAGGGGTATAACTGAGGCTGCAAGGATTCTGAAGAGAAGAGGGGGAAGGGTCCCAACAAACCCCACCTCACCTGACCAGGAAAAGCCTGCCTAAGCTGTAGCCCAGGGGTATAGAGGCTGAAATCTGAAATGACCAGACCACCCATCCTCCACAGATTACTCTGTGCACCTCAGCATACCTCTGGGGGATCACTGAGAGTCCTGACCTTGGCCTCAAACTAGACACCCAGACATTACAGTATACAAAGTCAACAACCAGGACCTTAGTTCCCCACCTGAGAGATTAGGAAATAAGAAATTACAATGGGAAGGAAGGAAGCTGAGAAGGAGAAGGGGAAGGCAAGAAAATCAATCAGAGCTTATTATAGCAATCAAGAACAACCAAATACAGAGGACAGCATGGACTCTATACTCACACCTGAGACCACAGAAGGAAATATGAACTAGTCTCAAGCCTAAAAAGCATTCTTGGAGGAGTTTAAGAAAGATTTTAAAGACCAAATTAGGGAGGCAGAAGACAAATTTAAATCTACAGTGACCAAATTGGAAAAAGTTTCACTGAAGAAATCAAATCCTTAAAAAGTAAACTTAGTGAAGTAATTGGAGAAAACACCTCCTTAAAAAAAGGACCTTCCAAAACTAACTGAAGACTATAATTTGCTAAAAATTAAAATCAGTCAAAATGAAACTCAGGATAGGATAAGACAGAAAGGGGTAAATTATGCCATTGGAAGAGGCATAAAAACACACTAAAGAAGAGGGGAAGGAAAGAGGAGAGGAACATCATTTGAACATTATTCTCACTGGTTCTGGTTCAAAGAGGGATCAACATAATCAGTTAAGTTTAAGATTCTAACATGAAAAACATGAAAATTCAGTAAATAGAGGGAAAGGAGGGAGGGAAAGGAGCACTGTATGAAATTTACTCTCATTTGATTGGGGTCAAAGGGGTAATAACATACACTGATAAGTATAAAAATATATTGTGTCCTATAAGCAGTAGGAGGGTAAGGGGGGATTAGAGAGGATGGAAATAGTAGTAAGGGGAGAGGGTAGGTAATGAAGGGGGAGGCGAACTGGTGGGGACACTCAGGGAGGTGGTGGTCAAAAGGAAAACCCTTAAGGAGGGGAAGGGAGAAGTAAGAAACAAAAATATAAGCAGGGGAGGGAATAGGATGGAGGGGAAGAGGGAGATAGTTATCATTACTGTGAATGTGAATGGAATGAAATCTCCCATAAAACAGAGTTGGATAGCAGAATGGATTAAAAACCATAATCCCACAATATGCTGTATACAAGAAACACATTTGAAACAAAGGGATACCCACATGGTAAAGGTCAAAGGCTGGAGTAGAATTTATTATGCCTCAGCTCAAGTAAAAAAAAAAAAACAGGGGTAGCAATCCTTATCTCAGATAAATCAAAAGCAAAAAATAGATCTAATTAAAAGAGATGAGGAAGGAAACTATATCCTGCTAAAAGGCACCATCGAGAATGAAGCAATATCATTATTTAACATATATGCACCAAGTGGTATAGCATCCAAATTCCTAGAGGAGAAGATAAAGGAATTATAGGAAGAAAGAGATAGCAAAACTGTACTAGTGGGGGACTTTAATCTCCCTCTCTCTGAACTTGATAAATCTCACCACAAAATAAACAAGAAAGAAGTTAAGGAGGCGAATAGATTTTTAGAAGGGCTAGATATGATAGATCTCTGGAGAAAACTGAATGGGGATAAAAAGGAATATACCTTTTTCTCAGTGTTACATGGAACATACACAAAAATCTACAGTGTACTAGGGCATAAAAACCTCACAATTCACTGCAGAAAGGCAGAAATATTAAATGCATCATTCTCAGATCATGATGCAATAAAAATTATATGCAATAAAGAGCCATCAAAAGATAGACTAAAAAGTAATTGGAAATTGAACAATTTAATCCTAAAGAATAAGTGGGTTAAACAAGAAATTATAGACACAATCAGTAATTTCATTCAAGAGAATGATAATAATGAGACAACATACCAAAATTTGTGGGATGGATTAAAGGCAATTCTTAAGGGAAGCTTTATATCCTTGAGTGCATACATGAATAAATTAGAGAAAAGGGAGGTCAGTGAATTGGGCATGCAATTGAAAAAGCTAGAAGAAGAACAAATTGGAAATTGCCAATTTAGTAATAAAAAATTAGAAATATTGAAAACCAAAGGAGAGATTAATAAAATTAAAATTAAGAAAACTATTGAATTAATAAATAAAACTAAGAGCTGGTTTTATGACAAAAAACAATAAAATTAATAGAACCTTAGTAAATTTGATAAAAAAAGAAGAAAATCAAATTATGAGTATCAAATATGAAAAGGGTGAATCTACCTCAAATGAAGAGGAAATCAAACAATAATTAGGAATTATTTTTCCCAATTGGATGCACATAAATTTAACAATCTTAATGAAATGAATGAATATTTACAAAAATTCAAGTTGCCCAGATTAACAGATGAGTAAGTAAATAACATAAATAAGCCCATCAAAGAAATCAAACAAGCCATCAGTGAATTCCCTAGGAAAATCTCCAGGGACAGATAGATTTACTAGTGAATTCTATCAAACATTTAAAGAACAATTGATTCCAATACTCTACAAACTATTTGGGAAAATTAGTGAAGAAGGAGTCCTACCAAATTCTTTCTATGACACAGATATGGTACCTAAATCAGGAAAAGATAAAACAGAAAAAGAAAATTATAGAATGATTTCCCTCATGAACATAGATGCAAAAAATTTAAATAAAATATTAGCTAAAACTACAACAACTTATCACAAGAATAATGCATTTTGATCAGGTAGTATTTATTCCAAGAATGCAAGGTTGGTTTAATATTAGGAAAACCATCAGTATACTTGATCATATCTACAATAAAACTAGCAGAGACCACATGATTATCTCAACAGAAGCAGAAAAGGCTTTTGACAAAATACAACATCCATTCCTATGAAAAACACTTGAAAGCATAGGAATAAATGGAGCCTTCCTTAAAATAATAGGTAGCATCTATTTTAAAACATCAGCATTATATACAATGGGGAAAAGCTAGAAGCATTTCCAATAAGATCAGGAGTGAAACAAGGGTGTCCACTATCACCCCTTTTATTCAATCTGGTACTAGTAATGTTAGCAGTAGCAATTAGAGAAAAAAATAAATCAAAGGAATCAAATTAGGCAAAGAAGAGCCCAAGCTATCACTCTTGGCAGATGATATGATGATATACTTAGAGAATCCTAGAGAATCAAGTAAAAAACTACTTGAGACAATAAATTTGGCAAAACTGCAGGATATAAAACAAACCCATATACATCCTTGGCATTCCTGTATTTCGCTAATGAAATTCAACAGCAAGAGATATATAAATCCCATTTAAAGTCACTCTAGACATTATAAAATATTTGGGAATCTACCTGCCAAAAGAAACCCAGGACCTGTATGATCACAATTACAAAACATTTCTCACACAAATAAAGTCAGATCTAACTAATTGGAAAAAAATATCAATTGCTCGTGGCTGGGTCGAACTAATATAATAAAAATGACAATTTTACCCAAACGAAATTATATATTTACTGTGATACCAATCAATTTACCAAAAAACTACTTTATAGAGTCAGACAAAATAGTAACAAAATTTATTTGGAAAAAGAAACAGTCTAGAATATCAAGGGAATTAATGAAAAGAAATGCTAGGGAAGGTGGACTAGCTATTCCAGATTTTAATCTGTATTATAAAGCAGCAGTCATCAAAACTACTTGGTACTGGCTGAGGAATAAAGTAGTGGATCAATGGGATAGATTTGGTGCATAAGACTCAAAAATCAATGAGTATAGTAATCTATTTTTTGATAAATGCAAAGACCCCAGTTTTGGGGATAAGAATGCACTATTTGACAAAAACAGCTGGGAAACTTGGAATATAATATGGCAGAAACTGGGCATAGACCATTATCTAACACCATATACCAAAATCAAGTCTAAATGGGTACATGATCTAGGAATAAAGGCTGATAATGTAGGCAATCTGGGAAAGCAAGGAATAGTTTACCTGTCAGATTTGTGTAGAGGGAAAGACTTTAGGACCAAACAAGAATTAGAGAGCATTATAAAATGCAAAATGGATAATTTTGATTACATTAAATTGAAAAGTTTCTGTACAAACAAAGCCAATGTAACCAAGATCAAGAGGGAGGTGGGAAATTGGGAAAGAATCTTTACAACCTATGTCTCTGATAAAGGACTCATTTCTAAAATATACAGAGAATTGAATAAAATCCATAAGAATACAAGTCATTCTCTAATTGATAAATGATCAAAGGATATAAACAGGCAGTTTTCAGAGAAAGAAATTAAAGATATCTATAAGCATATGAAGAAATGCTCTAAATCACTATTGATTAGAGAAAAGGAAATCAAAACAACTCTGAGGTACCACATTTCACCAGTCAGATTGGCTAAGATGACAAAACAGGAAAATGACAAGTGCTGGAGAGCATGTGCGCAAATTAGAACACTAATGCATTGCTGGTGGAATTGTGAACTGATCCAACCATTCTGGAGAGCAATCTGGAATTATGCCCATAGGGTTATAAATGATTTCATACCTTTTGACCAAGCAATACTACTTCTAGGGTTATATCCCAAAAAGAAAATAGAAGTGGGAGGAAGACCCATATGTTCAAAAATATTTATAGCAGCTATTTTTCTTGTGGTAAAAATTTGGAAAATAGGGGGGTGCCCATAAATTGGGGAATGCCTGAACAAGTTGTGCTGTATGCAAGGAATGAAATACTTTTGTGATATAAGAAACCAGGAGCAGATGGACTTCACATTTACCTGTAGAGCCATATACAAACTGATGCTGAAAAGAGAAGAACCAGGAGAAATTTGTACACAATCACAGGCACAACATATGTGTGATGACCAACTATGATAGACTGGACTTTTCTCAGCAATGCAGTGATATAAGTCAATTCCAAAAGACTCATGATGAAGAGAGATGTCTACATCCAGAGAAAAAACTGTGTTTGAATCCTGATTAAAGCAAACTACTTGATCATTTTCTTGTTTTGTTTTATTTCCTCTTGAACATTTTTCATTCCATCTGGTGCAATCCACCTTTATAACCTGACTAATGTCTAATGTGAAAGTATTTGCAGATCCTATAATTGATTGTATGATGTCATGGGGGGAGGAGGGAGGAAAAGAGAATTTGAAATTCAAGGAATCGTGGAATTGAATCTTGTAAACTAAAAGTAAACAAACAAATTAATAAAGACAAAAAAAAGAAAACATCTACCTGTTCAAAGATCACCAAATTCATTCAAAGCTGTCAGTTACAAAAAAAAACAAAAATGAAGTGAAAAAAAAGAAAAACGATTAAATAATTGTCATGCATATACTGTGGTATAATTTAAGTGCAACAAACTAAGATCAGCAAATATGAGGACTATAAGGACATATGCAAAGATCATTATGAAATAACATGTGAAAAAACCATCGCATTTTCTCTTAAAAGAAGTGAATGACCTTTTGGGCCTCCTTTGCCATTTGAGCTAGTCTATTTTTTAAGGTGTTGTTTTCCTCAGTCAGGCTGTTGACCCTCATTTCATACTTTTCCTGCATCCTTCTCATTTCTCTTTCTAATTTTTCCTCCACTTCTCTTATTTGATTTTTAAAGTCCTCCTTAAGGTCCTCTCTGGCCTGCAACCCACTCATGTTTTCCCCTGGGGCTTTTGGAGCAGGACTTCTGACCTCACAGTCCTTTTCCTGCTCTATGCCCCCAAAATAGGAGTCTAGGGTTGCATTTTTCTGTTTCCTTTGCCCTGGCATGTTGCCACTTAATTGCTTGACTTTTAGGCTTGTTGCCACACTATGGCTTTAAGGCCAGATAGAGGAATTTTTGTCCTGAACGTGTGGGGGGCAACTTCCGTTTCTGGCAAGCTGTAAACCCACCCACGACTTCCACCCTAGATCACAATCCAGGTCCAGGGAGGTTAAAGCAAGAGCGATTACCCCCCAAGACTGATCGCTGGATCTCCCCACGATTTGTAGGCTGGGAGCCAGAAATGCCTCTGAAAACTACACAGTGGCGTGTCTCCTCAGCAGCTTCTAGCCCCCAGGGGAGGGAGCTGAGGCATTCCCCAAATACAGGTCCCAAAGTCCATAGGACACTAACCTCTTACTTTGTCCTAGGCAAGTCTATGTTGATAATTCTGGAATCTCCACAGTTCCTGGTGTTCTGGGGTTCCTCCAGCTGGCTGCTGGCCCTGCCGCCCTGGGGCTAAAACCTCAGCTCAGGTGGACCTGGGCTCGGCTCGGCTCTGCTCGGCTCCTGAGCTCTGCTCGGCTACTGAGCTCTGCGCTCTGCGCGCTGCCAGCTCCCAGACCGCTGCGCTGGTCCTTCCTGCAGTGTGCTGGGCTGTCCTCAGCGGGAGGTTAGCTTCTCTGTGTCGTTCTGTGGGTGCTGGGGCTCCAGAAGTTTTTCAGAGTCCTTTTTTACATAGTTTGTGGAGAATCTGGGGGCAGAGAGGCTTGGAAGAGCTGTTTCTACTCCGCCAAGAATTTGCGAGATGGAAAAAGAATCTCAAAAGTTCACTGAGGAGATTCATTCCTTCAGAGTTAGACTGAAGCAAATGGAAGCTAGTGACTTTATGAGAAATCAAGATGCTGTTAAGCAGATCCAAACAAACGAAAGATTAGAAGGCAATGTGAAATATCTCATGGAAAAAACCACTGACCTGGAGAATAGATCCAGGAGAGACAATTTAAAAATTATTGGACTACCTGAAAGCCATGATCAAGAAAGAACCTAGAAATCACCCTTCAAGAAATTCTCAAGGAAAACTGCCCTGATGTTTTAGATCCAGAGGGCAAAATAGAGGTTGAAAGAATCCACCGATCACCTCCTGAAAAAGATCCCAAAAAGAAAACTCCCAGGAATATTATAGCCAGGTTCCAGAATCCCCAGATCAAGGAGAAAATACTACAAGCAGCCAGGAAGAAACAATTTCAATATTGTGGAAACACAATCAGAATAGCCCAGGACCTGGCAGCTTCTACACTGAGGGATAGAAGGGCATGGAATATGATATTCCAGAGGCAAAAGAGCTGGGAATGAACCCAAGGGTCACCTACCCAGCAAAACTGAGTATTTTGTTTCAGGGGAAAATATGGTCATTCAGTGGAATAGAGGACTTTCAAGCATTCTTGAGGAAAAAACCAGAATTGAATAGAAAATTTGACATCCAGACACAAGAAGGAAGAGATGCCTGAGAAGGTAATCAGGGAAAAGAAATCAAAAGGAACTTATCAAAGTTGAACTATTTACATTCCTATATGGAAAAGCAATAACTGTGACTGATGATATCTTTCTCACTATGAAAATAATGGAAGAAGGGGTGTGGTCATATGAATACATATGTGAATGTGTGTGTATATGGTTACAGTTATATATGGATAGAGGGCATAGGTTGAATTTGTTGGGAAGGGAGAATACTCAAGGGATGAAATTATGAGGTGAGAGAGGAAAGTGGCAAGAGGAGATGGGGAGAGACATGGTAGGGTAAACTATCTCATGTAGGGGAAGTGGGTGCAAAGGAGGGGGAGAATAAGGAAGGCTAAAAAGGCAAAACCACATTCACATTGAATTTGGTTCAGGGAGAAAATGACATACATACTAAATGGGATATCTCAACCTGCAGCAGGATAGGGGGAAGGGAGATGAGAGGAGGGATGATGGATGGGAGGGCATCCTTGGGGTGAGGGGAGGTTGGAAGTACCCACTATAGAAGAGGGACAGGATCATGTAGGGAATGGACCAGGTGGGGGGTGGGATGAGTGGGAGGGAATTATAAGCAGCCTTGTACAATATATCTACTATGATAATGTTTTGCATAGCTAGACATGTACAACATATACTGAATTACTTATCTCCCAAGAAGGAATGGGTGACAAGGGAGGAAGGAAATGGATCTGAAATTCGAGGTCGTAACATTAAATGTTTCAAATATATATATAAATACTATTATTAATACTCTTTTGCCTATAATTGGGAGATAATATGTGCAGGCATTGGGACACAAAGATTCATCTTCCTCTAATGGAAAAGTCGATGGGGGTATGGGAGAAGGTATGGGAGAGAGCAGATTGGAGAAAGTGATATCTTGTGGGACTGCTAATCTGGGAGGTTGGGTAGGGGAATAATGGGGGGCAAATGATTGTAACTCAAAATCTGGCGGAAATGAATGATGTAAAACAGAAGTTAATAAAGTATTTGTTTAAAAAAAAAAAAGAAGTGACTGAGAACAAATTTGTAATCAAAGATTCCGGGTGTAGGTTTAAAAGATGTATTTATATGAGATTTAATGGATGAAATTAATTTACTTAAATGTAAACTCTTGAAAAGTAAATCAAATTGACTGCATTGATTTTTGAGATTATTGATAATAATTTATTAAAAAAGAATTGTTTTCACACATTTCTCCCATGACAATGGAAAAAACAATAGGGCTTTCCTAACTTAATCTTATGCTGTTATGAAGCTGTTTCTTTAAAGATTATCTCTAAAGTGTCTTTCAATTCTAAATCCAGTGATCCTATTATATAGTACCATGCAAATAACCTTCAGGAATGTACTAGAACCAGATCTAACTGACTTAATTTTTATATTTTCAGTGTGAGCATTCATATCTCAGAAACCGAAAAACACTAACAGTCAGAGCTTGATATGTGGTCTTATTTTTTTTATTTAAAAAAGTAATGGGGGGCGGCTAGGTGGTGCAGTGAGTAAGAGTGACGGCCTTGGAGTTCGGATGACCCGGGATTGAAACCGGCCCCAGAAAATGAGCACCCACACATAAATAATAGCCTTGAGCAAGTTACTTAACCCCAATTGCTTAAAAAAAAAAGAAATCAATGGAAAATATATTAATAATGCAGATTAAAGTTCAAGGTATATCATGCTATATTTCTTACCATAGGATCCAATTTTAAATGTAAACCTGACTCCAGGGGCAGATAGGTGGCACAGTGAATAGAGTACCAGTCCTGGAGTCAGGAGAACTTGAGTTCAAATCTGGCCTCAGACACAACACAAAAGCTAGCCATGTGACCTTGGGCAAGTCACTTAACCCCAATTGCACTCCAAAAAGCAAAATAAATAAATAAAAATTAAAAAAAAAAAACATGACTCCAGTCCACCCCTGCTTTTTAAAAAATCTACAATGAAATAACCCAGTAAATCTCTGTTGTTTTCAAAGAAAATCTTTTCTCCAAAAATGTAGCTCAAAATCCATCCATGTACACCATATAATTCTCATCCATATCTTCTTGTAACATGAGCATCTCACCCCACAATATACTGAAAGACTTCCTCATAATTATCTTGACATCACAAAGTTAACATGACAAGAAAGCTTGTCCATCTGTAGTCCCTTCTTGCTAATCTTTTTTTTTAATTAAGTAAATTTTATAACATCATTTGCAATAGCTCTTTATTCATTTCTTCCTAATTTGCTTAACAGTTTTTTTTGAGGCTAATGATAAAATCTAATCAAGTTCTTAGTGTGTGATAATTAGTTGAGATAGATGAAACTTTCCTTTAATCTTTCAGACAATCACCCATATAATTTGTTTTAGCTGATGATCATTTATCAAGCTGGAATCAAACCCTACTAAAATTTTAAAATCAAAGATAGATAGTTTCCTTTATTATTCATCACCTATAGAAAATTAAAGTAACAGAAGCACTTAAATTTAGTTTTCATCATAAAGGAGTACATTTTAATATGATAAAGGATTCAGATAATATGACCACCAATATGATAACGATGGGTTAAAGTGAAAAAAAATTCTGAAGGCAGAAATTCTCTTTAAAAGGTTTCTATGAAAGCTTTATGTCATAGGCTATTTCAGAGGAAAGAAAAAAATATATATATAGTGGAACCTTTTAATCTAAAAGCACTTTAAGACCAAAGTGTTATTATGCTTGCTTTACAGTTGCTAAAGCAGATTAAATGATCAACATAAAGCAATTTTAAAATAGTTGAGATGCACAAATATCAGAACACTGATAAATTCTTTTCTTGAGTTATTACCAAAAAACTAGAGTACGTACATGCAAAATGTAATAAAAACAATTTTCCAGATTTATTTGTACAATTTTCCCCTTCTATATTGTAGACACTTAAATGGTAATTTAATTGACATGTTTGTTGAATATCCAGATTATTTTTAAAATATCCTAAAGCAGCTATCCCCTAGGCTGCAGCTCATTGAAATTCCACTCTTTACTTTATTATCATAAGATCGTTGGCTGGATGATGTACAATTATGGGAAAATATATTTAATATCTCTGTTCTGTTCAGTGAAATAGTTTAGCTAAACTGAAACCCATTGATCTATTATGAATTGAAGGCACAACACAAATAGCATTTATTCGGTGCTTTAAAGTTTGAAAGGGGTTTTACAAATATGAACTCATTTTATCCTCACAACAATCTTTGTACGTAGGTGTCATTATTATTTCCACTTTATAGATCAGGAATCAGAGTGGGGATGGGTTTAAATGGATTTCTAAGAGTCACAAAGCTAAAGTGTCTAAAAGCAGATTTGAGCTAGGTCTTCCTGATTCTAAGTACAACCCCTTTTCAGAGTGAATGTAAATAGTAATTGTTTCTATTTTGTCCAGAAGCCCTGAGAGTCTTCCCCTCCTAGTTTGATTTTTTTTTTTAATTAAAGGGACCATTCCCTTGGCTCACTTTTTAAACAATCCTAATCACTGAATGGATGTTGCCTCAGTCAAAGTGAAAATTTGGAAAGACCTTAGCTTAAAAAGGCCAAGATTTTCTCACTGCATCCTGGGCCATCTCCAATTGTCTTGATCTATATCTAGCCACTGGACCCAGATGGCTCTGGAGGAGAAAGTGAGACTGGTGATTTCGAACAGCCCTCCCTCACTTAAATCCTATTCACTTGCGAGTCATGACATCATTTTCCAATGTCATAGTCCTCTTTGAGAAGGAAGGACAAACCACAACCACAGAACAGTAATCTATACACTGAATTAACTAACACAATTTATGAAATGTGGCAAAAATCCCATGCCAATCGCCTGACTTCATTTATTTGTAGCAACACAGTCTTCACGACACAGCAATCTCCAAGTGTGGTACATTCATAATCAATTGTAGGAAGAAAAGATCATAGGTTACTAGCCTACACAAAGCACGGTTTGTAAAATACTTTTAAGTGGGTTGTTATGTTTCTGTATAAAACATTTTATTTATGAATTTCATTACCTTAATTATTTATCCCCAACCCCTTTTTCTCATTAGAGTGAACATGTTCCTGTTTTTAAACCCATTTCTTAAGGAATGAAACAGCTCTTAGTTGTCTGAATGCTATAAACTGGCAATAAACGTGGCTGGTTAAGCAGCATCAACACATTAACAGCATGCCTGCTGATATATGATTCAGGAACCACTTTTCCAAAAGGCTCTTCTAGCTTTCATCTGTTATTACTGACAGCTAAGCTGCTGACAAGACAAGTATGCAAGCTTCAAATTAGACCATTCGTTCCCCCATATTAAGAAAGCCAAATAACAGCCTTCACTGGCAAACTGCCTATATAAGCAGCTACTTCTGTGTCACATAGCATTGATATTAATTAAACCAATAGTTTTCTCCCCCGCTATCCCATTGTGGGTAGAAAGAAGTGATGCAAGTAAAATGTTTTTATTTTTGTAAAGTTAAGTTTACAATGATATTCCTGATATCCTAACAGTCTACCATTTAGATTATTGATCTACCCAATGATAACCTTTTGTGGTCACCATGGCTATATGTTGGTTTCTTTAAAATCGCATATGTAAATTGTTGTTTATTCAACAGTAACCTATTAAGTACCTACCATATGACAGTCACCATGTTAGGTGATGGGAGTATAAAGACAATAAAGTACAGAATAGTTCCTTCTCTCAAAGAATTTAGATTCTCATGGGGAACCTTATAATTTATTATGTATATGTGGACATTCTGGTTGCACCGCAGGATTTAATGTAAAAGAGAAATATAATATAATAACATATACTCATGTTAGCATTTTAATTATGAATATCCAAGACCTGTGATTTTATCAGGGAAACTTCTAGTAAAGGAAATCCTCCCATCAAAGCAGACAACCTATCTATCATTAATAACTAGTCCTGGGAAATACTGAAGGCATCCTACAAAGTTTCCTGAGACAAGCAAATGACTTGCAAGGGGTTAAAGACTTAGTCAAGTATCCTCACCATATTTCTATAGCCGGTTCTTCTTGCTCCAAGTCCAGGACAATGCATTGTTAAGGTGATTCTGATGCAGGAGTCCACATATTCTCATGGGCCTCTAGATCTGAGTTATTACAGTATCAGCATAAATTGAAAGAATAACCAAAAGTATAGCGATATAATATTTGCCTAGCATCTAGTAATTTTCCAACCTTTTTCATGTACATTTTTTCAATTGGTGTTCACTACCATAACAATGTTAGAGCCAGAAGGGACCTCAGATACAATCTAGTCTTACCCAGTTAGTTTTAACTCATGTGGAAACTCAGACAAAGATAGTAAATAAATTGTCCATAGACCCACAATTTGTAAATGTTGGAGCTAAAAACCAAACTGAGGTCTTCTTATCTTCTAGCCTACTCTACTGTATAGTACAACATAGTGCTTCAAAGAAAATATTTCACTTGATCCTCTCTGCAAGTCAGAGGTAGGCAAGGCAGGTATTATTGTCCCAGTCTATTGAGAAGAAACTGAGCTTCAAAAGACCTTAAGTGATTTGCTCAAGGTCACATGGCTCTGTATGTATTCATCCATTTCTGAACAGAATAAAATTGATTTGACACAACTGATGTTCATTAAATTAGCTATAAATCAGTAGATAAAAGCAAATGTTGATGTTTGCATTTCCAACATAATAGATTGCTTGCTCAATTGGTGACTTCTGCCCTAATTAAGTGTTACTGAGGTTGACAAAGTGATTACTTGGGCATGTGTGTATTTGGTACTATGTGACATCTGCAGGGGAAGCTAATTACCAAACAGGAAATCAGGGAAAGCTTCATGGAGAAGGTATCATGAAAGCTGGTCTTTGATACATTAATAGGAATAAAATGAGAAGACACAAAGAGGAAAGAAATATAGTCATGGGAGAAAGTCTGAGAAAAGAGATAGAGACAGAATTATGCCGTGAATGTTTAGATGGCAAAGTTATCCAAATGTTCTGGAGAATTGAGTATGTGAAAGGGATGATATGGGATAGGACTGAAGGTCAGGGTTGTGCACAATAGTGTTGTGAGGTTCAAATGAGATGATGGGTGTAAAACACTTTGTAAACCTTAAAGCACCATATCAATGTTGCTATTTTTATAATTATTAACCTACAATCACCAGATCCTCAGTCTGATGATGACTTAGACTTAATTCCCTGAGCCTTCTACAACACTTCTGAGGAACTTAAACAATGTTCATAGAAAAATATAGAAGAGTTCTAGTAAATGTTTAACATCTGCACTCTGGGGATGGAGGGATGTATGCATATATACTTTTAGGTTTCATTTGCATTCGTAACACTTGCTTAAGTCCAGATGATCAACCAAACTATAAACAAGCCCTGATTTGTAGATTACAGAATTGTGAAGTATAAATGTTCGCTCTAAAATTTTAATAACCACTCTTACAAGCCAGTTAAGGATGGCTCCAGGACACCCCTGTTTGTGACAGATGACAGAGGATCTTGAATGCCAACATAATAAAATAGTCAACTTTAGACATTTGGCTGTGAATGGATGCACTGAAGCAATATATTTTTATTATGAAGGATTCAGGTCGTATGGCCACCAATAAAATAACCATGGGCTTAAAGAAGATTTTAAAAACAATAGTACTAAACCCCCCAGCCCAGCCAGCGCCCTGTCCTGTCTGTCGGTGTCCCAAGCACAGAGAACATCATTGCTTCATCGAGCTCTGAGAACTCCTATTCTCACCCAGCATGGCAAACAAGGGCCCCTCCTATGGCATGAGCCGGGAAGTGCAGTCTAAAATCGAGAAGAAATATGATGATGAGCTGGAGGAACGATGGGTAGAATGGATTATTGTGTAGTGTGGATCTGATGTGGGCCGTCCTGATCGAGGGTACCTGGGCTTCCAAGTCTGGCTAAAGAATGGTGCGATCCTTAGCAAGCTGGTAAATAGCCTGCACCCTGATGGTTCCAAGCCAGTGAAGGTACCAGACTGTTGACCTCTTTGAAGGTAAAGACCTGGAAGCTGTGCAGAGAACTCTGATGGCACTAGGAAGCCTGGAAGTGACCAAGAATGATGGCCACTACTGTGGAGATCCCAACTGGTTCATGAAGAAAGCCCAGGAGCACAAGAGGGAATTCACAGATAGCCAGCTCCAGGAGGGCAAGCATGTCATTGGCCTACAGATGGGCAGCAATAGGGGAGCCTCCCAGGCTGGCATGATGGGCTATGGGCAGCCCCGGCAGATCATCAGTTAGACGGCTGGGGATATGGCCCCTTCCTTGCCCCTCCCCTGGCTCCTTGGGTGCAGCAATCCTGGCTCACCTGCCTCACCCCACACCCTGTGCAGTTCCAGCCTTGCCCAAGCTTCTGAGCCCCCTTTCCCTCTTAAGGGCAGCTCTCTCTCCACTCGAAAGCACTCTTCCCTCGTCCAACTCAAATCCTCTTCCCAATCTCCATAACCACCTTCTACCATTTCCCAATTCTTGAGGGTTGGGTTGGGGAAAAGTCACTGTCCTATTTGACAGCAACAGTCTACTGAGGGAACTTCAAGTCTGGGCCCCGCCCCCTTGCCCCCCATTCTGTACATTGGTATTTTGGGAGTTAAAATTTAGAGGAAAAAATATTGTTGATCTTTTCTCACAAAAAAACCAATAGTACTATACTAGGTACTTGCCATATGATGAAAATACAAAATAGCTCCTACCCTTGAAAAGTTTATATGGTAATAGGAGAAGCAACATGTACGTATGTTGTTGTCAGTTGTTTTTCAGTCGTCCGATCCTTTGTGAACCCATTTGGGATTTTCTTGGCAAAAGTCGTAAAGTGGTTTGCCATTTCCTTCTCCAGGCCGTTTTACAGATAAGGAAAGTGAGGCCAACACAGTTAAATGACTTACCCAGGGCCATTCAGCTCAGCTGTGAAAGTGAAATTTGAACTCAGCAAGATGAGTCTTCTTGATTCCTGGACCAGTACTCTAACCACTGCACAATCCTTAGCTGCTCAAAATAAGATTATTTAATTTTATACCCTTATTTATTTCCTGTTGCTTGCCTAATGCATAAAAATCTGTACCCCCTGTATTTGGTGTCTAGTGCCAAACTGAGGAGGCTTGGTCCCAATTTGTTATGCATTGCTTAACACTTGGGAGCTCAAACCTTTGTTTCATCAGTTATTCCAGATTTTACCTGTCAGGCCCCAAAGCTTAGTGAGGCAAAAAACAACTCATTTTAGAGCAATGGGTATTTTCATGAGAGTATCTCAATAATGTATTAGATATCTAAGCTCCAAATTATGAGGAATTTGTAGGAAAATTAACTTTTCTGCATATCCTCCCACCTAATTTCTAAGTATCCTAAAAATGTCTTTGAAGATGTTTGTTTCAAAATTGTCTCCGTGGCCCCATAGGCCCCACCCTGAGTGATGAAGGTAAGTAAGGGGTATCCAAAGATTAAAGAGGGAGGACAGGTGACTTAAGGCCTTCAAGTGATTCAGAGCTCTTCCCTGACAGGTTGAATGGTTTACTGAGCAGGACCACGGCACAAGAAATGGGAGGATAAAGGATGTGGTCAGAGGTAAGGGGCCTGCTCCCAAGCTCTGAAAAGAATGGTGGAGCTGCCTCTGAAGTCCCAGGTAGATTAATGCTCAGGACAGTTCTCTTAGACTAGTATCTCTGACCATTTCACTGATGTGAGGGAGCTTGGATGTCCCAGTTCTTCAAGGGCACAACATTTAGGAGACCAGAACCTTGAGACCCAGAGAAGAGGATTATGACTGGGAGCCCAGATCCCTAGTTCTCTGAGGGGATAGCATCCTTGACCCTGAAGAGCTGAGGGATGCCTGCATATTCAAGTAGTTAGGAACTAGGTTCTACAGTGGGTAGAAAGCTAGAGAGACAAACACTCAGGGTCTGGGTAGGAAGAACAGAAAACACAAGGGTCCTAAGATTATTGGGAAGATTGTAGGGGGGTTAGTGGTGTCAGTGGGTCTGAATGATCTTCTCAACCCAGGGGTTGTATTTACAGTTCCAAGTATTGACAGCTGGCTGATGGGCTGAAGCACAAGGGTAATCACCTCAGGACAGGATGCTCTGGAGGGCCCTATTGCAGACCAGAGTCACTCTGACTGGTCATTGTCAAAGGCAGCACACATATTGTTTGTAAGCACCCTGGTAGGACACCAAGCACTCTTTGGGATACTGGATAATACTCCCTGATGCAGCATATGTCCTGGCCAGAGGTAAGACCCTGGGTCACAGGACCGGTGGATGTGAAAGCTTCATCAGAAGGAGGTCATGCTCATGGTCACTGGCAGGCAGGTAAGGACCAGAAGCTGCCCTGGGCTTTGGGTGGAGGATCATTACTGAGTAGATCACCTCCATCAGGTAATAGCAAATAGTAGTCACCAAGTTTGATCCAAAGCCAACTTTTGGTGCAATTAATACACAGTTGTGGTCCATCAGGACCCCAGTGGAGGGGAATGAGAGAGCTTTGAACTGTGAGATGTGCCTGGGCTGAGGGCCATGAGAACACTGGGTAATCCAGCACCACCAAGCTTGGAGAAATTGAGTTTGCAGGTACAGCCTTGCAGGAAGCAAGCACTAAGAAGCAGAAGGCAGTGTGGAATAAGATTAAATTCCTAATACTTGGAAGCAAGGGGTCATGGACATTGTCTCAGGAAGGAATACTGGGTAACTGGATCACTGCCTAGTCCTGTGCGTGTTACCATATACTCTGCCCTGGTCCCAAATCAAACCTCCCCCTTTTAACCCTAATTTTATCAAACTCAGTTATGTTTTTTCACAATTTCTACACAATATTCTTAGTTTTGACTTCTGGGTTCATGAAAAAATAAGCCTCACCCCTCTTCCACATAACCATTCTTATAATGGTCTTACAAAAGCTATAGTTTCCAATCTTCCTAAGTCTTACCTTCTCCAGGCTAAAGGACACCAGTTCCTCCATCCAATCCTTATGTGGCATGATCTTAAGGCTTCTCATTAGCATGATTACCAACTTTGAACTCCCTCTAGCTAATCAACATACTTAGGGAAAGCCAGAAATGAACATAATATTCTTTTTTTTCCAAATGCTATATTAACTTCTGGTTTACATCATTCATTTCCCATCATATCTTGAGTTACATTTTTCCCCATTTTCCCCCTACCCATAACCCCAGAATAACAGTCATACAGAATATCCCCTCATCCAATCTGCTCTCTCCAATCTCTTCTCCCAAACCCTCTTCAACTTTTCCAGTAGGGTGAGGTGAATCCCCATGCCCCATTTCCTGCACATCTTATCTCCCAATTATATGCAAAATAATATTAATCATAGTATTTATATATTTTTTAAATTGATTTTAAAAGGAAGATAAGCAACTCAGTATATACTGGGCATGTGTAGCTATGCAAAACATTACCATTGTAGATATATTGTAAAAGACTGAGTATATTTCCCTCCCTGCCATCCCACCTTCCATCTGGTCCACTTTCAAAAGTGGGTGCTTCCAATTTCTCTCACCCCCAGCCCACCCTTTCCTCCGCCACCTTCACCCACTCCCCTTCCCCCCACGCTCTTGTAGGGTGGGACACCCTATTTAGTATGCATGTCATTCTCTCCCTGGTCCAAATTCAATGAGAATAAGGTTTTGCCTTTTTGCCTTTCTGTTCCTCCCCTCCCCTGCAACCACCTTCCCCCACCTCCTCTACAGGAGAGAGTTCACTCCATTGTCTCTCCCCATTCCCCCTCACCACATTACTCTCTCACCTCTTAACCTCACCTTTTAAGTACCATCCCTTCCTATTAAATTCGACCTGTGCCCTCTATCTATGTATACCTGAAAACATATATGCACACATTTACACATGTATTCATATGCCCATTTACCCTTCTTCAGCTATTTTCATAATGAGAAAAGTTTCATCATTTACAGTTATTGTTTTTCCCTGTAGGATTGTAAATAGTTCAACTTTGATAAGTTCATAGTGATTTCTTTTCCCTGTTTACCTTCTCAAGCATCTCTTGCTTCTTGTATCTCTATGTCAAATTTTCTATTCAACTGATTTTTTCCTCAAGAATACTTGAAAGTCCTCTATTCCACTGAATTACCATATTTTCCCCTATAACATGATACTCAGTTTTGCTGGGTAGATGATTCTTGGTTTTTATCCCAGGTCCTTTAACCTCAGGAATATCATATTCTATGCCCTTTGATCCCTCAGTGTAGAAGCTGCCAGATCATGTGTTATGCTGATTGTGTTTCCACAATATTCCAATTGTTTCTTCCTGGCTGCTTGTAATATTCTCTCCTGGATGTGGGAATTCTGGAACCTGGCTACAATATTCCTAGGAGTTTTCTTTTTGGGATCTTTATCAGGAGGTGATCTGTGGATTCTTTCAACTCCTGTTTTGCCCTCTGGTTCTAAAATATCAGAGCAATTTTCCTTGAGAATTTCTTGAAGGATGATTTCTAGATTCTTAATTTTTAGATTGTCTCTCCTGGATCTATTTTCCAGGTCAGTGGTATTTCCCATGAGATATTTCACATTGCCTTCTATTCTTTCATTTGTTTGGATCTCCTTAATAGCATCTTGATTTCTTATAAAGTCACTAGCTTCCATTTGCTCCAGTCTAATTCTGAAGGAATGAATCTCCTCAGTGAGCTTTTGAGATTCTTTTTCCATCTGGCAAATTTGGCTTTTTAAGGCGTTCTTTTTTTCATTGTCCCAAATTCCCAAAGTCCATAGGGCACTGACCTCTCACATTGTCCTAGGCATCTATGTATTGATAATTCTGGAAATGCCACAGCTGCTGGTGTTCTGGGGTCCATCCAGCTGGCTGCTGGTCTGGCCGCCCTCGGGCTAAAACCTCAGACTCACACAGACCTGGGCTTGGCTCCCAGAGTACTGTGCTGGCTGCTGCCTGCTGGGTGCCAGGCTATCCTCAGTGGGAGGTTAGTATCTCTGTGTCATTTTGTGGGTTCTGGAGCACCAACTTCATAGTCCCCCTTTTACATAATTTTGTAGTGGTGTGAGCAGGAGCTCTGTGGAAGTGTTATTTCTACTCAGCCATCTTGACTCCGCTCCCCCTTAACATAATATTCTTAATGTGGTCTGACCAGGATAGAGTATGATAGATCAACCATTTTTATTCTTCTGTACACAATATTTTCTTTCTTAATGCAACCCTAAGGTAATAGGAGGTTATTTAGCTGACACATCACATTATTGATTCATATTAAGCTTATATTTCATTAAACCATTCTTTTTTCTAACAAATACATAATCATACTTTCTCCATTTTATATTTATAATTTTTTAACATAAGTATAATTATTTACAATGGACCCTGTTGTGTTTTATCAATTTTGACCTAGCAATCTAGTCTGTGTACATGTTTCCTTATTCCTGACTCTATATCATTATTGTTATTGATATTATCATCACCAACATTTTTGGGAGGGTAGAAGGCAAGGCAATCGAGGTTAAGTGACTTGCCCAAGGTCACACAGCTAGTAAATGTGTCAAGTGTATAAGGCTGGATTTGAATTCAGGTCCTCCTGATTCCAGGCAGGAGCTGTTATCAGGGCACAACCTAGCTGCCCTGATCACCAACATTTTTATAGTGCTTTTAAATTTTCAAAATGTTTTATATGCATCACCCCTTTTGATTCTTATAATTATTCTATGAAGTAAATCCGACAGATATTGTTATCTCCACTCTCTAGACAAGGGCATCAAAGTTCATGGTCATTCAATGATTTGTTCAAGGTTATGTAACACTAGTATCAAAGGTAGAAATTAATATGCCACCTTGTTAACCCACTAACTCCATTTTCTCTCATCCTTAGATCTGATAAATGCAATGTCTTTGTCTTTATCCAAATTACTGATAAATAAATAAATATATATATATATATATATATTTCTGGGACACTTCACACTTTGTCACTGAGCCATTAATGACTGCTTTTATGGTGATAGCTACTCAGTGAGTTTAAAATCTATCTCTCAGTACAATTATCTAGCCATTATCTCTCTATTTCATTCTCAATGATATCATGACAGACTTTATCAAATGCTTTGCCAAAAAAAGGAAGTAAAATGTGATTTACTTTGTCCTAATTTGCTAATTAAAAAAAGAAAGCGAAATGAGGCTAGTCTGACATGACCTGTTCTAGATGAAAGCACTACTTGCTTTTTTCTGATATTCACAAATCAACCTTTTAATAATACCTTCTAGTATTTTGCCAGTAATCAAAGTCAATTTCATTTGGCCTATAGCTTGAAGAAACCACTTTCTGTTCCTTCTTTTTTTTTTTTTTTTTGAAACTTGAGACATTTTCCTTTCCTCAGCCTTTGATATGTCCACTGTTCTCTCTAATCTTTGATGGATCCTGAGAGTGGTTCAGCAAGCCCATATACCAGATATTTCAAGAGCAGTCGCTTCAGCATTCAGGGAATGGTAACCTTAACTTACCAACAATATCTGGGTATCCTTTTTCTCTTCTGCTATCTCCTTATTTATCTTGAATTTCCTTAATAGACACTTTTGATAGGTACTTTTCAGTCTCAATATTCATTTTGGCAGGAAAAAAATAAGAAGTAAAATAATAATTGAACATTTCAGCTTTTTCTTTGACATCTCATTGTCCTTTTACACACACAGTAGATCTGTTTGTTTGTTTGTTTGTTTTGGGTGGGAGGAAGGAGTCCCCTATCTGCCACATATAACTGGAAGCAAAACCTTTTTGCTTTTGAAGTCCCTAGTCAATCTTAATTCATATGCAGTTTAAGCTTACCAGAATCCATTCTTAACAGAAAATTATAAATTCATTTTCTAGTACTTTGTCTTGCACAACTTTTTAAACACAAAGTTTTTTAGCTAATTCCCTGCAAATACATCTCACACCCTTAATAGAACCCCTTCTTTTCCTTCTCATCAGAATAATTTCTCTTTGTGTTTTTCAAATTTCATTGTTTGGTAATTTCACATTCTTCTTGGGTTAATCCCCACCACCCCAATGAAACATTCCATATTATCCTAGTTATCCTTTCCCTGAATCCTTTGGAATATGTTCTCAGATAATTTGGGGAGAGGCATGACACTATTTCACTTTTTTTTTGTAACATAAATTCTAAAATAGCATTGACTGTCCCTTGACCAACCCCATTTTCCTTTTAATTCCACCACAGCTGCAAGTTCTTTTTTTATTGGCAAAAATTGAGTCTGGAATGTAATCTCCCCTTTTTTATTCCTTCACTTTTTGAAGAATGGAATTACCATAAAAATTGAAGTCAGTTTGTAAATAAAATGACAAACAGGCTATAGAATTGAAAAAAATGCATCTTTCTCCTTTTATTACATCATGGGGGGTATGTGAAAGTAGAACATTGCATATATTCTCAGACTCAGACAAAGTGTGAGTTGTTTGATTGAACTGCTTTTTTTCCTCTTTCTTTTTAAATGTCTCTAACAAGGGATGTCTGAGTAAGAAAGGGAGCATATATTTTGAAATAAATATATTAGAAAGATAAAAACCATTTATAATATTTAAAAAGGGAAGCCACAAAAATCATGAGTTGCTCTGCTTTTGGTTGTTATGTGTGCACCCTGAAACTGTGTTCAACAGAGATTCTTATCAAAATAATACTCAGAGGCTTCTCAAGGTAGGAAGCAGAAAAGAATGGTTTATTATGATCTCAAGAAAGTACCACCCTTGGGGCAAAGTCAAAATGGTGGAGTAGAAACAGGACTTCCACACAGCTCCAGCTCCCACCTCCCCCAATTCATATAAAAGGGGACTCTAAAACTTTGAGCTACAGAACCCATAAAATGACACAGAGAAGCTTAGCTCCCACTGAGGACAACCTTGCAGCTCAGGAGGAAGTAGCTAGCTCAGCACACTGGGAGCTGGCCTTGACCCCATCAAAAGCCTGAGGTTTTAGCCCCAAGGGGGCTTGACCAAACATGGGCTGGAGGGACTCCAGAAAACTAGCAGCTGTGACCATTTCCAGAATTAGCAACACATAGATGCTAAGGACAAAGTGAGAGGTCAGTGCACTGTGGACTTTGGGATCCAGTAGTTGGGAGTGCATCAGCCTCTTCCCCCTGGGCAAGAAGATGCTGAGGAGCCCTGGCCCACTGCCACAGCCACATGGAAGCTTCAGCCCCTGCCCTGGAGGCTGTAAAGGGGACCAAGTGACCAGTCTGAGGGGTAATTGCTCTTGCTTTTAACTGCTTGGATCTGGATTGCAGTTTAGGGTGGAGGTCCTGGTATATGTGACCAGCTTGCCAGAGCATGTGGAGGCTTCAGAGAGGGCACCCAACTAATACCTTCGGCAGCTGAGAAAACCCCAGTGTTTGGGATGGAAACACGCCTGTCTTGTGCCAGTGTCCTACTGCGGCAAAAAGCCCAAAAGTCAAGTAATTGAGTGGCAACACGAGCAGGCAAAGGAAGCAAAACAAACAGAAGAATCCAAAATTAGACTCCTATTTTGGGGACAAAAAGGATCAAAGCAGGGAATAGGAGGAAGACAGTGAAGTCCTGCACTAAAAGATTCAAAGAAAAATATGAGCTGGTTACAAGCCATAGAGTACCTTAAGAAACAGACAAGAGAAATGGAGGAAAAATTGGGAAGGGAAATGAGAAAGATGCAAGAAAATTTTGAAATGAGAGTCAACAGCTTGACTGAGGAAAATAACTCCTTGAAAAATAGACTAAATCAAATGGCAAAAGAGGTTCAAAAAGGCAATGAGGAGAAGAATGCCTTAAAAAGCTGAATTTGCCAGATGAAAAAAGAATCTCAAAAGCTTGCTGAGGAGAATCATTCCTTAAAAATTAGACTGGAGCAAATGGAAGCTAGTGACTTTATGAAAAATCAAGATGCTGTTAAACAGATCCAAACAAATGAAAGAATAGAAGGCAATGTGAAATACCTCACTGGAAAAACCACTGACCTGGAAAATAGATCCAGGAGGGAGAATTTTAAAATTATTGGACTACCTGAAAGCCATGATCAAAGAAAGAACCTAGAAATCATCCTCCAAGAAATTCTCAAGGAAAACTGCCCTGATATTTTAGAACTAGAAGGCAAAATAGGGGTTGAAAGAATCCACAGATCATCTCCTGAAAAAGATCCCCAAAAGGAAACTCCTAGGAATATTATAGACAGGTTCCAGAATTCCCAGATCAAGCACCTAGGAAGAAACAATTAGAATACTGTGGAAACACAATCAGGATAACACAGGATCTGGCAGCTTCTACACTGAGAGATCAAAGGGCCTGAAATATGATATTCCAGAAGTCAAAGGAGCTAGGATTAAAACCAAGAATTACCTACCCAGCAAAACTGAGTATCATGTTTCAGGGGAAAATATGGTCATTCAGTGGGATAAAAGACTTTCAAATATTCTTGATGAAAAGGCCAGAGTTGAATAGAAAATTTGACATTCAGATATAAGAAGCAAGAGAAGATAAGAAGGTAAACAGGGGATATACATCATAAGGAACTTAACAAAGTTGAACAATTTACATTCCTACATGGAAAAATGATAAATGTAACTGAAGAAATTTTTCTCAATATGAAAATAGTTGAAGGGAATATAAATATATATATATATATATATATATATATATATATATGAGGGTATATGGGCATATGAATATATATGTGAATTGTATATATATGTGTGTATATATATATGTATATATATACATATATATATATGTTTATAGGTATACATAGATAGAGGGCACAGGACCAATTTAATAGGAAGTGATGAGATTTAAAAGGTGAAATTAGTAGGCAAGAGTGGAATATAATGAGAGGAGTTGGGGAGAGACAGAATGGGGTAAACTATCTGATATAGAAGAGGCAAGGGAAAATGGTTACAATGGAGATGAAGAACAGGAAGGCATAAGGGAATGGGTCAACCTTATTCTCATTTAATTTGGCTTAGAGAAGGAATGACATATACACTACACAGGGTATCTCACCCTACAGGAGAGTAGGGGGAAGGGGGTGAAAGGCGGGATTATGGAAGGAACGGCCAGTTGAGGGGAAGGGAAGGTGGAAGCTCCCACTTTTGAAAAGGTACAGGACCAAAGTATATAAGAGAACAAGTGGGAGGTGGGATAGGAGGGAGATAAATATAGTCATTCATTTACAATATGTCTACTATGGTAATGTTTTACATTAGCTACACATGTACAACCTATACTGAATTGTTTATTTTCCCAGTAAGGGTGGGAGACAAGGGAGGAAGGGAATGAAATTGGAATTAAAAGTTTTAAAACCAAATGTTTAAATGTATACATACTATATACTATACATATAAACTATATATGTTTAAATATATATATATATACCTATACATATATGTGTGTATATGTATATATATGTGTGTGTGTATATATATACATATATATGTATACATATATATATATATATATACTATCATTAATACTATTTTATATGTAATTAGGAAATAAGATATACAGGCACTGGGGCATAAGAGATCCATTATGCCCTACTGGAAAAGTCAAAGGGGGTATGGAGGAAGATATAGGAGAGAACAGATTGGAGGAGGGGATATCCTGTGGGATCGCTATTTTGGCATGGTGTGTAGGGGGAAAACGGGGAGAAATTTGTAACAAAATCTGGCAGAAATGAATGATGTAAACCAGAAGTTAATAAAGCATTTAAAAAAAAAGAAAGGGTCTCGCTCCTGACAAGTGATCAGGGAGGAGAAGCAATTTACAAAAGGAAATGGCGAAGTTATAAAGCAGAATTCTCTCCCACCCTCCCTCCGCCGTTCTTACCCTTTTCTTCCATTGGCTAGAAATCAGTTGCACAATCTAAGCGGAACAATTTACCCCAAGACCCAGAACAAGGAAACACTAGACCACCCAATGTACACTTGAGAAAGCATTTCTGTCCTTATTTGGCATATCTTAAGCTGAGGTGTCACTGAGGAGAGGGGTGACTCCCTACTGCTCTGAGTTTTGAGTGCTTGTAAATCATGTGATTTCTATGGAAGAGGAACTTGGGCCTGTTTCCCAAGAAAAGTCTTAATAGATTTTCGAGTACAGTCTGAGAAGTTTTCACTTCTTTCACTCAGATAATTAAAGTATAACCCATATAAGTCACTAATTATAGAATCATAAATACAGACCTGTACAGAACTTTAGAGCCAACCTTGTATAACCCTCAATTGTGCTTTTAATTTATTTGCCCAAGGTCACAGAGATAGTAAATGATAAAGGACATATTTGAACCTCGAATCTTGGGGTCAAAGAGAGAGGGGGAGGGAGGAAGAGCAATTGCAAAGTTTTTTCAATGCTCACCCAGCTCCTTCCTAAAACAATGCTCATATTTGAAGAGCAATATTCTTTTGGTGATATTGTATGGCTGAAAGTCATAGCACACTTCAAAATATGATGTTACTGCTCCACCTTTTAATTTGCGGATAGTTCTTTCTGTCCCTTTGTTATTTGATTTTGTCTGCTACCCAGTCCAATATGACTTAAAAATCTATACATCCCAAGTTTTCCTTGGAACTTTTCATTAGCTCTAAATCTTAAGGAACATACTTAAATTTTCTCTTCTTAAATATGTTAATTCTGCTGCATATTTCATAGTTTTGAATAATAAATCCTAAAGCAAATCACATTTTATTATTTTTAATTTGTTGATTTTACATTTGTATCACTTTGCATCTTTTGGTTTGTAAGACAGTTATTTCATTCCTCTGAAGTACTATACATGCAATTCAGATGAATTGCCACTGAATTGGTAATGATCATTACACTATACTCCCATGTTGCAGACAGAATTGTTTCCCATAGGCATATTTAGTCAAAGATAATGTAGTAGCATTTTCTCTAAAAAAAATAATCATAAGTACTATAACTAATTATAACATTTATTAAAACTACTTATTACCATATTTTAAAAGGTAAAAGAATTTGAAATGTTATGAAAAATACAAACATCTAAATACAATCAGGCACCTTTTCTCACTAACCTTTCCCATGAGCTTTTTCTAATTATTGCTTATTTCACAATCTGGCTCCAACTTTTCATTCCAGATTTACTATGTATTATTCTCATTCACACACTCTTTGATCCAGAAAAATTTGCCTTCTCACTTTTCACATTCATCATTCTGTCTCCCATCTCTATACTTTGCCCAGGCCATCTGTCACCCATGTCTGAATTGTACTTCTTACTCACACTTTCATCTTGCAACCCTTAGTTTCCTTCAAACTCTACATACCTTCCTGATTCCTCTATCAGTTACTGTCTCCCCATCTCTCCAAAAATACCATAGACATATTTTATGTACACTTATTTTTCAAATGTTTATGTAGGTACATGTTGTCTCCTGTGTGATAGATGAGCTCTTTGAGCATGTGAAACCACTTAAAAATTACTTTGTATCCCCAGAAATTAGCATAATGCCTGATACATTTGTTGTTCAGTCTGACCATGAGTGGATTATATTGACCACAGATAAAAGAGGGGTTTGCCATTTTCTTATCCAAATGCAAACATGTTAAGTTATTTACCCTGGGCCACCTAGCTCATAAATGTTCAAGATCACATTTGAATTCATGTCTTCCTCACTCTAGGACAAGAGTTCTATCACTTGAGTCATCTACCTGTCTAACACATGGCAGGTATACAAAAAATGCTTGCTTTTTTGATAAATTTTAAATGTAAGTATATTTAAAATATGTTGGCATCCTTAACTAGAAAATGAAATCTCCCCAAGTTGTTTACAACTATAGTATTCTTTGGAACTAAAAAGGAAAATTTGTATCAGAATTATATTTCAGGTAACTTACATCAAGTCTTTGACCTTCATTTAAAAAGAAACATTTAGAAAGGGGAAGCTAAGTCTGCAGCAGATAGAGCATTGGACCTGCAGTCAGCAGGACCTGAGGCCAAATCCAGCTTCAGATACTTATTAGGTGACTGACCTGACCCTGGGCAAGTCTCTTAACCCCAATTGCCTCCCCCACAAAAAAAGACTCTGGAACCCCAAAGGAAAGAACTCTGCATCTCTAGTTGAAGATCTTGGATAACATTTTATCCTTGTTAGTCATGCCGTTGGCTAAATCACTTCGGCAAAATAAAGTTGTTAGCCTACATGATCTCTATTTACTATTTCTATTTTGAAATTCCCTTTTCAGCTCCTCCTCCTTCCCTTTCCTCATGGCCTAGAGAGAAGAGAAAGAGAAACTATGCAGGCAGTCATCAGTGGGATCTCTTTGACCTAAGTAAAAGCCTGTAATCATCTTTCCCCAATAATCAGTCTCCTGGCATCTAGCTTGTAAGGCTAAATCTGTCTTTACCATCTGAAGAAAAGTCTAACTTCTTTTCTTTTTTTTCTGACAAATTACCTGATCTCTATATAATTGGTTCTCCTACCAACTACTGTAATTTGTATGAACTAGACTCTGACACAGCGTGCTTTTGGTCAAAGATGCATGAAGTTGCTAGACTCCCAACATATAAAATAACAACTTTTATTATCACCATTAAGCATAAAACAATCATGTTTCAAAATATAAATAAAATTGATTTCTTCACAGGTGGCTTGCAAATTTGAGTTGTTTATATGTGTTAAGGTGGGGCTGATACATACACACATATACACATATGTATATAAAATTCAAATATTCTCTGACATTCTGAAAAGATTACAAGAAAATATTGAAATATTCTTTCAAAAGGCTAAAATGCTGAAAATTCTTTTCAAAAGAGCCTTGTTCATTTCAATATGTAGCCTCAATGTGTTTTATATTTTTTTAGCCCATGGCTTATCACATTCTTATTTATATTTATTTTTTCAACAAAATAAGAAGCTAGCAGCCCTTATTCCATTTTATTGATTTATTTTAAGCTTAAGAGACATGCCAGCACATTTGAAATATATTGTCATATAAATTTCTTTTTTTATCAATTAATAATTTTTACTTAATAACAATGAAATAAATCCATTTAATTTGCTCACCTTATTTACTTAATTTTATTTACATCAATTTTCCTAATTATAAAAATATTTATTCAATATTTAATGTCGTTCATATATATTTATATTTAGTTCAGCATTTTAGTGGATCTCTGTTCTCATAAAAATATAGAATCTTGTTCATTTCAAGAGAAGGAAGGAACTTTAGAGCTTACTTCACTCAACCCTTATTTCACCAAGAATCTCTTTTCTATAAATGTCCTCAACAATTAATTAAAAAGACTTCCAATCCATTGAATAGCAAGTATTTATTATATATTTTCTATGAATTTATGCATTTTACAAGGCACTGGTTATAGAAATACCAAAGTCAGCCTCTGTTTTTAAGGAACATATATTTCAAAAGAACTCTTTTTGTGGTGTCAGAAACTGGAAACTTAGAGAATGCCCAGCAGTTGAGGAATACATAAATTAGCTATGATATAAGAATGCTATGGAGTATTATTCTACTGTACAAAATGAGGCAATGAAGGATTTCAAACAGACATGGAAAATTTATATGAACTGATGCAGAATGAAGAAGGCAAATCCAGAAGAATAATTTAAACTACAAAATTAATATTATCAGAATATAAAATTTTAAGAACTTTGCAGAATCTATACAATAACTACATTGTAAAAGAAACCCATCAACTCTGAAATCTGTAAGGAATATGATCAATATCATGACCATTTATGAATCCAGAAGACTACTGATGAAATGTGCTATCTATTGAAGAGATATTATAAGCTGCATACATAAGGATTCATAGAATGATACCTGTGTATGTATCTATGAATTTATGAATAATGTATATATTAATTTATATGTATATTTGTATGTATTATAGATGTATGCATCTGTCTATCCATCTATCATTTTACCTATCTACACACATGTAGAGAAATAGAAAACTACTGAGGGAATTTGTTTTGCTTGACTATGAAAACTTGCTACAATAATTTTCCCCCTCTTTCTCAATTGAGACAAGTGAAAGGGAAAGAAAATAGATTTTTGTTGATTTTTTAAAATAAGGAGGCAGGAAGGTTCTAGGAATGTCAAATGGTATATACACTTTCACATGAGGTCTCTATAATATTAATTTTACTTAAGTGTTTTATTTTGTTATAAGAAACCACTTGCCAAATGAGAGTAAATATAAATGTATGTAATGTAAAAACAACACACATCCGTAAAACTTCTAAAAAATTCCACTAGTGGCATACTGCATGTTCACTTATTAGATGTGAACTATGTTAGGAATTATGTAATTTGAGGGTCCTTTATGTGCCTGAGTGGTCGCATTCATCAGAAATAAAGAAACCAATTTTCAAAAGTAAATTTAAAAATTTGGCAGCTTTTGAAAAATTCAAACCAGAAGCAGTTATATATAATTTTTGGTCATTAAGAAAAAGAAAGTGTATGGTATAATTTATCTAAATATTTACAAATCAGTAAATGAATGGTCCATTGAAAATATTCAATACCCATATATTTAGCCTCCAATTTTGTGTGACTTTGTGCTAGTTGATGAGAATACACATGTGAAATAAGATAAACCCAGACCTTAAGGTGCTTAAATTATATTGTGCTATATTTAAAAAGATATAAAGTATGAAACAATGACTAATTTCTCATCTATTTAAAAGTCAGGATTCTAATAACCTAAATAATTAGAAAGAAAGCCACAAATCCCAAAACAAATGCAAAAGAGAAAGAAAGAAAAAGTAGTTGACTAAACAACAAAAAATAATTATGAAGCCCATGCACTTGATACTAAATAGATGAAAAAAAGAAATCTAAAGACCAAATCATTACATGAAAAATGTGACAATAGGTCCTAAGGAGTGGGAGTTGGGGGAAATTAATATTGTAGAAGGTGAGGGGTGAGCCATAATGCTAAAAAAAAGAAATAAAAAATAAAGAGCATTAGAAACCCTGGGTCATTTATATTAGGAACAGGCAACAATTCTCTATTCTCTCCTGCCTTCAATTTATCCTTTACAGAACCTTCATAATAAGATTTTATGTCTATTATATTAAATCTTAATGAATCCACCATAAGAAGATGTTAAAATATACTACTGAGTCCTTTTGAGACCTTGAGTGTGGTCTGAGCCAGATTAAAAGATAATTCAAAAATATTTAACAAAATAAATAAAAATACGATGACATTACATTTTATTACTAAGCCACTATATAGTTCAAAAGGATTCTTACATATGGATTTGGTCCTGATTTCTTTTGACATAACTGTGCGACATAATTTTTTCAAAAATAAGAACTTCCACCCACAGGTAGGGAACAGTTCATCCATCAATTGAAATGGAGGCAGTATGGCTCAGGGGGGAAAAGAAAATAATGACAAAATAACAACAAAAACAGTAAATTTGGAATCTGAGGC
Source organism: Gymnobelideus leadbeateri (assembly GCA_011680675.1). NCBI lineage: Eukaryota > Metazoa > Chordata > Mammalia > Diprotodontia > Petauridae > Gymnobelideus > Gymnobelideus leadbeateri. Next base: position 105,218 of record WOXC01005618.1, on the reverse strand, counting down.
CTTAGGCTTGAATTACAACTCTATTTATAACTTCTTTGAACATTTCAAAACTTTTTTGAGCCTCAGTTTAATTATCTATAAAATTATTGAGTTAGAATCCATGTTTCTAGTTAGATGAACACTATGATGTTCAGAGATAGTCAATTCTTTGCGACAACACTCTTGAGCAGCCCTCATCATGCTTCTCACTTGGCTTCCTGCACACTCTCTAGTCTGTTCCAAGTACACACCAGTTGTCTGAATGGTTATCTTCATCTCTTCTTTATTCCTAGATCTCATTTATGTTTTGTCTTCCCCATTAGAATTCAAAGAAGTTAATGAACTTACTGTTACAGATGTAATTCGTTAGTATTTTTCCACAGATCTTTCAAAAATTTAATAAAGTCATATGTTGCATAGTGCTTTGGTAGGTTTTTATAATGGTTCTACCTTTCTTCCTATGGTTCTTACCATAGCAACAGCTAATCCACACTACTGTGTGCCATCCCTGAAAAAAAATTTCTTATTCTTTCAATTCTATGAGAGGATTCAGTAATTTATTGTGGTTATATTAGATACCCAATATTTTGTATTACTCTGCAACGGTTAAATTGGTCTCAGTGGAATATATTCCCGTAAAACTCAAAAAGATCTTATGAAAATTTCAACCTATGTCCATTTGATTTTCAAAATCATGTTATATATAATTATTGTTCTTGATATCTTTGTTATTTGGTATAATTTTTGGAGTTTGCATTAAATAAAGATTTCAAGTGTCCTTATGTTCTTTAAATTTCCCCTATTCAAATTTTGTAGTTTCTTGATTTCATGTCATTTTATAGTTTTGGCTAGAGTCTTTGGCAACCCAATTATTTCTTACATTCACAGTACCAATTTCCCTACTCTGGTCTGTGTTGTAATTCAATCACTGTTATTATCTGACTCATATTCACCAGTGTTTTGAGGGTGGTACTAGATCTGCTTTGACACTGTGTGAAAGGATGGATGGATGAATGAATGAAGACATATTTATTGTTTACTGTGGGGGTTCTGCATGTTGTGAGGATGAGAAAGGAAACAAAACATGAAAACTGTATGTAAGGATCATCCCCAAAGATGTTAGATCTTCCTGCTTACTTCTATTAATAAACAGATTCTGGGAAGTCCAGGGGAGGGGACTGAAGAAGGCAACGAGGTCCAGGGCCCCCCTAGTATATGGTTAGTATTCCCTGTAGGAGTCTCAGAATATGCTAAAATCCTGTGCATTTCTGGCTGGCTTCTTTTTACATTGTCTTTTATCCACTGCACCACACCATGTAGATATTGTGTTAGACTTCAAGAGGGTTATTGTTATTATCTCCATGCAATTATCTGATTAAGCTTTGTAGCAACTTAAAGGTTTTCTGTTTAGGAATTCTCATGTTTCTTTTTTTTTAAAGCAATTGGGGTTAAGTAACTTGCACAAGGTTACATGGCTAGTCATTATTTATGTGTGGGTGCTCATTTTCTGAGGCTGGTTTCATCCCAACTCCGAGGGTGGCGCTCTTACTCACTGTGCCACCTAGCCGCCCCAGAATTCTCATATTTCTTGTTGAATTACTCTCGTATTCTTGAATTCTTTCTCCTCATTCCATCAATATGTTTTTTAATGCTATAGTTGTTGTTCAGTCATTTCAGTCTGTTTATGTTCATGTATACATACATATTGAGAAACGTTAATTTTTACCCTTCTCTGGCATTCATTCAATGTTGGAGTGTCATTAGATCCCTGGGATACTGAAGCAATGAATTTTGGGAATTTGAATAATCTTACAAAATTTACCCCAGATAGATGCATGAAGATGGAAGAAGAAGTGGTAGGAAATTAAGGTTTGTTTTTTTTTCCAATTTTCTATACATATAGTTTGTAATGACAATAGTGAAAAACATTGAGTAATAAGTAAGGACATTTGATTGTGAAGGCACCCTGATTACATCCTGTATCAAGGAGAGAAATCCATTAAAAATGAGAGGGTTGGGTTTTTAATTTTTTATTAATGGGTGAACTTTTATATGAAGCCAGATGTCAGAAAGAAATAGAAACTCTCTAGTCTGACCATTCATTTAAGCTGCATAGAGGGGAACACAAAAACAACAAAAATTGCCTCTACTGCTATGACAAGGAATATTTTGTTACTCCCTTCTGCATTACAGAGATGAGCCAGAGAACATAGAGTTGAAGGAATAGCTGGTAGAACCATTTACTGGGAACAGAAAAGAAATGCTAGTGGAGTAATGAGGGCCATGTGAAGGAGAGAAGCTAGAGTGTGGCAGAAGAAACCCACGGCATTTCTGGGAGCTACAGAAAGGGGAAATGAATAGAAAGATTTAATGCAAACCACATTCTGAGAAACTATGAAAGGCAACAAAACAATACCTCTTGGGATTTCTGCCTAATAAACAGCTGCAAATGACTGGTGAAAGAGTTTGTAGACGGAGACTGGAAAATTTTTGTCTGAAAGAAAAAAAAATCTTTGTGGCAAAGGTAGCTGCAATCTAAATATGAATTAATGGCAAAATATACAACTCTTACCCCCCTCCCAAGAAAAAAAAAGATTTGATAATCTGGGGCTGCAGTGAGAGGTATATTTTCTAGCAAAAAGAATATGATTTATTTTTCCCCAGTTTGATCACACTTAGAGTGTTTTACTCAGTTCTAGATGCCATATTTTGAGAACATTGATATACTGGAAAATATCCAAAAACAAGGCAACTAGGATGGTTAAAGATCTCAAGTTCAGATGGACATGATATCCATCCATGTAATCCCATGTGTTAAAGAGTAGATTTGGACTTTTTGGCCCTAGTAGAGAAAACCAGGAGCAATAGGTGGAAAGTACCAAGAGGTGAAATTCAACTTGATGTTGAGTACAAACTTTCAAACAATTAGCCATACACTAATGTGAAGTTACCTACCACTTGTCAGACATGTACTGGGGTTCCTTTGGTGAAGAGGGGTTGGAGTGGGTGGTTGATGAGGTTCTTTCCAATTTTGAAAGTCCATGATTCTGTGGTTGCTTATTTGCAAGTGCTGATAATGTTCTATTGTATTGGGCTTTACCAATGTCTTCTATGTCTCCCACTAAAATATGATTGTTGTACATAGATCTAGAATGAAAAAGTCCCCTAAGGACAGTTGGCATAGTTAGAACTTAAATAATTAGGAGAAGATAACATGATTATAAAATTGGGGAGGGTAAAGACTAGAAATGAGCACCAAGAAAAGGGGACCTAGAGTTGACAATAATTCAAGCGATATAGGGCTAATACAACATCCAGCTCTTATGTGTAAAAAATGCAGGCATCAGTGGTCTTCTTACTTGTAGAAAATTTCATTTTTGGGGGGCTGCTATTAGAATACTGAAATGAGACAGAGAAAGGAATGAGGAATCAGTCTACCTACTTTTTTTTAATTGGACACAATTGTATAGCATATAATTTTGATAACTATCTTTCAACAATTCTTAGTGAAGGTAAAAATGAGCACTTGTGATATGAAATAATTTTTAGTCTGAACTGTATTTAAAATCTGAAGTCACCAAGGGACAAATTATTTAATTTTCTTCGATGTGCAAATCTACAAACACACACATACATACATACGTACTACATACAAGTGTATAAACATATTTTATTTTTTCTTTTATTGAGCTACTTATATAAGGTGATTTCACACAAAAATGTCTTATTGTTCAGTTTTCAGATTTTCTGAGTAATGATTAATAATTAATCTAAAAGTTTAACATTATTCCAAGATGTACCTGGAACCTCTTGGTCATATTTGAACCTCTGAAATTAAATCTCAGTCTGTCTCTCTCTTAGACTGAAAGCTCAATGTGAGTTCACAGCATAAACAGTGTGGTGTTCTGTGTGTATTTGTGTATATAAAATATACACAAAATATACAGAATTAAGTAGAGTGAGAGTTTTGTTTCCAAAATTGAAAAGGTACTAATAGCATCCTTTCAATAATGTAGAAACAAGTGAGGTAGCATCTCATCTTTAAGAATTATTATTTGAAATAGAAGGAAAGAAGATTGTGGACTTTCTACTTCTCCCCTCAAAACACCAGTGTTCTGCTGTTCACTTCCATGGGGATCATGTCTGATTTACTATCTCCCATCAACAGAAAGGGGTCTTAACCTCATCCTACCCAACTGATAATGTCTTACAAATTTGACTTCAATGTTTATTTCGTGAATTTTTGCCCCACTGGCTTTTGTACTGCTTGGATTACATGCAAAAATTGCTAGTTATGACTGTATACATGAATACTGGAGTTAAGCAATTTCCTCTTAAGTATAATATATGATATAACTAAAATAAATTTAATATATAAATACATATATTTTATACAAATATATAATAAATTATATATGTGTAAATATATATTCCTGCTGTAACTGCAGCTAGCCTATAAAGCAAGTGATTGATCTGTTCCTTGGCAATACTGTATTTTTGAAATTTTAATGAATCTTCAATCAAAACACAATAGCTGTTATTTTGGTTACTTGTACAAAAGCAAAAAAAATAAGAAAGTAGAGATTTGTTTTTGTGTAAGTGGCATGTTGAATGCAAATATTTCTATAGAATAAAGGGCTGAAGCTTCTAATTTGTATTGCAGTTAAATATATATATATATATATATATATATATATATATATATATATATATATGGTAAGCATTAAAAAAAGAAATAGAAGCTTGTTTCTCTTTACTCGAATAGTGATAGAATCAAAATTCTGATGTTTCAATCTAGGCACAGATTTATAATTATTCATTTTTATTGGAACAGTACTTTTTGATCAGGTACAAAAATATCTTGTACACTCTGGCATAATGCTGTGAAATGATGCACAGAATAGCGATGCCCCAATAATAGGGGAAACAACCCAACAAACCTCAAGAGATCAGACAACATATAGCAGACATTTATTCTGCTTGATGAAAATGCTTACTGAGAATTTATGAATTTTCTTAGCATCTGCAAATTCAGCATTTACTACATGACATCCCTCTAATTTACAAAAAGAATCAGGTCGTGACAATAAGATAAAATGAAAATTGTTCAGTTTCAGGTAATAGAGCATATTTTTAATGCTAACTTGTCATTCGTAGTCATGTAATTACTATATCCAGTGAGTCATGATCTTTTACTAAGACATATTTCTCTTCTTTCTATAAAAGCAATTTTCAGAGATATCACAACCAAATATATACAGTGCTTCACAATAAAATCTGCTTCTGTTATTGGCAGAAACCAATTTTTTGAGAAAGTGATGTATTTTCTAAAATATGCTGTACATCATTTATGCTTCTGAGAGGGGGAAACTATTATTAAAAAAATAATTGGACGAGTTAGATTCCAGGCCTTCTTTCCCAAATACATCATCTGAATGGTATTACATGACTATTTCAAAAATACAGCATCCCTTTGAAATTCAACAACTAAGTAATGAAACATATAAAGAGAAGAACACAGGAATTTCTAACAAATAAAACAGCATTGACTTAATTTATCTTAGGATAAGGGAGACTTCAGGGTTTTGTGAGTATATATTTGTGTTTGTGTGTGCATATATAGTTTCTAATTCATAGCTCTTAGACCCACATTGCCAATTATATAGATAATTTTAGTTAAAAACTCTTTCTTTTACATTTTGATCAGTTTTTTACATTTTTGACCATTTCCCCTACTACTTGATGTGGCCTCTCAGTTTTGTTTTGTTGTTTTATGCCTAGTTATGATTGAAAGGAACATGCTCATTTCTTTACTCCAACTTTACCTCCTCTGTAATCTCAAACAGATTTTATTTTTACATTATTTTTTCTCCTATCCTTTACACTCCAATAACTGGACTTTAAGGTTCTCCACAGTCTGCTATTTCACTGCCTTTCTGACCTAAACAGAAATTAATCTTGATTCACTCAATTTAGATAAATTTCCACCTCTCCTGATTATTCCTAGTATTTTTTCCCCTTCATGACCTTGCTTGTGCCATTTTTAGAATATATGATGCCTTTCATTTAAAGCTCAGCTTAGAAGTTATTAACACTATAAAGCCCTTCTTAATCCCCCTGATTAATAACGATGTTTTTACTTCAAAACTCACATGATACTTTCATTGCTCCAGCTTATTCATCTTACGAACAATAAAACTGAGTTGAGGAACATTAAATGACTTGTCCAAGCTCAAATCGTTATTAGGTTATAAAGGAAGGAATTTTATCTTTATAATTCACTTATCATGTTGTGGTACATGCACACTCTGGCGCTACTCTCTTCACCCTCATTTGGGCTATTAAATTGTATTCCCACTGGAAAGTTTACTATTTGTACCTTCAGAGTCTAGGTGTAGCCCTGATGACTTGGTGCCTTATTTTTCTAAGGTTGATTGCAAGCTACTATCAGTGTGCTTCTGACAATGATTATCATGTGATATCCCTTAGTCAGACTTAATTAGCTTTTAGAAAGGTATTTTTACTAAGGTGGTAGAGTAGGAACATTCAGTAAAATGATCACCCTAAAAGTGTCACTACACCATTCCTACAAGTCATACAGAATACACTCGAAAGTAGTTTCAAGCTTAGAAAGCACATGACAAAGGATAAAGTAACAACTTTGGGAAGTTGTTTTGTTTCAGGCTTCCCAAAGTTCCTTTTAGTTATGTTACTTTTCAGCTGCATTTTTTTTTGTAGAGCTTTCTGAATCTTATGCAGTATGTTCTCTGATTCTAATGTAGACACTGCCTTACATTGTTTTAGGGATGCTCCTGGAATATAACAGAAAAGATGAATAGGCCAAAATCCTCTGGCCCTCCAGAGTTCTCAAAGTTCTCCTCCAGCCAAGTTTAGGGAGAGATCAAAACTGAGGCATAGGGAAGGACTCTATCCTTCCCCCACCACAGATTCCTTCTTATTTGGTTAGCTAGAACATAAAGCAGAACATTTTCTCTTCTCCAATACCAGGATTATTTGGAAATTATTATGAATGAATGAGTAGATGAATGGATTAAAGAAAAAAAAATATTACGTTCTAGGTACTGAAGATACAAATGCAAAAACAAAATAAGCCCTGTCTATTGAGAATTCAGCTTTTTTATTTAAATTTTTTTATTTTAGTGTACAACATTCATTTCCACAAGATTTTGAGTTCTACATTTTCTCCCCATCTCACCCCAAAATGGCAAGCACACTGATGACCCCTTCCCTAGTTTTCCCACTCTTCTATCGCTTCATCTCCACTTTACCCCCTTTCCCTTTACTTTCTTGTAGGGCAAGACGTATTTCTATACCCCACTGCCTGCATATCTTATTTCTTGTTTGCACATAGAAACAATTTTTTTTTTAACATCTGTTTTCAAAACTTTGAGGAGAACTCAGTCTTCATAGTTCTCACAAGTGTTTTTTTTTTATGAAAAAATATACTAGAAAATTTACTTGTGTGGTCTGGTCTAGTTTGAGAGAGGCATAAATTAATCATTTACTCTATTAGTAAATATTTAACAACAATCTACTCTCTGTAGAACACTATATTAGATTCTGCCTGTCCTTAAGATTCTTCCAATTCAGTAGAACTAGAGACCAAGGACGTTGAAGTGTTAATAAAAGAAGAAGCCCCAAGACCAAGGGAAAAAGCATCTTTTATCATTTCCAAAGGAAAATTACCATTATTGTTTATCAGATAATATCAGCAATGTTTATGGTCCAAGGTAGAGGTATTGTTGAAGTTGTATTTATCTTAGTTGCTCAGTGGGAGGTATAATGTCTGCAATAAAGGGTGTAATGACCACATCTACATTACTTTTCAGTAATGGGCACAACATTTTAGGAAAGATGTAGCAAAACTGTAATGTAACTGGAAGAGATTGAACACAGGAAAAAAGAGGACTGACGAATGTGCCATATAGAATTTATTAAAGAAACTAAAGATATTTAGTCTGAAGAAGATAAGATTTGGAAGAGTTTAAGAGTAGTTTTTATGGGGTGGCTAGGTGGCGCAGTGAGTAATAGCACCGGCCTTGGAGTTGGGATGACCTGAGATCAGATTCGGCCTCAGAAAATGAGCACCCACACATAAATAATGACTGGCCGTGTAACCTTGAGCAAGTTACTTAACCCCAATTGCTTTAAAAAAAAAGTAGTTTTTATATATTTGAAGGGTTGCCATGTGAAAAATGGATTTAACTTGTTTTGCTTGACCTCAGATGAAAGAACTGGGAGTGGACAAATCAGAGAGGCCAATTTAGGCTTCATAAAAAGAAAATATAAATAATTAGTTGCTTTTTTAAAAAAATGTGGGCTAGGTTGTCTTGGAACGTACTTTTTCATTGGAAGTTTTCAAAGGCTGGATAACCATTTTTTGAGAATGTTGTAAAAGGAGTGTGGCTCAAGTACAGGGGGAAACAAAAGGCTATGAACTTCCATCTCTTTCTGAGATTCTGTGGTTTTTATGCTATATTATTCCTATTCATGCCAGTCCATAAATCCTTTAACATCCAGGACTTATTCCCAATGAATTTTACACAAACACACACACACACACACACACACACACACACGCACACACACATATATCAGTCAGACTTCATTCTTTCCAGAGGTGTGCTAGTAAAAGTTGAACAACTATGTCTCTGGGGGAAAAATGTACTGACAATATACTTTCAAATTTAATCAGGATTATTAGATTGTTCTCCATCATTTTTTTTTGGAAGGCAATTGGGGTTAAGTGACTTGCCAAGGTCACACAGCTATTTTTTGTATTAAGTGTCCAAGGCCAGATTCGAACTCAGGTCCTCCTGAATCCAGGGCCAGTGCTCTATTCACTGTGTCACCTAGCCATCCCTCCATCATTTCTTAAGTGTGGGCAAATAGAAAAAAAAATAATGAAACAAACCCTGATTTGCACTGTTAGGGATTTCTAAGGTATAAATATTAACACTGAAAATTTAACTATCAACTCATGTGCCAGCTCAGTCTGGCTCCAAGATTTTGTATCATCAATTATAACTATATATGTGCATACCACTATTAATACAAAAAATAGCAAGGATTTATACAATGCTTTAAAGTCAAGAGTGCTTTATGAATACTATCTCATTTGATCTTCACAGCAATTCTAGGTGACAGGAGTTATCATCATCTCCATTTTACAAGTGAGAAAACTGAAGCAGAGATTGTGACTTGCCAAGGTCATATAGCTGATAAGAATTTGAGGTTACATTTGAACAACTAAGGTTTTCCTGAGCAAGATCCAATATTCTATCCAGTGGGCCACCTGGCTGCCTCTAAGATATCCCCAACATCTGGAAAGATGCTCCATATATAAGAAATCTTTTTGAACACTGACTGAATTATGATCCTAGGATCACAGATCATTTAGAGCAAGAAAGATCTTCAGGAGTCTTCTAGTTCAACCTCTTCATTTGACAAATGAAAAAAAAACTTAGGATCAAAGAGGTTCAGTGATATGTCCAAGGTAACACAAGATGGATACAGTCTAATTAGGGAGTTTTAAAAAGGAATAATTAGGAAAAATCATAATCTATACTCACAGTCAAATACAAAAATGTATAATCTCTTATATTTATTATTTTCTACTGAGGGGATGCTTATACTCCATTAAATATCAGTATTCTAAAACATCCAATTCTCAATTATTCAAACCACATAGATTTTCTATGTATAAAGCTGTAAAATTTTCAAGTGAATTACCCCAGTAATGAAGACATATTCATTATACTACATTTTAAGCCTGTAGCCTATAGCTGGTTATAAACTCTTCCTTGAAAACATTCACTAGCAAATACACTAGCTTACAACAGTCTTAGATAGTTTGCAAATGTAGCTTTTTTCTGTAGATGCACAGAAACGCACATACATTTGAACTTATTCTTGACATAACACCTCCTCCTGAAGTGAGAATGATTGTATTTTTCTGTATGTTTCAATAACTACTCTTATAGAGTAATAGACCAGATTTTTTTTCACTGGAATGTGTCATGGTATTCCAAAACTTGCAGTCTTGAGTAAATTTTATATCTACAAGCCATGATTATCTCCAACCATCTGTGGTATACTGTAAGAAGATTATAAAAGTTGTAAAATGCTAATTCTCCCTTTCTCAATACTTACAAGACCAAATCCAGTGAATTTTAGACTATTATTATATGGAAAAACAATTTAATAATTTTGATAGATTTGACCGATCTAGAAAGGGAGCAATTTAACTTATACATGCGACCAAGTTGTCATTAAAATATCTTATGAAGGTATTTATGGGTGCTTTCTGCTGAAATTTAATAGTCGCACAAATTATAACCATAGTAATACCCATGATCAAGGAGGCTGAAATGAAACCATGAAGCAAAGATGTAATCAAGACTAATGCTGCTGAGTCAACAGTGTCAAAAGTTGAAAAGAGCCCAGGGGCAGAGCCAAGATGGAGGTGTAGAAACTGGGCGTCCAAGCCACTCTGCCCCCAGATCACGTCCAAACTATGTAAAAGGGGACTCTGAACAACTTCTGGAGCCCCAGCACCCACAGAACGACACAGAGAAGCTAACCTCCCATTGAGGACAGCCCAGCAGCCCTGCAGTAAGGACCAGCGCAGCACTGGCAGAGCAGCACACAGTGCCCGGGGAGCCGAGCACAGGTCCTCCTGAGTTGCCGTTTTAGACCCAGGGTGGCAGGGCCAACAGCCAGCTGGAGGAACCCCAGAATACCAGCAGCTGTGGCTATTCCAGAATTATCAACACAGACATGCCTAGGACAAAGTGAGAGCTTAGTGCCCTATGGACTTTGGGACCAGTATTAGGGGAACGCATGGGCTTCCTCCCCTGGGGGCTAGAAGCCGCTGAGGAGACATGCCATTTTGTAGGTTTCAGAGGCAGCTCCAGCTCCTGGCTTGCAAACTGTAGGGAGATCCAGCGATCAGTCTTGGGGGGTAATCACTCTTGCTTTAACCTCCCTGGATCTGTGATCTGGGGTGGAGGTCGTGGGTAGGTTTCCAGCCTCCAGAAATGGAAGTTGACCCCCACACACACATTCAGGACGAAAGTTCCCATCTGGCGCCAGGCCATACTGTGGCAACAAGCCAAAAAGTCAAGTAATTAAGTGGCAAAATGCCAAGGCAAAGGAAAAAAAAATTAAACAGAAAAAATGCAACCTTAGACTCCTACTTTGGGGGGAAAGAGGATCCAAGATTAGAGCGGGAAGGGGACTGTGAGGTCAGAAGTCCTGCTCCAAAAGCCCCAGTGGAAAACATGAGCAGGTTGCAGGCCATAGAGGACCTTAAGAAGGACTTTAAAAATCAAATAAGAGAAGTGGAGGAAAAATTGGAAAGAGAAATGAGAAGGATGCAGGAAAAGTATGAAATGAGGGTCAACAGCCTGACTGAGGAAAACAACACCTTAAAAAATAGACTAACTCAAATGGCAAAGGAGGCCCAAAAGGGCAAAGAGGAGAAGAATGCCTTAAAAAGTCGAATTTGCCAGATGGAAAAAGAATCTCAAAAGTTCACTGAGGAGATTCATGCCTTCAGAGTTAGAGTGGAGCAAATGGAAGCTACTGACTTTATTTATTTATTTATTTTTAAACAAATGCTTTATTAACTTCTGTTTTACAGCATTCATTTCCACCAGATTTTGAGTTACAATCATTTTCCCCCCATTATTCCCCTACCCAACCTCCCAGAACAGTAATCCCACAAGATATTGCTTCCTCCAATGTGCTCTCTCTCATACCTTCTCCCATACCCCCATCGACTTTTCCATTAGAGGAAGGTGAGTCTTTGCATCCCAATGCCTGCACATCTTATCTCCCTATTACAAGCAAAAGGGTATTAATAATAGTATTTATATATATTTGAAACATTTGATGTTACGACCTCAAATTTCAGGTCCATTTCCTTCCACCCTTGTCACCCATTCCCTCTTGGGAGATAAGTAATTCAGTGTATGTTGTATATGTCTGGCTATGTAAAACATTATCATAGTAGATATATTGTACAAGGCTGCTTATAGTTTCCTCCCACTCATCCCACCCCCCACCTGGTCCATTCCCTACATGATCCTGTCCCTCTTCTATAGTGGGTACTTCCAACCTCCCCTCACCCCAAGGATGCCCTCCCATCCATCATCTCTCCTCTCATCCCCCTTCCCCCTATCCTGCTGCAGGTTGAGATATCCCATTTAGTATGTATGTCATTCTCTCCCTGAACCAAATTCAATGTGAATGTGGTTTTGCCTTTTTAGCCTTCCTTATTCTCCCCCTCCTTTGCACCCACTTCCCCTACATGAGATAGTTTACCTTACCATGTCTCTCCCCATCTCCTCCTGCCACCTTCCTCTCTCACCTTATAATTTCATCCCTTGAGTACTCTCCCTTCCCAACAAAATCAACCTATGCCCTCTATCCATATATAACTGTAACCATATACACACATATTCACATATGTATTCGTATGACCACACCCCCTTCTTCCATTATTTTCATAGTGAGAAAGATATCATCAGTCACAGATATTGCTTTTCCATATAGGAATTTAAATAGTTCAACTTTGATAAGTTCCTTTTGGTTTCTTTTCCCTGATTACCTTCTCAGGCATCTCTTGCTTCTTGTGTCTGGATGTCAAATTTTCTATTCAATTCTGTTTTTTTTTTTCCTCAAGAATGCTTGAAAGTCCTCTATTCCACTGAATGACCATATTTTCCCCTGAAACAAAAATACTCAGTTTTGCTGGGTAGGTGACCCTTGGGTTCATTCCCAGTTCTTTTGCCCTCTGGAATATCATATTCCATGCCCTTCGATCCCTCAGTGTAGAAGCTGCCAGGTCCTGGGCTATTCTGATTGTGCTTCCACAATATTGAAATTGTTTCTTCCTGGCTGCTTGTAGTATTTTCTCCTTGATCTGGGGATTCTGGAACCTGGCTATAATATTCCTGGGAGTTTTCTTTTGGGATCTTTTTCAGGAGGTGATCGGTGGATTCTTTCAACCTCTATTTTGCCCTCTGGATCTAAAAACATCAGGGCAGTTTTCCTTGAGAATTTCTTGAAGGGTGATTTCTAGGTTCTTTCCTTGATCATGGCTTTCAGGTAGTCCAATAATTTTTAAATTGTCTCTCCTGGATCTATTCTCCAGGTCAGTGGTTTTTCCCATGAGATATTTCACATTGCCTTCTAATCTTTCGTGTGTTTGGATCTGCTTAACAGCATCTTGGTTTCTCATAAAGTCACTAGCTTCCATTTGCTCCAGTCTAACTCTGAAGGAATGAATCTCCTCAGTGAACTTTTGAGATTCTTTTTCCATCTGGCAAATTCGACTTTTTAAGGCATTCTTCTCCTCATTGCCCTTTTGGGCCTCCTTTGCCATTTGAGCTGGTCTATTTTTTAAGGTGTTGTTTTCCTCAGTCAGGCTGTTGACCCTCATTTCATACTTTTCCTGCATCCTTCTCATTTCTCTTTCTAATTTTTCCTCCACTTCTCTTATTTGATTTTTAAAGTCCTCCTTAAGGTCCTCTATGGCCTGCAACCCACTCATGTTTTCCCCTGGGGCTTTTGGAGCAGGACTTCTGACCTCACAGTCCTTCTCCCGCTCTATGCCCCCAAAATAGGAGTCTAGGGTTGCATTTTTCTGTTTCCTTGCCTTGGCATGTTGCCACTTAATTACTTGACTTTTGGGCTTGTTGCCACACTATGGCTTTAAGGCCAGCTAGAGGAATTTTCGTCCCAAACGTGTGGGGGGCAACTTCCGTTTCTGGAAAGCTGTAAACCCACCCACAACTTCCACCCTAGATCACAATCCAGATCCAGGGAGGTTAAAGCAAGAGCGATTACCCCCCAAGACTGATCGCTGGATCTCCCCACGATTTGTAGGCTGGGAGCCGGAAATGCCTATGAAAACTACAAAATGGCGTGTCTCCTCAGCGGCTTCTAGCCCCCAGGGGAGGGAGCTGACGCATTCCCCAAACACAGGTCCCAAAGTCCATAGGACACTAACCTCTTACTTTGTCCTAGGCAAGTCTATGTTGATAATTCTGGAATCTCCACAGTTCCTGGTGTTCTGGTGTTCCTCCAGCCGGCTGCTGGCCCTGCCGCCCTGGGGCTAAAACCTCGGCTCAAGTGGACCTGGGCTCGGCTGTTTGCGCGCTGCCGGCTCCCAGACCACTGCGCTGGTCCTTCCTGCAGGGTGCTGGGCTGTCCTCAGCGGGAGGTTAGCTTCTCTGTGTCGTTCTGTGGGTGCTGGGGCTCCAGAAGTTTTTCAGAGTCCTTTTTTCCATAGTTTGTGGAGAGTCTGGGGGCAGAGAGGCTTGGAGGAGCTGTTTCTACTCCGCCATCTTGGCTCCGCCCCCTTTCAAGCATTCTTGAGGAAAATACCAGAGTTGAATAGAAAATTTGACATCCAGACACAAGAAGAAAGAGATGCCTGAGAAGGTAATCAGGGAAAAGAAATCAAAAGAAACTTATCAAAGTTGAACTATTTACATTCCTATATGGAAAACAATAACTGTGACTGATGAAATCTTTCTCATTATGAAAATAATGGAAGAAGCGTGTATGGTCATATGAATACATATGTGTATGTGTGTATATATGTTTACAGTTATACATGGATAGAGGGCACAGGTTGAATTTGTTGGGAAGGGATGATACTTAAGGGGTGAAATTGTGAGGTGAGAGAGGAAAGTGGCAAGAGGAGATGGGGAGAGACAGGGTAGGGTAAACTATCTCATGTAGAAGAAGCAAGGGGAAGTGGTTGCAAGGGAAGGGGAGAAAAGGAAGGCAAAAAGGCAAAACCACATTCTCATTGAATTTGGTTCAGGGAGAGAATGACATACATACTAAATGGGATATCTCAACCTGCAGCAGAATAGGAGAAAGGGGGATAGAAAGGAGGATGATGGATGGGAGGTCTTTGGGGGGAGGGGAGGTTGGAAGTACCCACTATAGAAGAGGGACAGGATCATGTAGGGAATGCACCAGGTGGGGTGGATGTGTAGGAGGGAATTGTAAGCAGCCTTGTACAATATATCTACTATGGTAATGTTTTGCATAGCTATACATGTACAACATATACTGAATTACTTATCTTCCCAGAGGGAATGGATGACAAGAGAGGAAGGAAATGGATCTCAAAAATCAAGGTTTTAAGACTAAATGTTTCAAATATATATAAATGCTGTTATTAATACTCTTTTGCTTGTAATTGGGCGATAAGATGTGCAGGCATTGGGAGAAGATAGGGGAGAGAGTAGATTGGAGGAAGCGATATCTTATGGGACTGCTATTCTGGGAGGGTGGGTAGGGGAAAAACAGCGGGGAAAAATATTTGTAACTCAAAATCTGGCGGAAATGATGTAAAACAGAAATTAATAAAGCATTTGTTTAAAAAAAAGAGTAATGATGGTGCTAGGTGTCAGAGTAACAATTACAGAGATTGGTATCTATAATGGATATAGATAATAAAGAGAAAGCAAACTCAGGAAATCTTGGCACTTAATTGAGAATAACAAGCTCATACTGGAAAGATGAAAAATTAGAGTGAGAAAAAGTAGACAAAACACAATGGGTTAAGGCAAAGGAATGCAACCAGGTAAGAGATAAAGGTGGATAACAGAGGAAATACAGGGTTTTACCTGTTGTTTATTTATGGTTCTAACACTGGATTGTAAATTAATGATTACACCTACTTTCTGAAGAAATTTGATTTTTTAAGACAATTGGTTTTAGCATCAACTCTGTTATTAAATAAATCTGTTTTCTTGTCCAAATTGCTTAGCCTCTTTGGATCATAGTTTCCTCATGATTAAAATGAGATAATAGCTATAACATAAAACTGAATGACTTAAGTGAATGCATATTGAACATGTTAAAGCACATGACAAATACATAATATAAATAAATATAACAGTATTATATATATATATGTGTATATATATATATATATATATATATATATATATGTATATATAAAGTATTGATTGACCGATCTTTGGAATGTCCATACTGGCATGTAAAAATAAATATGGTATTTATCTGCCTCTGACTTACCTTCTTCCCTCCCCCCTTTTTTTATTAGTCTCCTTTAATAATCTTCCATTCTGATGAATTCTCACATAAAACAGAGGCAGATAGCAGAATGGATTAAAAACCATAATCCTACAATATGCTATATAAAAGAAACACATTTGAAACAAAGGGATATGCACAGGGCAAAGGTAAAAGGCTGGAGTAGAATTTATTATGCCTCAGCTAAAGTAAAAAAACAAACAAACAAACAAAAAAACAGGGATTGCAATCCTTATCTTAGATAAAGCAAAAGCAAAAATAGATCTAATTAAAAGAGATAAGGAAAGAAACTATATCCTGCTAAAAGGCACCATCGAGAATGAAGCAATTTCATTACTTAACATATATGAACGAAGTGGTATAGCATCCAAATTCCTAGAGAAGTTAAAGGAATTAGAGGAAGAAATAGATAGCAAAACTATACTAGTGGGTGACCTTAATCTCCCCCTCTCTGAATTTGATACATCTAACCTCAAAATAAACAAGAAAGAAGTTAAGGAGGCAAAGAGAATTTTAGAGAGACTAGATATGATATATCTCTGGAGAAAACTGAATGGGGATAAAAAGGAATTTACTTTCTTCTCAGCAGTGCATGGTACATACTCAAAAAAAAAAAAAACAGACCATGTAGTAGGGCATAAAAACCTCACAATTCAGTGCAGAAAGGTAGAAATATTAAATGCATCATACTCAGATCATAATGCAATAAAAATTATAAGCAATAAAGGGTCATGGAAAGATAGACTAAAAACTAATTGGAAATTAAACAATTTAATCCTAAAGAGTGAGTGGGTTAAACAAGAAATTATAGAAACAATCAGTAATTTCATTCAAGAGAAGGATAATAATGAGACAACATACCAAAATTTGTGGGAAGCATTTTTTTTTTTTGCTTTTTGGAGGGCAATTGGGTTTAAGTAACTTGCCCAAGGTCACATGGCTAGGTTTTTGTTTGTGTGTTAAGTGTCTGAGGCCGGATCCGAACTCAGGTCCTTCTGAGTCCAGGGCCGACATTCTACTCACTTCGACACCTAGCCGACACTTGTGGGAAGCATTAAAGGCAGTTCTTAGGAGAAGTTTTATATTGCTGAGTGAATACATGAATAAATTAGAGGAAAAGGAGGTCAATGAATTGGACATGCAATTTAAAAAGCTAGAAAAAGAACAAATTGAAAATTCCCAATTGAGTACTAACTTAGAAATATTGAAAACCAAAGGAGAGATTAATAAAATTGAAATTAAGAAAACTACTGAATTAATAAATAAAACTAAGAGCTGATTTTACAAAAAAAAAAAAAACAATACAATTGATAGACCCTTAGTCAATATGATAAGAAAAAAGAAAGAAGAAAACCAAATCATGAGTATCAAAAATGTAAAGGGTGAATCTACCTCCAATGAAGAGGAAATCAAAACAATAATTAGGAATTATTTTTCCCAATTGTATGCACATAAATATAATAATCTTAGTGAAATGTGAAATGGAGCCAAATATGAAATAGGGCCAAACCTCAGATTATAGAATAACCTTGTTTTTTCTTGAAGAATGCATGCTTTCCCAACCCTAACCACAATGTCATGTTGACCTATAAGATTCGGGAACTGAGTCAACTGCCTCAACTGCTATCCACGCTTCACCTGTTTGCTCTCACCCCTCCCCTATAGCCCATGAAGTTGGCATCAAGCCTCTATCTCCAAGACTCAACTAAGTCTGCTAGCCAATCATTTCCCGCCAACTCCTTGTCTCTAAGAGTTAGCTGAGTCTCACTAAGCCAATCAGTGAGCTCAATATTTCCTACTTTCCCCTCATAATTGTATAAAAAAGCACCCGAGGAGACACTCGGGGTCCTCCATCTAAAATGTATGGTTGGGCCCGGGTTCGAACTCGTAATAAATTTTTTTCTTTTTCTTGCCTCAGTGGTCTCGGTTTGTCTATTATTCCACTCCACGTTTCAAAATGGATGAATATTTACAAAAATACACGTTTCCCAGGTTAAATGAAGAGGAATTGAATTACTTAAATAACCCCTTCTCAGAAAAAGAAATCAAACAAGCCATCAGTGAACTCCCTAGGAAAAAATCCCCAGGGCCATATGGGTTTACTAGTGACTTCTATCAAACATTTAAAGAACAATTAATTCCAATACTCTACAAACTATTTGGGAAAATTAGTGAAGGAGTCCTACCAAATTCTTTCTATGACACAAATATGGTACTGATTCCTAAATCAGGAAGAGATAAAACAGAGAAAGAAAATTATAGACCAATTTCCCTCATGAATTTAGATGCAAAAATTTAAAATAAAATATTAGCTAAAAGACTGCAACAACTTATCACAAGAATAATACACTTTGATCAGGTAAATTTATTGCAGGAATGCAAGGATGGTTTAATATTAGGAAAACCATCAGTATATTTCATCATATCTACAATAAAACTAGCAGAAACCACATGATTATCTCAATAGATGCAAAAAAGGCTTTTGAAAAAGTACAACATCCATTCCTATTAAAAACACTAGAAAGTATAGGAATAAATGGACCCTCCCTTAAAATAGTAGATAGCATCTATTTAAAACCATCAGCAAGTATTAAATGCAATGGGGATAAACTAGAAGCATTTCCAATAAGATCAGGAGTGAAACAAGGGTGTCCACTATCACCCCTCTTATTCAATATGGTACTAGAAACGTCAGCATTAGCAATTAGAGAAGAAAAAGGAATCAAAGGAATCAAATTAGGCAAAGAAGAGACCAAGCTATCACTCTTTGCAGATGATATGATGATACACTTAGAGAATCCTAGAGAATCAAGTAAAAAACTACTTGAGACAATAAATAAATTTGGCAAAGTTGCAGGATATAAAATAAAATCAAATAAATCCTTGGCATTCCTGTATATCTCTAATGAAATTCAACAGCAAGAGATGGAAAGAGAAATCCCATTTAAAGTCATTGTAGACATAAAATATTTGGGAATCTACCTGCCAAAAAACCCAGGACCAATATGATCACAACTACAAAATACTTCTCACACAAATAAAGTCAGATCTAACTAATTGGAAAAATATCAATTGCTCATGGCTGGGTCAAGCTAATACAATAAAAATGATAATTTTACCCAAACGAAATTATATATTTAGTGCGATACCAAAAATTTACCAAAAAACTACTTTATAGAGTGAGACAAAATAGTAACAAAATTTATTTGGAAAAACAAACAGTCTAGAAAATCAAGGGAATTAATGAAAAGAAATCCTAGGGAAGGTGGACTAGCTATACCAGATCTTAATCTGTATTTTACAGCAGCAGTCATCAAAACTGCTTGGTACTGGCAGAGGAGTAGAGTGGTGGATCAATGGAATAGATTGGGTTCACAAGATCCAACAGTTAATGAGTATAGTAAGCTATTGTTTGATAAACCCAAAGACCCCAGTTTTGGGGATAAGAATGCACTGTTTGACAAAAACTGCTGGGAACACTAGAATATAGTATGGCAGAAACTGGGCATAGACCATTATCTAACACCATATGGCAAAATCAGGTCTAAATGGGTTCATGATCTAGGTATAAAGGATGATACTGTAAGCAATCTGGGAAAGCAAGGAATAGTCTACCTGTCAGATTTGTGGAGAGGGAAAGACTTTAGGACCAAACAAGAATTAGAGAGCATTATAAAATGCAAAATAGATAATTTTGATTACATCAAATTGAAAAGTTTCTGTACAAACAAAGCCAATGTAACCAAGATCAAGAGGGAGGTGGGAAATTGGGAAAGAATTTTTATAACCTATGTCTCTGATAAAGGACTCATTTCTAAAATATACAGAGAAATGAATCAAATCCATAAGAATACAAGTCATTTCCCAATTGATAAATGGTCAAAGGATATGAATAGGCAGTTTTCAGAGGAAGAAATTAAAGATATCTATATGCATATGAAGAAATGCTCTCAATCACTATTGATTAGAGAAATGCAAATCAAAACAATTCTGAGGTGCTACAACTCTCCAGTCAGATTGGCTAAGATGACAAATGCTGGAGAGGATATGGGCAAATTGGAACACTAATGCATTGCTGGTGAAGTTGTGAACTTATCCAACCATTCTGGAGAGTAATCTGGAATTATGCCCAAAGGGCTATAAATAATTTCATACCCTTTGACACAGCAATACCACTTCTAGTGTTATATCCCAAAGAGATCAAAGAAGTGAGAGGAAGACCCATATGTACAAAAATATTAATAGCAGCTCTTTTTGTGGTTGCAAAGAATTGGAAATTAAAGGGGTGCCCATCAGTTGGGGAATGGCTAAACACATTGTGGTATATGCATGTATTGGATTATTATTGTGCTATAAGAAATGAGGAGGGGAAGGTTTTCATATTTACCTGGAAAGGCTTATACAAACTGATGCTGAGTGAGAAGAGTAGAACCAGGAGAAATTTGTATAAAATCACAGACACAACATATGTGTGATGACCAAATATGACAGATTGTACTCTACTCAGCAATGCAGTGATAAAAGTCAATCCCAAAAGACTCATGATGGAGAGAGATGCCTACATTCAGAGATATAACTAGAAAGAACTGAGTTTGAATCCCGATGGAAGCAAATTACTTGACCTTTTTCTTTTCATTGTTTGTTTTTATTTCCTCTTTACCATTTTTCATCCCATCTAGTACAATTGGCCTTTGTAACCTGACTAATATCTAATGTGAAAGTATTTGCAGATCCTGTACGGTAGTATATGCCATCGTGGGGCATAGGGGGAGGGAGGGAAGAGAAATTTGAAACTCAAGGAACTATGGAATTGAATCTTGTAAAGTAAAAATAAACAAATAAATTAAAAAAAATAATTTTCCATTCCATATAGGCTTACTATATAGCTTACTCTTTCTCATTATTGACATTCTATCTCCTACTTATATACTTTCTGCACAGAGGGTATCACTGTATGGGATATACTCCCTTCTCAACTGTGCCCTAAATAATCTTATACTTTTTTCAAAGTGTGTATCAGCTGTCACCTGTTACACGAGACCTTTCTTGATCTTTCAAGTAGTTAGTGATCTCATCCTCTTGAAATTACTTTATTTCAGTATAGGTATGTTTAGTTTACTTACATACGTATGTATTGTACTTAAATGTTCATAATTTTTTTTATGTTAGCAAATGCATGAACTCCAAAAAACATCAAAGTTCCTTCAAAGTTATTTTTAAAAATCCTTCTTTGATATTTATATATTTCTTCAGTAACGAAGAATATGCTTAATCAATATTTTCTGACTAATGATTCAAATAAATTCTCTTAGTTTTCTTCTGACTCCACTGAGATAGGAAAGTATTCTATGTTTCCTATATTGAACACCTAATTTAGGTACTCAGTGATATGAGAATGGCTGAAGTTGAATGAGCCACTAATTTTCACCCTTCAAATTTGGACATCCTGAAGTATTATATGAAAGTTGCATAAGTGTATATGTAAGTGCAGTATAATGACTAGCTATGAAATTCCAAAACGTCACCTTCAAAGAAATCTGCTTATGCTCAAGGACTTAATTTTTTTTTCCCATCTTGAAACTCTTAGTAAACTATTTTGAACAAACCCCTACCTGCGCCACCTTTTACATTCGCTATTGTTAATTTTCTGTCTCTTTCTCCTGATGACATTTCCCCTATGGACTGAGTCAGCTTGTCCCCAAAATTGGCAATTCCAATTTCACTGGATGAAATTTCTGCCCAAGTAGTTAGAAGCTGTCCCAAACTAAATACTAGGTCTTTTCTTTCAAATTTAATGAAGTGACATGCAGGAATAGACAAAGGCTGGAGTGGCTAGGTGGAGCAGTAAGTAGAGCGTCGGACCTGAGTTCAGATCTAGCCTCAGACACTTAACGCACAAACAAAAACCTAGCTGTGTGACCTTGGGCAAGTTACTTAACCCCAACTGCCCTCCAAAAAGCAAAAAAAAAAAAAAAAAAGGAATAGATACAGGTAACTTTATTGAGTTGACTCTCAGTAGATTCT
Organism: Gymnobelideus leadbeateri; assembly: GCA_011680675.1. Classification (NCBI taxonomy): domain Eukaryota; kingdom Metazoa; phylum Chordata; class Mammalia; order Diprotodontia; family Petauridae; genus Gymnobelideus; species Gymnobelideus leadbeateri. The sequence continues at coordinate 83,108 of WOXC01005618.1, read as the reverse complement.
GTGGTTGTTTCAAAGTGATGACTTTACTTCCTCTTTGCCTATGCATATTTTCTCACTTTCTTTTTTTGCTTATTTTATTGATAAAATAGCAATTTGAATACAAAATTAAATAGTAATGAGAAGAATGAACTTCTTACTTTACTCTGATCTTATTGGAAGGAATTATTTAATTATATGAGCAAAGGGATGGAAAGCTTTTGAAAAATACATCATCCATTTTTGTTAAAATCAATAGAATATATGGGAATAGATTGGTCTTTCTTCAATATGATAAGTATTATCTTTAAAAAAGTATCAGTATTATATGTAATGGAAATAAACTACAGTTGGCACTTCCTGTAGTCTTCTGTCCTTTTTATAGTGCTCTCTCACTGATTGAGTATGTTAAAGAAGTGTTACAGTTCTTGCAATGTCATTCACACATACATACACTTATATACGTATGTATGTATGTATATGACATAAAATTAATCCATATTTTAAAAATCAGCATTTCTCTTTATTGTCAACCAAACCCAGTATGAAAACATAGAAAGAGAAATATTATTTAAAACAATCACAAAATGTATAAAATGACTGAGAGTCAGCTTATTAAGATATGTACAGGTACTACTTTTATTTAACTACAAAACACTAAGAAATAAATAATTTAAGGAATATTCATTATGCATGAACTGATAGTATCCAAATTGATTTAATTACTTATTTTCATGCTAATCAAATTTCCAACAGATTGCTTCATAGAACAAACCCTTATCCCCCCCCCCCCAATTTAAAACTCATACAGAAAACTCAAAAAGTCAACAATTTCACATTAAAGAAAATTAAAATAAGATGATAGGAATAGGGTCTCGTGATATAGGATCTCTAAATGTCTTACAAACCAGAAGTTCTCAAAACACTTTAGCCAAAGTGAAATGATAGATTGGTTGATTAGTGATGCAGATTAGGTGCCACTCAAAAGCTGAAACACATTAATACAATTGCCCAATGTTTGATAAATATCAAGAACTCACAATTAGGTTAAAAAGGTAGCTGAGAAATTTGGAATATCATCAGTTTCATATAATTTTTAAAATAAAATAAATCCTTTAAATTTTAGGCATTATTCTGAGAAAGGGTTCATAGGCTTCACCTGACTGCTAAAGCATCTAGGACAGGTAACACAGTTAAGATCCCCTGTTTTAGAGCTTGCCGTATCCTAAGCAGGATAATAGCTTTAGGTCTCAGACTCTTGACTCTTTTCATCAACTTTTTCAACCCAATTCTTTAGTTGGACTCCCTAGCCCAGGTATATTACACAGCCACATACTTTTTTTTTTTTTTTTTGCTTCAGTTCATCATTGCTGATCCAAAAGGGAAATGTGGAGAAGGAAAGAAATACACCCACTGTCTCCTTCACTGTACTATGGAAAAGGCCTAAGGAAAAGTCAAATGGTGATCTCTTTCCTCAGAGCTGAGAATTTCCAAGGACTCAGAAACTTATATTCTCTCTCTGTCTCTCTGTCTCTCTTTTTTTTTTTTACTGAATTTTATTTATAGCTTTTCTCTTTTTTTCTCTATCACTTAATTTCACTCCGTTATTCCTTCCCTTTCCCCTCCAAAGAGGCACCCCACATACTAAATAATTTTTCAAATAAAAAAGAGGAAATAGATGAGAAAAATAACAAGCAGAATCAATCAATATTTCAAAAAAATCTGAAATATCTCTCAATCCTAGACCTCTGATTTTGCAAAGGAGCTGGAGGAATATCTCTTCTTATGCCTCTTTTATGGCACCATACTTCTTTGTAATTTTGTAACATTAATATTTTGATTGCTTTGTGAATGTTGTTCTTTCCATTTATATTGTTACAGTGCATCAGTTTATTCTTTTCTTTGCCCTGCTTACTTCAATCTGCATCAATGTAATTAAATTTTTCCATACTTCTCTGTATTCTTGATATTCATAATTTCTTATGTCACTGAAATATTCCATTCTATTCATGAACCACAAATTGTTTAGCCACTCCCCAATGAGCAACTAAATCCTCTGCTTTTCAAACACTTTCATAGGTAAATTGACAATCAATATAGAAAGTGGAATGCCTTTTATGAGGGCACATAAGCCAATCAAATTCTTAGGATCTTTAAAGCTGATAATATAAGCTACTCAAAAGTTTGAAAAGAGTGAACTCTATCTCTTTTACTTATTTAAAGCCTGTGCTTTCATCAAGTGCATTGTGGGGACACAATTGATCGGGGCCCTAAGTTAAATCGTCTACCACATTTAGAAAAATGAATACTTCCTTCCCCCAAATGTGAAGAGTGTTGACACATATTCTCAGAGTACTTCACAAACAGACCTCTAACCTACAGAATGATAGTAGACATCATTTCCCTGAGCAATAGTAAATCCTGACAAAAGGTTCATGTCATTACTTTCATCAAAAATTGATTTTCATCAATCCAGGTAAGAACAGAACAAAAATAATGGTGATAAATTAAAAAAAAAATAAAAAATCTTCATGAAATACATCTGCACAAACTTAGCTAACAGTATATATATAAAAAAATCATTGAACAAATGTCTAAATCAAATGCATTTCTTTCTGGAAGGAGAGCAGTTAATGATGAGGCCAATTCAGGATGAGATCATTGCTACCAGAAATTAAAGAAGGATTATGCTTAAGGAACCTAGGCTTATTGATCAGTGTAGTTATCTAGGGAAATGGTAGAAAATGTGCAACATGCCATTAAAGGCTACAAAATTTTACCACGGACTGGATAGTATTATACATCTGAACTCATTATCTTTCATAGACTGAAATGTCAAATCAACAGCGACAAATGGAAAACTAAAATATCATTGTGTGCTTAACCAATAAATAATCATAACCAGAATATTTTCACAGATCAAACATTGATCCACAATGACTTAAAAAACAAACAATATTTTAAAGAGGTGCCACCATACTAAATACTCTTAACATACCATCTGTTAAAAGCTTAAAAATGTAAAATATTAGCAAAAGAAATCTAGTGGAAAATTGGATTAAGTACATATTATTCATTCCGTTTACAACTGTATATGTACTTAAAATGCTTTCAGATGCTATAGAGAATGAGCTTACATCCTAATTCTTTTATTCAACTAAATAAAGTATTTTACATATGCAGAACCTGAAGTTTTGTGTTATATTTGGAGTCAAGGAACCTGATTTTGAAACTTAGTTCTGCTACTTACTACCTATATAATAATATTATTTGTATGATGTAAAGCAATGTGTGGAATTCCAAGCAGGTGGATAGTTGGCGACAGAAAGTCTGGCAGAAGGTAGCAGGTACCCAGCATCCAGAATTGGGTTGAAGATAATGTTTCTAGAGTTTGGGAGATATAAGCAGAGCAGAGATATTAGAATATTACTGCTAGAGGACCACAGAAGGAGAGGAAAGAAAGGAATTAGGATGGGAAGAATGAGGCTCTCATATTAAGAATAGAGCAAAGTTTTTGTTGTTTTAGTTCTTTTTAGTTGTATCTGACTTTATGATCCCTTTGGGGGTTTTCTTGGTAGAGATACTGGAGTGGTTTGCCATTACTTTCTTCAGCTCATTTTTGTAGCAGCAAGCACCCCAACACCCCCAGGGTAGCTGCCAATATAGGTTCTTAGATCTGCTTTTGTAAAGGAAAGCAACTCAAAATCAGTTAACAAGCTTACTTTAATCAAACAAACATATATTACCTAGTTCAGGGGGAAAAGGTCAGCACCCCGAACTTCAGAATATACAGACAGATCAAATAGACAGGCTTCCAAACTGTCCAACCATTATATCAATACCAAATCACAGTTACCAGAGAGGGAAGCATCAACATCTGGGTTTTCAAAGCCGGGGGGCTCTCAACAACGGCTTCCCAGAGTCTTATCTGGTCAAATCACACAACACTTCTCAAAGTGAGCCCCAAAGCAAAGCATCTCATCAGAGTTTATATAGTCTTCTCCTGGCTCAAAGATTGTAACAACCTCCTTGACCCACTCCCCAATCACAAAGTATCAAGGTGTGGGCTTTCCTGAAAAACAAGCCTCCCACCACTGGCTCCAGGTGCACTTAAGCTAGGGGCAGGGAAGATCTTTAAATTTGCATTTCCATTACAATTTTATAGATGAGGAAACTGAAGAAAAAAGGATAAAGTGATTTACCCAGAGTCACATAATTGGTAAATGTCTGAGGCTGGATTTGAACTCACAAAGATGAGTCTTCCTGAATTCAGGTCTAATCCTCTAGCTACTACATTACCTAACTGTCCAAAGAGTAGAGTAGAAAGAGTAAAAATCTGGAAATTAGTAAACATGGATTCAAGCCTAGTTCTAATATCAATTACCTAGCTGTATGATGTCACCTCACTTCTCTACTTCCTTATGTAAATAATAATAAATGGGTAAGACTCATATCTCTAAAATCACTTCCAATGCTAATGTTCTGGAAGCCTATAGGTACAATGGAAGATTTAATTTGCTAAAGCCAGCATAAAACTTCAAAATGGCAAAAGTACTACACTACTACTACTACTACTACTACTACTACTACTACTACTACTACTACTACTACTACTACTACATTTTGTCTTTTCACCTATTTCTCTAATGAACCTCTTATTAAAACAATGACAAGTTTGTGAGGGTTAATTTTAAACCAGGATTTATTCCAGAACAATATTAGAGTAGATTTAAGTTAATGACATGATATGGACATGAATCTCACTATTAAAGTCTTTTTTTTCTTAAATATGACAAAAATAATTATAGCTAATGCTACATTTAGAAATAATGATATGCTAGTCAGATGATTTCACTTATTCATGTAACTCTAACATGTTACTTATTCTTATACTCAAGAAACTTACAACTTCATTTTGATCTTTACAATTTATTTTTAAAATCACAAGGCATGTACTCTTTCAGCTTTAAGTCACAGAACAGCCTTTGGCCAAAAGCAACACAATGCTGACCTTTTCTGACTAATCTTGTACAGAAAGTCAAGATCAAGGACTTTGACATTCAGGAAATTGCTTGAAGGTTTATCATGCAGGGTTATTTTCTTTTTCTTTTGAAGAAGAAATGTTAAAAACAACAAATTAAACTCTGTGACTTTGTCTTTGTACACATTTACTAACTTCACAGTAAGTTTTATGATATGAAACATGAATTGTAGAGGCAGATAGGTGGTACAGAGAATAGCACAGTGAACCTACAACCAGGAGGACAAGTTCAAATGTGACCTCAGACACATGCTAACTGTGTGACCCTGGGTAAGTCACATAATATCTGCTGCCTCCATTTCCTCATCTGTAAAATTGAGATAATAACAACATGATAATAATACTGTTAGGTATAACAGAGAATGGAATCCCAGTCCTGAAGTCAGGAAAACTCATTTTTGTAAGCGTCTGGCCTCAGACACTTACAAGCTCTCTGACCCTGGCAAGTCAGTTAAATTTGCCTTCCTCAATTTCTCATCTGCAAAACGATATGGAGAAGGAAACGGCAAACCATTCCAGTATCTTTGCCAAGAAAACCTCAAATAGGATTGCAAAGAGTTGGAGACAATTTAAACTAAAGAATAATGACACATACCTCTGAGGATATTAGTAGGATAGAATGAGTCAATATTTTCAAAGTGCTATATAAATGCTGGATATTATTATCTGATTTAGACAGGCCTCAGTGAAAGCATGGCCACTCTCTTACGTTTTTATCAATGCAGTTTTCAAAAATTCCCCACCAAAAAATACAGAAAAAAGAAAACAGGTATAGAACATATGACAAAGAGTATATGGGTCAACTTAAGGTTGAAGGAGGAGGTCTTTATTCTTTGATGGTACCTTTTATACACAAGGGTGGACTCCCTAAAAAGAGCTCATTTTGAGATTTGCTCAAACATCTTCCAGACTAAAGGCACTCTACTTCCTTTTGAGGATATGTAATCTTAAATTATATATATATATATATATATATATATATATATATATATATATATATATATATATGTGTGTGTGTGTGTGTGTGTGTGTGTGTGTGCAATATATGTTTGGTAGTAGATGAGGTCTGCTCATTTGCCTTTATTTGAGTCACTTCACTGGGTTTATGATTTTTTTCTTCTTCTGAAATCTTCTTCCCTTCAAAATATTTTGAGAATTAATTCATGAATACCATTAAAGTTGCTTTGCTTTCAGAATGATAGTTTGTTTTATGGATTTGATTATATGTAGAATTTAACTAGTGATTGCCATTATTACTTGCTTATCTAGCTCCTAGAGTACTAACATAGTAGAAGCCATATGGAGTTTTTCTCCAGTTATTACTAGTGAGAATGTATTGTTGTTCAGTCATTTCACTTGTATCCTAGTCTTAGTGATTCAATTTGGGATTTTTCTTGATAAAGATAATAGAATGGTTTACTATTTCCTTCTCTACCTCATTTTACAGATGAGGAAATTGAGGCAAACAGGGTTAAAACAAACCCATCTATGGTCACACAGTCAGTGTCTAGACTGGATTTGAACTCAAGTGTTTTATTTTCCCAGTTACAGCTACACATGCTCTTGGGAAAATCTTGTATAACTGACTACCACCTCCAAGCTCACTAGAGGCTTAATCTTTTTCAATGGCTTTCTTTGTTCTGTACATCAGTATATCTTTTTATAGGGCTCTCTGAATGAGCCTGTAATTTAAAGAGGGGGTACGCTTTCTTGGCACGTCATATATGTGTGTTTATGTATGTATGTATATGTGCATACATATACACAATGATTGTAAGAATGGAAATGGGATGTCCAAAAGAAAAATCAGAAATGCATTTTAGAAAATTATAAAGAACAAAATAAAGATGAGAGGATGCCTCTCTTCCTTCCTTTTCAGAGGCAGAAGTGAGGTGTATTGGTATAGAATGCCCTACACGTTAACTAATATTTTAAATATTTTTTTGGCTTTTCTCTTCTTTATTTCAAACTTTTAAACTTTACTCTTTGACATTTTAAATCTATTAAAATTTAGTTTCAACTTATCTTTACAGATGGATCTCACCTTAGTATCTCTTCCATCATATACTTTTTAGCCAAATTGACATATTTGTTGTTTTCTATAAACATTTTATCTCTGGCCATAGTACATTTGAATAGTCTTTAATACATTCTTTGAAAGTTCTTTCTTCTCTTCTCAGATCTGTAGAATCCCCAACTTTTTTTTTTTTTAGCATAATTCAGATTCTATTTCTTACAGGATATACTTTCTCATGACCCTAGTCATTGTTGTTCTTGTTCCATGAGCCCCAAATCTATGAAAATATTTTGGAATTATTCTGAATAATATACAAGTAATATGTAAATATGTACATATATACAAACAAACATGTGTGCATGTACATAATATATTATTCAGTATTTATGTATATCTGAATTTATCATTGTTACAATATTGCTGTTACTGTTATTTTGTTAAGGATCTCTTGGTTCTGCTTACTTCACTCTACATCAATTCATATAGGTCTTCTGAGGTTGTTCTGAAACCATCCCCCTCATAATTTCTTAAAACATAATAGCAATTTATTGTAATCATATACCACAACTTGGTTAGCCTTCCCAATTGATAGACATCTCCTCAATTTCTAAATTTTTGCTACCACAAAAAAATGCTGCTTTAAAAATTTTTGTACATTTAAGTTCCTTCTTTTTTTTTTCTTTTCTCTCTTTGGGATACAGACCTAGTTGTAATATTTCTGACTGAAAGTATATGCATGGTTTTATAGCTTTTCATGCATAGTTACAAATTGTTTTCCAAAATTGTTGGAGCAATTCAGTGCTCCATCAACAATGCACCAGTGTCTGTTTTTCTACATCCTCTCCAACCTTTGTCATTTCCTTTTTCTTTCATGTTAACCAATATATTAGGTGTTAGGTAGGATCCTAGAATGGCTTAAATTTGTATTTCTCTAATCAATGGTAGTTTAGAGCATTTTTTATATGACTGTTGATAATTTGGATTTCTTCTGAAGTCCCTTAGATCACTTTTCAATTGGGGAAAGGCTATTTTTATTTTTATTTTGTAAATTTGACTTAGATACCTAGGTATTTAACAAGTGAGGCTTTTATCAGAGAAATGTGGTGTAAATTGTATGTGCATTATTTCATTGTCTATGGTATCTTTTAGAAAATTTTATTTTATCTGATTTTCTCCTTTAATTAGGGCTATTTTTGCTTTTGCTTTGTCTGAGATCATGATTATTACCCCTGCTTTTTTTTTTTTTACTTCAGTTGAAATACAATAGATTTTGTTCCTGCTCTTTATCTTAACGTTGCATCTTTTTGTTTATGTATTTCTGCTAAACAAAAAAGTTTTGGATTCTAGCTACTAACACATTCTGCTATTTATTTCCCTTTTTTTGGGTAAGTTGATCCTATTCATATTCACAGTTCTGATAACTGAGCATTTCTCTCCATTCTGTCTTCTTCTGTTTTCATTTTACCTCTCTTTTTATCCTGACCCTTCTCAAAAATCTTTTTTTTTTACTTCTAGCCACTACTTCCCTTAATTCACCCTCCCTTCCATCACTTTCTCTCACTTTCATTTATCCCCCTCTCTTCCTACTACCTTGTTGGCTAAAATAAGTTTCTGTACTCTATTGATTGTGTGTGTCTGTGTGTATTTATGTATATACTCATATACATATGTGTATATATACTTATATTTGTATGTGTTTGGATGAATGGATGGATAGATAGATGGATAGATAGATAGATAGATAGACAGATAGAGTGTATACGCATATATGTATTCTTTCCTCTGTACTCATTCTCATGGGAATGATTTTTAAGCATTGCCTGCCACCCCATTCCCCTTTCCCCATCCATTGTAAAAGCTTTTCCTTGCATATCTCTTTTATGTGAGATAATTTTCCCCATTTTCCTCTGTATTTCCCCTTCTTCTGGTGCATCTCTTTTTCTCAGTCCTTCATTTTCTTTTTTTGAGATCATCCCTACATAATGCACTCATAGTTATGCTATCTGTCTTTGTAGACTCCTTCTAAGTGTCTTTCTTAATGATGATGAAGTTTTTAAGGGGGTTTTACTTAGATCAGCTTCCCATATAGGAATGTAAACTGTTTAACCTTACTGAGTCAGTTCAGAAAGCCCATGCTATGGATTGGCAAGGATCTTCACCCTATCAAGGCAGCAGATTACTGAGGTGGAAAAATCACAGCCAAAAAAAAAAAAAAAGGCAACTGAAATCACTGTTATCAGTTTTAAAGACATAGATAGACAATAAAATGATTAAAGGCCCACAAAAGCTCTTATGTGAACTGAGCCTACCCACCCCAGTCTAGGTTATACAAGTAATTAGCCACATAAACACATCCAGCTTTAAGGAACTTACCAGATCTTCCATTGTAAAGAGAAAGATGATCAGCCTGAGAGTCCTGTTGACATTTACCACAACATTATTCACATGAGAGATTTTATTTATTTTATTTTATATATTATATTATGTTATGTTGTGTTGTGTTATGTTATATTATATTATGTTATTTATTTTATTATTTTATTTTATTTATTATTCACATTAGGATGGTACAATATGAACATCCAGGTAGGCTTGAAAGGACAGTCAAAGGATTATAAGCGATCAAAGGACCAAATAGGCAATTCTCAAAAGGAGAAATAAAAGTTATCTAAGATCCTATGAATAAATGTTCCAAATTAAAAATAATTAGATTAGTATAAATTAAGCAAACTGAGATTCCACCTCATATTCATCAGAATAAAGTTAAAAGCAAAATGGCAAATAGTGGAGAGACTATACAAAGACAAATGAGCTAGAGATACATTAAAACATTTTTAAGTTGTGAATTGGTCCTGCCATTGTGGAAGTTTATTTGGAATTATACTCCAAAAATTACTTAAATGTGCGTTCCTTTTTACCCAACAATATCACTACTCAGCCTATAACATAGAAGAAAATCAAAGAAAGAGAAATACATACTATATGTACCAAGAATATTTGTAGCTCTTTTGTCTTTCTGAATATCTTTTTTTATGATGCCAAAGAACTGGAAACTAAGGGGAGTATTCATCAACTAGGGAATGGCTGAACAAATGATGGAATAAAAATATAATAAAATACTATGATGTGGTGGAAAAAATAAAGAAAAGAGAGTTTCAAAAAATTTGGGACAAATCACATGGAATGATAAAAAATGAACTGAGTAGGGTCAGAAAAATGATTTATATTATAATATAAACATTGGAGAAATGAATAATTTTGAAAAACTTAAGCACTATGAACAATCACCAGTCATAATTCAAGAGGACCTATGACGAAAACTATCCACCTCCAAAAAGAGAATTGATGGACTAATAATATGCAAAGAAAATGTACATTTTTGAACATGGCCAATATGAGAATTTATTTTACTTGACTAGGTTTATTTATTAAAAATATCTAGTTTTTTTTTATACTTTGTTGAAAGGATGGAAGAAACAAATACTTGATAATTAAAAAGATAATTCCTTAGCAAACCATACTATCTTTTGCTTCCTATCTCAAAGCTAGTCTACCTACCATCTCTAAACTCTATTAAGGTCTTGTATTCTAAGTCTTAGTATCCCTTTTCTTGAACCTAATATAGGCTCATCTTCTTAGTCACCAAAAAAAAAAAAAGAATGTAAATCAAAAGTCAAGAAAGAAGCTCATGGGAGGAACAAGAAGGCTTTACCACATTCATTACAAACAGATTTATGAAAGAATATTGTCATGAGGATTTTATAATGTATTTTTTAAATGATGGCCTGATAATAGAGTGTGAATAATGTAAAACCAAAGATATATTACCTTAGTATCTTTGGAATTTCAAGAAAATGTAATGAAGGCTGTCAGTATGTTGTAAGTACCTGATAAGGAACAATTGTTAGAGAACTTAGCAGTAGTTACACAGATTGGTAGGCATGGATGAGTTTCAATCTGGATCATTGAAAGGCATGTCTCCATCTCTTAGATCTTAAATCAATTAAATGAAACAATATCCACTTGAAAGGATTCCATTAATACATTTATAATTTTATATGTATTTGATGGAATATACTCAGAATATATGCCAGCATGCAAAAATATTGGTATTAAGGAGGCACATAAGTTGAAAAATTAACATGCTAGGGGGAAAAAGAGATTAGTGTTTCTCTTTGTAGCTAGGTTTTTCTCCTGTATTTTAGAAATTCTCAAAATTGAGTTGCTGAAGTGGCATACATTGAACTCATTGTGTGAGGGCAGAGATAAAAAAATGATGCCCAGTGAGCCATGGCATTTTAGCACTCCCCTGTAATTCAAAGACATTGGCAATCTGGAGGAAGCCTAACTATCCCTACCCCACCAGGGAAGAAATGTCTATTTCTTTGATCTATTAAAAGAGCTACACTTGGCTCTTCCCTCCTTCCTCTCTGGAGTTTCTTCTTTAATGATACTTTTTTTTCTCCCTGCTTCTATTTACTTTTCCTTTCAAGAAAGGTTAGACTAGGAACTAATTTGCACAATGGGATGCAGAGTTAAGTCAGAATATTATGTCAAAACCCAGCATTGCAATAGAAATGAGGGTGATGAGTAGAGTGACCATAGAGCACAGAGTTTCAAACCAGCAGTGGCAAAATCCCAAAGGGAATTCCAGCTTCAAGTTTTACAATCAATTCAACTTTTTTAGGAAAGAAGAGAGCCAAGAATATCTTCTGATTTATTGTGCCTTCTAATCCCAATACTATATCAGTGCAAAATTCCCTCTTGTCAGGCCAAAATGCATTTTTCAAACACATTTTTAACTATACAATAAGGATTATACATAGAAAGACCCTGTGTCAAATGTTTTAAATTTCAGAACAAGTCTGAGAGAGGTTCTTTCTAAAATATGAGAGAATTGGGGCGTCTAGGTGGCGCAGTGAGTAGAGCGTCAGCCCAGGAGTCAGAAGGACCTGAGTTCGATCTGGCCTCAGACACTTAACCCACACACAAATAAAAACCTAGCCGTGTGGCCTTGGGCAAGTTACTTAACCCCAATTGCCCTCCAAAAAGTAAAAAAAAATAAAAATAAAAAATAAAAAATAAAAATTAAATATCAGAGAATTGGAATAAGTCCATAGCCAAGTCAGTTAAAGACCATTTATTAAGTACTTATGAGCCAGGATTTATGCCAAACTTTGGGGGTATGATGATACAAAAACAAACAAATAAATAAGCAAATAAATAAATAAATATTGACCAAACCACTTAATGTCTCAAGTCTTATTGTCTATATGTAACACAACACGTCATCCACTTACCAGATGATGTTATGCTGTTTGGGGGATAAAATGAGGTGATAGATGGAAAAGATTTGAATTTGGTCCAAACTATAATGATTCCTATTGAATAAATAGAACTTGTAGCTAGTCCTATGATTGCACTAGTATAGGGAATTCCTTGGGGAGGAAGCTGTCTCCACTAATGTAGGTTGTCACCTTCTTTGTACCTTGCCTTCTTAAAGTATGGTCTATTGCACTATAGCATTTTCCCAGATCATAAAACCTGTATGTGTCAGAGGCAAAAAGTGATTCCAGGTCATCCAGGTTCAAAAGCTGTTGTACTATCCATTATATTGTGCAATCTCAAGAGATCTAATATTATATATATATATATATATATATATATATATATACATATATGTGTATATATATATACACACACATATAAAATACATACACATATATACATATACATATATATAATAGAATATTCAAGTTATCCTATGAAAAGAAAGGTAAATTGAATAAGCCATAAATGAGAAAGTTTTTCCTTGAGAAAAACTTCCCAGAACCAGATGGATTTACAAGTAAGTTCTATTAACATTTAAAGAAAAATTACATTGAATGCTAAATAAGCTATTTGAAAAAAAATGTAAAGGAATCCTACAAAATTCTTTCTATGACAAAATATGATTTTGATACCTAAATCAGGAATAGCAAAAACTGAGAAATGACTATAGTACAATTTCCCTAATGAATATTGTGGCAAGCTTTTGAAAAAATTCAACACCCATCCCTATTAAAATAATAGATAGCACAAGAATAATGGAGTTATTCTTTTTGTTTTTTTGATGCTTTTTGGAGGGCAATTGGGGTTAAGTAATTTGCCCAAGGTCACACAGGTAGGTTTTTGTTTGTGTGTGCCTTAAGTGTCTGAAGCCACATCCAAACTCAGGTGCTTCTGACTCCAGGGCCAACTCTCTACTCACTGTGCCACCTAGCTGCCCCTGGAGTTATTCTTAAAGTGATAAATAGTACCTATCTAAAATCAAGAACACACATTATCTACTGGGGATAAACACCACACCTTCCAAATGAGATATCAGGGGTGAAGAAAGGATGTCCATTATCACCACTATTATTTAAGATTTTACTAAAAAATTTTAGCAATAACAATAATATAAACAAATTGAAGAAATAAGAATAGGCAATGAGGAAACAAAACTATCACTCTTTGAAGATGATATGATAATATACTGAAAATATTAGAAAATCAACTAAAATATTAGTTGAAACAACTCTACCAAAGTGGCAGGATACAAAAAAAAATACAAAAATCATCAACATTAATTACAAAGAAAACCAAGCAAGAAGAGATTAATTCCTTTTAAAATAGCTTAAGATAATATAAATAATTTTGGAGTCCACCTGCTAACACACACACAAACACACACACACACACACAGAAAATATATGAAGCAAATTACAAAACACTTCACACTCAATAATACAGATTCAGAATATGGAGAAATATTTCTCATGTGTGCTCAAAGACAACAATGTGAAAGTAACAATTCATTCTAATTTGATATGCTTATTCAGTGCTATGCAAATGAAATTACCAAAAATAGAGCTAGAAAAGAATATTAAATTTCAACGAGAAGAACAAAACGTCAAGAGAATCAAGGTAATCAGTGAAAAAAAGGTGGCCTTGCAGTACCAGGTTTCAAACTATATTATAGAATGATAATCATCAAAACAACCTGGTACTGAATAAGAAATATAGTGGTTGATCAGTGGAATATATTAGGTATACAGAAATATATGACCTCAGTAATCCAGTGTGTTATAAACTGGACAATTTAAACTTTGGAGGCAAGAATTGTTTAATCATCAACAACAAAAACACTGCTGGAAAAACTAGAAAACAGTCCAACAGAAACTCAGCATAGACCAAAATCTCACACTGCATACCAAAAAAGAAAAAGAGAGCACCTGCTGGTTGAATCAAAGGACCAAAGTTCAAATCTTGCAGCAGACACTTACTAGCTGTGTGAACCTGGACAAGTTGTTTAACCCCCAGCTACACCAGAAAAAAGAAAAAGGAAAAAAAAGGTCAAAATGGGTATATCATTTAGACATAAAGGTTGATATAACCAAATTAGGAGAGCATTGGAAAATTTACTTGTCAGATCTATGGATACAGGAAGAGTTTCTGACTAAAAAAGTCATAGAATGTAGCCCAGGGGTTAAATTGGCTAATTTTGATTATATGAAATTTAAAAAAAAAGTTTTTACATAAGCAAAACCAATGAAGGCAAAATTAGAAGGAAAACAGGAAACTGGAAGAAAACTTTATAACAAGTTTCTCTGAAAATGACTTTGTTTTTTGGATATATAGGGAGGCCAAATTTATAAAAAAAAAAAAAAAAAAGTAAGAGCCATTCTCCAGTTGATAAATTGTCAAAGGATACAAACAGGCAGTTTTTAGGGGGAAATCAATCCTATCAATAGTCATAAGAAAAATGCTACAAATCACTAACAATTAGAGAAATGAAAATTATAGCAACCCAGAGGTTGCTTTATATCTTTCAGATTGGCAGATAGGTAGAGAGAAGAAAATAATTTGGAACTTACTTTTTTTTTCTAAATTACTATTACTCTTTAAGGAACCTCCTATTACTCCTATTATTTAAAATTTTACTAGAAATTTTAGCCTATTGGAAGGAAAAATAATTTGAGTGTCAGAATGAAAAATGAGGAAACAAAACTTTTCTTTATAGACAATGTGATTCTATCTTTGGGAAATCTTACAAGTACAACAAAAAATTAGTTGAAACAACAATTTAAGCAAAGTAGCAGGATAGAAAAGAAACCATCAGCATTCCTATAAATTACCAACAAAGCTCTGCAATAAAAGATAGTAAGAGATATTTCATTTAAAATAATTCTAGACAATATAAAGTAACTGGATGTATACCTTCTAAGACAAACCCAGTAAGACATTCTTTTGGAAAATAAAATCAGACTTAATTGGAAAAATATTCATTGTTTATGGGTGGTCTGAGCCAATATAACCAAACCAATTCTACTTAGGCTAATCTACTTATTCAATGCCATCCCAATTAAACTACCAAAATATTTTATTAAGCTAGAAAAAATAGAATTCATTTGCAAGAACAAAAGGCCAATAATATCAAAGGAATTAATGAAAAAAAGTAAAATAAGGAAATCTAGCAGTACCAAGTCTCAAACTGTATTATAAAGCAGTAGTTATCAAAACTATCTGGTACTGACTAGGAAATAGAATGATGGATCAGAGGAATAGAGTAAGTATACAACACACAGTAGTAAATGACTATACTAACTTCATTTGATAAATACAAAGATGTAGGCTTCTGGGATAAAATCTCTCTATTTGGCAAAAATTGCTGCAAAAAGTGGAAAGCAATCTAGCAAAAAATAGATGCACAAAAATGTCTTATTCCATTTATCAAGATAAAGTCAACATGAATAGATTACCTGGACATGAAGGGATGTATCATAAATAAATTATGGGAACATGGAATATTATTACCTAGAATATTTGTGGATAAGAGAAGAGTTTGTGAATAAAGCAGAAATGGAAAGCATTGTGGGATGCAAAATTAATAATTCTGATTACATTTTATTAAAAAGATTTTATACAAGTATGATCAGTATAACCAAGACTAGAAGGAAAGTAGAAAATTGGGGAAAAACTTTATAGACAATTCTTCAGACAAAGATCTCATGTCTCAAATATATAGAGAACTGATTCAGATTTATAAGAATGAATCATTTCCCAATTGATAAATAGTGAAAGGATACAAATAGACAGTTTTTGGAAGTAGAAATCAAAGATGTGTGTGTGTGTGTGTGTATGTGTATGTGTGTATGCCTATGGGGAAAATTGCTGTAAATCATTATTGATTGGAGAAATGCAAATCAAAACAAGTCTATGATACCTCCATGTACCTATCAGATTGGCTAAAATGAAGGAAGGGGAAAATGACAAATTCTATAGGGGATATGAAAAAATAGGGACACTAATATACTGTTAGTGGAATTGTAAACTGATCTAACCTTTCTGGAAAGCAATTTGGAATTATTCCCAGGGAGTTACAAAACTATGTTTGCCCTTTAATCCAACAATGTATATTCTAAAATATTTAACAGCTCTCTTTGTGTTGACAAAGAACTGGAAATTGAGGAGATGCCCATCAGTTGGAGAATGGATGAATAAGTTGAAGTATTTAGATTGTTATGGAATATTATAGTGGTATAAGAAATGACAAGCTGCTTAGTTTTAGGGAAAAAAAACATGGAAATACATGAAATAATGTGGAGTGAAGTGAGCAGAACCAAGAGAACATTGTATACGTAACAGCAATATTGTTTAAAGAGTAACTGAATGACTAAGTTATTATGAGTAATGCAACTATGAGATACTTATAAAGGAAAAGGCTACTCACCTCCAGAGAAAAAACAAATATATTGAAGTATATTGGATGGTTCTACACCCACACACACACACACCCACACCCACCCACACACACACACACACACACACACACACACACACACACACACACACACACGTTCTCCTTTTTCCATGCAGTGTTGGGAGGGAGAACATGCAGAACTCAAAATATAAGAAATACATATGGTACTGTGCTGGCAATTAGCTTAAAAAAAAGCAACCTGCTTTTGAGAAGTGTACAGTCTAATGACAAAGATTATGTTCATAGCAATGGAGTCAGATAATTTGCACTTAAAAAAAATAGATCCAACAAATCTGTCTTCAATCTCATTGGTATGTATATTTCCTAGATTCCTTTCCAAACACTCTGCTTTGCATCCTATGTAATTCTAGTACATCAGTTTAGGACAACACATCAATCACAGTGCTGAATGTTTTTCTCTTATTCTTTTAATATTAAAAAAAAAAACATTCCAAATTCTTTCCCTCCCTCCAGCCCTTACCTAGGCAGAGGTCCTGCTTCCTTAAAACTGCAAATGCTAGCGCTCCTCTCGACTTTGCAACTGTATCCTAGAAATAGGACCCCTGCTATTTCTCTACCCTAGAACTGCAATCCAGAAATGAGTATTGGGCTGCAGAGGTACTAAATATTGCCTGATCCTGTACCAGTTGCCTGTACTAAGCTCCCATATAATCTTTTTCTGACAACTTGTCCAATTCTATTTCTAGTACAGGAGATCTAGAAACTGCTGCTGTTTCCACTGCAATCACCTCCTCCAAGGGTTATAGCTGTTGTTACCACTCCATGTGCTCTGAACCAGCTTCTTCCCCAACCCCTACCCCCAGGCTCCCAGATGTCTTCTTCTGAACTTCAAAACTCTCTTGGACTAGAAAAATGTGTCAATTTGACCTTTTGTTGGCACTGCTGCTCTAGAATTTGATTTGATGTGTTATTTTCAAATTGTTTAGAAGGACATTTGGAGAAAATTTACCCTCTGTTCCATGATTTTGGCTCTACTTCACCAACTCCCACTTTTGATATATGAATAATCCCCTTTTCTCCTAGTATTTTATGATGCTTTATATGCCACTTCTTGTACTGAATTCATCAATGTCAATGTACAGCAGCCTGTTATATCAAGAATATAGCTTTACACTGTCCTTTAAGGTTATTTGCAATTGTGGTGCTCATGAAATACTGTTGCATGATGTTCAATCATAATACTACCAAGTGATATTAGAGACAAATAGATTTGTTTTTAAATTGTGTGGAAATAAGCAATAGCATTGAAAAGAACACAGTTTCTACATTAACCTCTCCGTTCCTGGCAGTTCTCAGCCTGGTTCTATGTGCTGTGCCTCAAGAA
The DNA here is from genome assembly GCA_011680675.1 of Gymnobelideus leadbeateri. Classification (NCBI taxonomy): domain Eukaryota; kingdom Metazoa; phylum Chordata; class Mammalia; order Diprotodontia; family Petauridae; genus Gymnobelideus; species Gymnobelideus leadbeateri. The sequence goes on along the minus strand of WOXC01005618.1, from coordinate 64,945 downwards.
GATACTGATGGATTGCTCATCCAACTGTATGTTGTAATCTTGGCAATTTGTGATTTTTAGCTGCTTTGTTTTTCCAGTGTGGATGCTTAGACATCTAATTGTTGAATGACCAAGGATTTCCTTGGGGAAGCTTATGGTATTCCAGGGTTTAATAAAATTAGTAGAATGTCATCTGCAAATAAAAGCATTTGGAGAACTTTACCATACACAGAAAATCCTATTTGGAGTCAGTGAAGATCATTCCCCTGATGCTAGGAAGCACTTTAGATGAGCATCTGTTCCCCTGCTTTTTTCCTTGCTGCTGCTATTTAATGGATCATTAAAATGAGTTCTCTCTTGTTTTAGCTGCAACATAATCCTATATGATTTTAATCATGTGTGAGGTAAATATTCTTTAAAAGGGGCTCTTTTCTTCTATTTTTTGCTCTATTTTTTTTAATGAGAAAACAATCGACATAACATAATTGCCATAAAGTGAACAGGTTGTAATCACATACAGTGTCTACTTTTTATCTCATTATTCCTTCCAAATCATCACTGATTCTGACCTTTACTCAAAATAGCCAATGATCTGATTCCAAATGGCTGACTCCGAAATAATTACTGTATTTTTCAAAATTCAATTTAATTTTGTTTCCCATTTCTCTCTTTCCCCTACCCCCTGAGGAAGCAAGTGAAACAAAACCCCTTTCTAAAACATTCATGGTCAAACAAAACAAATTCCCATATTGACCATGTCCAACAAAATATCTCTTAATCTGCATTCTGAGTCCCTAACCTCTGTTAGGAAGTAAATATCATATTTCATCCTGAGTTCTCTAGAACTGTGGTTGATAACTGTGATAATCAAAGTTCCTAAGTTTTCAAAATAATTTGTCTTTATAATGTTGCTTTTATGTAAATTATTTTCCTAGTTCTACTCACTTCACTTTAAATTTCTTCATACATGTCTTTCCAGGTTTTTCTCATACCAGCCAATTCATCATTTCTTATATAACAATATTGTTACTTCACATTAATATAACATAACTTTTTCATCCATTTATCAATTGATGAACACTTCCATTTTCAATTCTTTGTCTCCACAAGAAAAACTGCTATAAAGCTGCTCCCTTTACTCTTTCTTTGATATCTTTGGGGTATAGACCTAATAGTGGTATCCCTTGTTCAAAGACTTCACATTTTATTAGATTTTGGGGACTTAGTTCCAAGTTCCAAATCACTTTACAAAATGTCAGTTATACCAAAAGTCCAATAACATATCTACTTTGCCACATCCATTTCAATATTTGTAATTTTCCTGTTTTCTTTGGTCAATTTCACCAATTTGATGGATATGAGATAGGATCTCAAAGTAGCTATATTTTTTACTTTTTCTAATTATGAGCAATTTATAGTATTATTTTTATATGGCTACTGATAGATTTGTCTCTTCCTCTGAAAACTGCCTAATTATTTCTCAATTTAATAAAAAACTTTATCTATTCATACAAATTTGATACAATTTCTACATATTTTAGAGAGGATACCTTTATTCTGCAAATATTTTGTTTTTCTTATTTATGGGCTTCTCTTCCAATTTCAGGAGCATTAGATTTTGTTTGAAAAAAGCACCACCACCTTTCTTTTAAATTTTATGTCATATAAATTGTCCTTTTTCCTTCCTGTAGTAGTCTCTTCTTGGGTTGTAGAATCTTTCCCTATCTATATATCTGATAGATGTTTTCTTTTCTCTTTTAATTTATAGATAATTTAACCCTTTGTGTTTATAAGGTATACCTACTTTAGTTTTTCTTTTCTTGTGATGAAAGATGCTGTCCTTTTTCCAGTTTCTGCAATACTGCTTATTGTTTTGTTTTATTTTTGTTTCTTCCCCCCCAATAGCTGTTGAATAGTAAGTTGTTGCCCCAGTGACTGGGATCTTTGTTTTATTTTCTTTTTTTAATCAAATACTAAGTTTATGTGCTAATTTGACTCTATACATTGTACACCTAATCTATTCTACTTATTAACATTTCTATTTTTTGTCCATTAGCAAATTGATTTTTTTTTCTCTAAAAATGTTTTATTTGTTTCAACCAATCAAAATTCAACTTTTTGCAGTCTAACCCTAAATATCCCACCCCCTACACTGAACTATGGATGCAAGTATAACAAAACCCATTAAAAACAAGCATAGTCAATTAAAACAACTTTTCACATTGGCCACATTTTATTTTATTTTATTTTTTAAAGCATTTGGGATTAAGTAACTTGCTCAAGGTTACACGGCTAGTCATGATTTATGTGTGGGTGCTCATTTTCTGACACCGGTTTCGATCCCGGGTCATCCCAACTCCGAGGCTGGCACTCTTACTCACTGAGCCACCTAGCGCCCCCAGATTGGCCACATTTTAAAAAGATGCATTCTGAGAAATTTACCTTCCTATTAGGAGTTAGGTAACATGGTTCATCACTGATTGTTCATCAGTCATTTTGTTGATATTACTCCATTCCATTTACATATCATAAAATATCCATTCATTCTGTTTGCCAAAGAATAAACAAGGTAATAACCAAATAGCAAACTGATGGATGTGGCTCTTTGTTTCTGTTCCTGAGAATACTTAAGAAGTATATTCTTATATCTCACACATGCAAAGGGATTGCTTCAGGTGATTCATAAAAAGATATCCTGTTATACATTATTTCACATCCCTGTTACATGTGAATTTGGCATTAATTATACTATGCTTAGCTACACTTGTTCTTGAAAAACAGCTGCAATTTCTAATCAGATCCCTACATGAAACTTTTTTTTAAAACTGAAAGACGTTCAATTCTAATAGCATGGACTCTAGTGTTAACGTGAGAGATTGATGAAATATCATATTAGGATGTTTGAGTATGTTTAGATCATCATAACCCTCATACCTCCTTCCCTGTGTTTAGTGACAAATAGATGAATAAATAATAGATTAGGTATGCAAGTTAATGTGGCATATTAAGACCTTAATTACTTAGAAAGCAAATAATTTTGATCTTAAAAAATAATTTTTTAGCCTTCACTTTTATGAAAAGGACAAATTATGAGAAGGGTTGATATAAAATATTTACATTTTAAAATACATGAAAACAAAAATAGATTTTTAGAGCATCCCCAAATCAATATAGTTTATTTTCTACACATGAAAATTATATACTTTGTAATGATATGCATTTGGAAAAATAACTCTAAAAAATTTCTCTTGTCAAAATCATGAAAGATTCAGTGATTTTCAGCATATGTTAATGCCTAATGAAAGAAAAGGGAGTTTAGATAAAATAAGCTAAATCAGAAGGTTGATATAAAAAGGATTGTTTTAGTTAAATTTCACATTCCATAAGTATTCCTTTTAATAGAGGGTTTACTGTATATATACAAATAAGGGCAAGACACTTGCTTTTTCCAGTAGAAAGACATTTGACTAATAAGAACATTAATCTTAAAATATTAATTCAGTTTTACAGACACTTGTTTCTTAACCATTCATCATATTTATAGACCAATTCATTAGATAATTTCTTATTTACTTTTCTTATTTTCAGCTAGCACTGAAGTTGTGTGGTGTTCATACTGTTCAGGTCTTCATTGCCCAAAACTATGCCAAATATGTAACAGATATACAATATATGTTTTCTAAATTCAACCGAATTGAAAATGGACATGAAGTATATGTAATTGATCTTTGTTCCTCTGTAGTTTATAGCTAATAGCTCTGCTCATATCAATTAATCAATCAGCAAGCACTTATTAAGCTCCTTTGCTGTGCTAGATACTTAGAATCAACACAAAAAAATGAAGTAATTTCTGTCCTTTAGGAACTCCTATTTTATGGGGTGAGGAACAAGGGATATATACATAGATATATGTAAAACTATGTGAAACAAATGCTAGTTAAATATTTTCATAGGAGAGACATAGTATATACATAATAAAAAAGTTTTAATAGCATTGAAGAGATTGCCATATTTCTATAACTATAGATTCTCCTTTTCTGGAAACACAATAAAATGGAAGGTAAAAAAATCAATAACATTTTATTAAGTACCTAATATGAACCAGGATTTCTAATAGATACTAGAGATGCAAAATCTTGGCTAGTCACTTAACCCCAATTGCCCTCCAAAAAGCCAAAAAAAAAAAAGAATATTGGGAGATTATAAATGCATGATGTAGAGTGGTGGTGGTGTGAATGTAGATTTGGTAATGAATGTGAGTAACTGAGGAGATAGAATTGACAAAAAAAGTTTGCATATAAAGGTGAGGGAGAATGTAGAGCTATTGACTGAAAAAATGAAAGTTGTGAAGAGAGGTGGGTTGAGGAAAAAAAGATAATGAGGTCAGTTTCAGGTATGTTTGAGATTTATTTATAGGATATCCAGGTGGAAATGACAAGCTTTAAGTTAAAAATATGTCATTGAAGCTCAGGAAAGAGATGAGGCATGGCTAGGCAGATTTGGAATTCATATGAATAGAAATGATTTTTTGTTGTTGTTAAGTAGTTACAAGTTGTGTCTGACTTGTTTTTTATTCCCTTTGGGGTTTTCTTAGTGGAAATAATGAGTGGTTTGCCATTTCCTTCTGATGATTGAATCCATATGACTATGGAAATCATGAAAAGGAAAAGGACTAGGAGAGAGTCTTGGCTTTGTTCAAACATAGAGGAGCATGGAAATGTAACTAGAAAGGAGGTTAAAAATAAGGATCTATCCAAGGTGTAGGAAGAATCACTCAAGAATGATTAGCCTTAAAAAAGGTCATTAAAATTGCTGGTGGTCTTGGAAAGAATATTTTCAAATATTGGAAAGATAACAGATTGCAAGGGTGGTGAAGTGAAGATTGAGATGTGATAGTTCATAGTTCAGCTGTGAAAGGGCTTAAAAGATCTGAGCCTAATAGGATTGTAGGACCAAATGAAGACTTAAATGGTAGAGAGGATATAAGGCAGATAAAGAGATGTTACAAATAAAGAAGATAAATGAAACCAATCAATTAACATTCATTAAATATCTATGAGGGATAAATTCATAGAGGGAATATGATGGGATAAGATCAGGGACACAAGTAAACTGGTTGGCTTTGGCAAGCAGAATGACAATCTCAAGCTCTAAGACTAAGGAAAAGAATCAGAGGATATTGGATAATGATGAGATGGTTTGAATCATAGAACTGTAGAGGAGATGCAATTTACCAGAGATGGCCTCATTCTTTTCAGGGAATTATGAGGTTAGGTCCTTTGCCAAGAATGAGGAGAAAATGGTAGTATAGATTATTTGAGAAGTGTATTTAACTTTCCATTATAGAATATAATACAACAAAATCAATCAGGGAAGAAAAAACTATTAAAATATAATAATGAAAGTTCAATTGGGATTGGATAACAAAAATTTGTAGTGTATCCAGTGTGTTTGTGTGATTTTCCTCTAGTGGGGTTCATTAGGAACACAAGCAGAAGTGCCAAAGTTTGGTATGTGGTAATCTAGGGCTGAGGTTTGGAAAAGGATGAATTGTGATAAATCAATGAAAGGGGGATTGAAGCTAAATAAAATTGTACTAGTTTACTCAAGAGTCAAAATTTGGGTTGGAGAAATATGAAGCCAGAGCAGAAATGATCTAAGGGAAAGATTGAATGATATTGCACTTCAGTGTGGACAAGAATAGGTTTAGGAAGAGTAAGGTCCATGGAAAACTGGAATTTTAGAAAGTTTTGTTCTGACACATGACATTCAAAGTTATGGATTGTGGAATGGTAATACTAGTGGGGGATGATGAGTTCATATGTGGCAGAGGTGAAATTAACTAGCATATCAACATTGAGAAAACTAGGAAGTAACAAAGATTTGACAAGATATCAACAAGGTAATTTACATGGCTAAAGAATTAATACCAAGAATTTACTACTCTCCACATATTGAAAAATTCAAATTCAATTTTCTCCAAAGAATGCCAAAATGTGAATTGGGATAGAAAAGAAATGCATAGCAAAATTTACTATGTATCTCAAAATTAAGGAAATGTCTTGGGGTAAATAATCTAAAATAAGATATTACAACTTTTTTTCTGACAGTCTCAGGTTACAAGTTTCACACATTAGTGAAAGTTAAAATTATTTGACTGAGATCCTCTCTTTTTGAGTTATTCTATTCATTAGAGATAAAATCATTAATTTTATTTTTTCTAACAACTAGGTAAATATAATTTAACCCACAAACAACAAATCTATTTCTCAAAGAGATTTCAAAAATATTCTAGTAATAGACCTAACAGATCATGCCAAAATATTGAATAGTTCTCATCAATATGGGTATTTCATCTAATAATATCATTCAAAGTCCTGTTTCATGAATGCCCATTGTGAGTGATTATCATCAATGTTGTATAATGAATTTATCACTGGGCATCCATACCATTTAACAGAATCCTTCCTCTATCTCTTGAAATTATGTGGAAGCCAAAAGAGATTTTGAACTATCCAACAATTATGTTTGTTCTCACTATCTGGCTTTACCCATTTTTACTTTCAAGTCGTTGGAATTTCTTCATGAACACTAACAAATGATTAAAAGCTTTTTTTTTACACTGAGAGTAATAATGTGAAGTTTATGTTTGTCAATATGTTCACAAATTAACAAAATTTGCCTTCCTATGGAGAAATATCCTCTCTCTACTTGAATTTGCTAATAATATCTCTTTCATACACTAAATACTGACTGTTATCCTATTTAATATTACACAGAACCTTGTCCATCCAAAAGAACTTAAAATATATTGCCTTATAATTTGCTTTTCTCTTGTGCTCACCTGATAGAATATTTCCAAAGTAATAAATATTTTTATTAATTCCATTCAGTTTTTTTAAGTCAATAATCTGGCATTTTTATTTATTACCTGATAAGTTTCTTACATTTTAGGCCATGTGCCTCACTTGTAGTTTAAAGTATTGTCTCTTTGGCTGTGCCTACATAACAGGAAACCTATGATTTAATGAGTAATAAAATAGGGCAAACACTGGTGTTTTAGTGAGCAATGAAGTAAGGCAAATACCATGTTTTATTGAATAATAAATTGATAGGCATTATTGAAATACTCCCCTCCAATTCATTTCTTTTTTTCTGCTGAATTGGAAGAAATTTTAGGCAGAATCTAGACCAGTCTCCACTAGAAGCATGACTGCCATGTACATCATGATTCTTGTGCTTGAAGACCCACAGTGCTGAAGGATGCACTGTATTCCAAGATGCCAGTTCTATTTTTAGATAGGTGCAATTATTGAAAGACTCTTTTTTGTTGTCTTTTTAGCAATTTATTTTAAACTTAAATACATAAGAAAGGAAAAAGAAACAAACTTAAATACAAAATAAGAAAAGAAAAAAAGTATTACCATGTGCACAACAGAATGTAAGAGAGGATTAAAAATATACAACAATAAATCTGAGAAAGCTTATATAATAAATACTACACATTGTGTTCAGAGCTGTCCATCTTTTCTTTCCTTCCTTCTAAGTTTTCTTTTGTTCTCTACTGTGCAATTTCTACTTTATCCTTTTCTCCCCTTTTCTCGCCTGCCTCCCCCAAGAAGGCTAAAATTAAGTGGGACTATGTACACACAAACACACACACACACACACACACACACACAGACCTACCTACACACATATATACATAGATATACTTAGGTATCTGTAATCATACTCATATAAAGACATTTATATGCACCTATGTAAAACTGTACTATATGTGTTTGTCCTCTGCTCCTAACATCTTCCTTGATAAATCCCTGTCTTTCCATACTTTTCTAAATCTACCAACTCATCATTTCCTCCACTAAAGCAGTATTCCAACCTAATACTGGTTATTTATTTTAAACAGTCTACAACAATATTGATCAGTATGACTGATGTAGTATAGTATCCTTAGTTTTCTCTTTTGATTAAATCTATTTTAGCTTTAACTTTGTCTGACATCAGGACTGCTATTCAGCTTTTTTCCCTAATAAATTCTACTCCTGATGCTTATTTTATGTTTGTGTGTATCTCTTATTTCCCATCCCTCTTGACTCCTCTACTTTTCTTCTACCCACTACTTTGTCCTACTTTTTTGACTTACTCTGTCCCTCCAAAGACCCCTCCCTTATTCTCTCCCTCCAATCTTTCCCTTTTTCCTCTTGTTTCTATCTGAATTTAGAAGACTTTTATAGCCTCCCAAATATATGCTATTCCCTCTTTGTCCTATTCCTATGAATCTAGACAACCTTCTATCCTCCCCCCTTAACTTATTCCTTCACCTTATTTCTTTATAAATTTGGATGACTTTTATTCCCTTCTCAATTTATATATTGTTCTCTAACCCACATCAGATGAGTAGGGTTCCCTCCAAAAATCCCTCTCTTATCCTCTCCCTATAAACTTCGCTTTTTTTCTAAATTCCATATGTATTTTTTAAAATTTATTATGTGCTGAAATGTTCTACTCTCTCATTTTTACTCATTGACCCTTATTCTACAAAACATTCTTAATCAGTCCATGTTGTTGTTCAGTCATTTTCAGTTGTGTCTGACTGTTTATGGCCCCATTTGGGGTTTTCTTGCAAAGATACCATAGTGGTTTGCTATTTTCGCTCATTTTATAAATGAAGAACAGAGGCAACCAGGGTTGAGTGACTTGCCCAGGGTCACAGAGCTAGTAAGTGTATGAGGCCAGATTTAAATTCAGGAAGATGCATATTTCAGATTTCAGGCCAGGCACACTATTCACTATGCCACCCAGCTTACAATCCTTTCATATAATACTTAAAATATTTGAAGGCACTTTTATTAACCTGAAGTATTCTTTTACAAAAATTAAACATGGCCATTTTTTTCAACTACTAATGATATGGCATGCTTTCAAAACCCTTGATAATACTCATTGAGTTTCAGGAGTTCTTAAGCTAGAATCTGGAAATGCATTGATTTTTAATAATTTGATAATGATTTCTTGATAATGATTGGTTTCTTTTGTAATGCTATGTATTTTATATTATCTATTTAAAAATTTTATTTTTAAGAGTATATACATTTCACCAGACAAAGGGACCTATGATACAACAATATTAATTCTCCTGTGCTGGAGATTGATTCCAACTAGTTAATATCCCCTCTAAAATATTGCAGAAAGAACAGAGCTCTCCAAATATGTTTTTACCAGGGCAGAGTATACAGTAGGACTATCTAGCTACAGTAACAACAACTTACATTTTATAGCATTTAAAGGTTTACAAAGCATTGTTCTCACAATAAACCTGCAATATGGTTAGTATAAGTTTTGACTGAGTAAGCTGCACCTAGGAAAGGTAAAATAACTCATCTGCATTCATTGCTGACTCATAGTATTCTGCCTTTCACCAGCTAAAATTTATAATGCTTTATTACATGAACTACTTTCTAGGTATGCCTTTGCACCTTGTTCAATTGATGTTTTAACTCATGGAACATTTTACATTGATCTATGGTAAATTTCATTGTTAGCATCTAGGCTTTTGAAATATTACTTATTTCGAACACTGTCATATTTAACTATCCCTAGCAGTCTTGGGTCATTTTAAATATAATTAGCATGCTATCAACACCCTCAACAATAGTATTGATAAAAATATACAGTTTAATCTATGCCAAGTGCTGTGCTTGCTATAGGATGATATACAAAGATGAACAGTAAATTATATTTTCTCTCAATTTTGTTATAATCTATTAGAGGAGATGAGGTATGTTATACATAATACATGTGAGTATATCAAAATGCATATAGGCTATCAGCAGTCAAATATTTTTTTTCAGTGTACCTGTAAAGATCTTAAAAGAAATGAACCCTTTCAAGGCCTGTGAAGATATTTAGAATAGATTGGGGAAAAGTATCTGGATATGAAGAAACAATAAAACTGCTGGTAGCAACACAATTGAAAGGGTACTAAGGAATACATTTTCATGATATCTCAAAAAAAAAATAAAAGGAATGATTTCCAAAAAAGTGAATAGAATATAGGAAGCTCCTTTGCAATCTCCTTCCATACTCCAACAAAGACATCACCAACTATAGAAACAAGCTTTTTTCCCCATATCTATAAAATTGTTATGAGAACCATCTAGACAGGCATATGATTTTATATCCATAACTATATAACCATACATCTGTATCTCTCTATCTACCTATATCTATATATATGAAGGAAACATGAAGGTTTTTCACAGTTGATTTTCTTTGGTCGACCTCTTAAAATCTAACACATGATAGGGTGTAATAAAGAATTTAAGATGTTGCAGTATCAATTTTTTTGCTTATTCTTTTTTTTTTAAGAATATTTGGCCTTTATAACCAAATGCAGCTTGTAGACTCTTAATAAACAAACTGACTGGGGCGGCTAGGTGGCTCAGTAAGTAGAGCGTTGGCCCCGGAGTCGGAAGGACCTGAGTTTGGATCCGGCCTCAGACACTTAACCCACACAAAACAAAAACCTAGCCGTGTGACCTTGGGCAAGTTACTTAACCCCAATTGCCCTCCAAAAAAAAAGCAAAAAAAAAAAAAAAAATAAACAAACTGACTCCCAGACCTATGTTAAAAACAATATTGTGCTGAAAAATGTTTAATATTGGTCCCTGAGGAAAAGAAGAAAAATGTGTAGATAGATTGATACCTAAGTTTAAAATTCACTATCATATAAAATTTACCTCTGAGAAGGATATGTAGTGCACAATTTACAATAACAGTAAAAACATCACACTCTTTGCTAGGAATTCCACATAGCCAGTTGATTTGCAAAGAATGCTTTTGATGATTTTTTGCAAATTCTTGTATATATAGCCAACCTAGGGTTGCAATTCCACCATGATTTGACAGAATTGTATCCCAATTCCATAAATCTTTTCAAAATAAATTTATTCTTATTAAATCTGATGTGTGCTCTGCTGTGAAACTATTTCTCACCCTTATATAAATTATATTTATTAAACTGAAGCTGATTTGGGGAAAGTTGTATAAAGATGGACATGGTGGAGGAAGGCCATGCCAAAGGGTACTGTCCTCACTGTCATTTGCAGAAATTAGCATTGTTCTGGGAGTTAGGCACAATGGAAAAGTGGGATACTCAGGTCAAGTTCTACATGACAGTGAGAGAATTTTCCTAGAGGGGGTAGCCCAGAAGATATATGTCAGAATTTTTTAATTCCAAAAGAAATATAAAGAATAAAAAGGAACTAAAGAATTATAGGGATCATGAAACAGAGAACGAGGGTCTTGAATAGACCAAAAAAGAGAGTGAATAATGAAGTGAATGAGAGAAAAAAGGGGAAATTTAATTTGAAAAACTTGATATTAGACTAAAATGGAGGGAAAATAACCATAATTTAGAACTTTAAAAGGGATGGATTCAACAATACAATGAAATGAACAGTAGAAAACTAGATCAGCAAACAAAACCCTAAATTCTGTTGTATACTTAAAACACCAACATAAATAAAACAAAAATGAGGGAATAGGAAAAAGAATTATGCATGAAGTGAATCCAAAAAAGCAGGAATTGTAACTGTGCTATCTGCAAAAGGAAAAAATACATCCAAAGGGAAAAAAAGATGAAGAATAAACAAGGAAACTACAATATGTTGGAAGGAATCAGAGTCAACAAACCAGTATCAATAAGAAACTTTTATGTTCCAAATTACTTAATATCAAAGTACCTAGACATAACATGAACTGGGGTGGAGCCAAGATGGCAGAAAAGAAGCAGTAACTTTCCTAAGTTCCTCAGTGAATCCCATCACTAAACTTTAAAAAGTGAATCTGAAGACATTTTAGAATAACAGAATCCACTGGGAGACAGAGAATGGCAGATTCCCAGCCCAGGAAACTGCCCACATAAGGTTGGGCAAGGGGAGCATGGAGCATGAGGGGGGCTGCACCAGTGTGGACCTGAGAGCAGACTATAGCCCAGTGAGAAGGAGCCCCAGCCAGCAGACTCACCCACCCCAAGGGCAATTTGTAGCCATCTCTTCAGTGCAGGATGGATGTAGGACTGAGAATCCATCTGAGCTGGGTAAAAGAAAGCTCAGGGCTAGTAGCAGAGACAACAGCTTCTCCTGGGGCTATGAGCTCACAGCCTAGAAGTTTAAAAAATCACCTACCTGGTTTTCCAGAAGCCAAGATGGCAAAGTAAACTCTAGCTGCTCTGATTCCCCCTTTCTGACTTAGAAGACCCAAAGATAAAGAGATGTCCTACCCTGAGTAAAATCCTGAAATAGTGGAAATAGCCTCAGGCTTAGGAGTCACTGAGAAAGGGTGTGACTGAGGCAGTAAGGAGTCTGAAGTGAAGGGCTGGAAGGGCCCCAACAAACCCCAGCTCAGCTGACCAGAGTTCCCAAAGCCCAGGGTGGTGGAGCCAGCAAGTGCTAACCACACAAGCCCAGGTGGATCTTAGCACCACCAGGGCAATCTGCAGGCACCAGCACTGTCAGCTATAAGCTTTAGAGACTGCCTGAGCTATAGCCCAGGGGCATAGAGGCAGAAATCTGAAAGTGGCCAGACCACCCCTCCCCTACAGGTTACTTTGTAAGTCTAAGGGTAACTCTGGGGAAACACTAAGAATCCTGGCCTTGGCCCCAGTCTAGAAAACCAGAAGCTACAGCACACAAAGTCAACAAGCAGGCCCTTAGCTTCCAGCCTAAGAAATTAGGAAATAGGAGATCACAATGGGAAAGAAGGAAGCTGAGAAGAAGAAGGGAAAGGCAAGAAAATCAATCTGAGCTTATTATAGTGAGCAAGGACAACTAAATAGAGGACAACATGGACTCTATACTCACACCTGAGACCACAGAAGGAAATATGAACTGGTTAAAACCCAAATTAGAGAGGTAGAAGATAAATTTAAATCTACAGTGACAAAATAAGAAAAAAAAATCTCACTGAAGAGAACAAATCCTTAAAAAGTAAAATTTGTTAACTGGGACAGGAGGTTCAAAATCTAACTGGAGAAATACCTCCCTAAAAAAGGACCTTCAAAAACTAACCAAAGAAAATAATTCACTAAAAATTAGAATCAGTCAAATTGAAACTAAGGCCTCTTATGATGCACCAAGAGTCAATCAAGCAAAACATGAAGATTGAAAAATTAGAAGAAAGTGCAAAATATCTCACTGAAAAAACAACTGACTTGGAGAACAGATCCAGGAGAGATAACCTAAGAATTATTGGTCTACCGGAAAGCCATGAAGTAAAAACCAGCCTGTACAACATCCTCCAAAAGACTGTCAAAGAAAACTGTCCTGAAGTCCTAGAATCAGAAGGTAAAATAGTTATTGAAAGAATGCACCAGACTCCTCATGAAAGAGATACCAAATTGAAAATCAAAGAAATATAGTAACCAAATTCCAGAATTACAAGGTCAAGGAGAAAATACTGCAAGCAGAGAAAAAGAAACAATTCAAATATCATGGAACTACACTCAGGATTACACATGATCTAGCAGCTTCTACATTAAAAGATCAGAGGGATTTGAAGTTGATATTTTGTAAGGCAAAAGAGCTAGGACTGCAACCAAGGATCAACTACCCAACAAAACCGAACATAATCTTTCAGGCAAAGAGATGATCATTTAATGAAATAAGGGACTTTCAGACTTTCCTGATGAAAAAGCCAGAGTTCAATGGAAAATCTGATCTCCAATTACAAGACCCAAGAAAGACATTAAAAGGTAAACAAGGAAAACACACACACACACACACACACACACACACACACACACACACGAACACACACACACATACTCATGCACACATGCACATAACTTAGGACACAATAAGAGCAAAATGTTCACATCCACATATGAGAAGCTGATAACTGTCAATATCAAAATTTATATGAATATCATGACCTTTAAAAGGGTTATACATAGATACAGGGTGTGGGTATGAATGAACTAATCTGATAATAAAAAAACCTTATTAAGGGCTTCAAAGGGCCTGTAATTGGATAAAATGAAAGGATGAGGGAGAAAAAGGTAAATTATACCACACAAATAGACATGAAAACATACTGTAGTAGAAGGGAAGGAGAGGGGAAGATGAACATCATTTGAACATTATTCTCATTGGTTCTGGATCAAAGAGGAATCGACATAGTCAATTAAATTTAATATTCTAACATGAAAAGACACAGAAACTCATTATAATAAAAGGAAAGGAGGGAGGGGGAAAAGCACTGTATGAAATTTACTCTCATTTGTTTGGGGTCAAGGAGGGAATAATATACTCTGATAAGTATAAAAATCAATTGTGCCCTATAGGCAGTAAGAGGGGAAAGGGGAAGATAAGAAGGTGGATGGTGTTTAGAAGGTAGGGAAATAGTAGTAAGGGGAAAGGGTAGATAATGAAGGAGGGGAGGGGTCACAGGGAGGGAATACTGAGGGAGGTGGTAGTCAAAAGGAAAACCCTTAAGGAGGGGAAGGCAGAAGGAAGAAACAAAAACATAAACAGGGGAGGGAAGAGGATGGATGGTAAGAGACAGATAGTAACCATTATTGTGAATGTGAATGGGATGAAAAAAGCAGTGGTAGCAATCCTTATCTCAGATAAAGCAAAAATAGATCTAATTAAAAGAGATAAGGAAGGAAACTATATCCTGCTAAAAGGCACCATAAAGAATGAAGCAATATCATTACTTAACATATATGCACCAAGTGGTATAATGTCCAAATTCCTAGACGAGAATTTAAGGGAATTAGAGGAAGAAATAGATAGCAAAACTATACTAGTGGGGACCTTAATCTCCCCCTCTCTGAACTTGATAAATCTAACTTCAAAATAAACAAGAAAGACTTTAAGGAGGCAAACAGAATTTTAGAGAGGCTAGATATGATAGATCTCTGGAGAAAACTGAATGGGTATAAAAAGGAATTTACTTTCTTCTCAGTGGTGCATGGTGCATACTCAAAAATAGACCATGTAAAAAAAAAAAATTGACCCTGTACTAGGACATAAAAATCTCACAATTCAATGCAGAAAGGCAGAAATATTAAATGCATCCTTCTCAGATCATGATGCAATAAAAATCATATGAAATAAATGGCAGTGGAAAGATAGACTAAAAACTAATTGGAAAGTGAACAATTTAATCCTAAAGAATGAGTAGGTCAAACAAGAAATTATGGAAACAATCAGTAACTTCATTCAAAAGAAGGACAATAATGAGACAACATACCAAATCTTGTGGGATGCAGCAAAGGCAATTCTTAGGGGAAGTTTTATATACATGGATGCATACATGAATAAATTGGAGAAAATGGAGGTCAATGAATTGGGCATTCAACTGAAAAAACTAGAAAAAGAACAAACTGAAAATCCCCAGTTAAATACTACATTATAAATAATGAAAACCAAAGGAGAGATGAATAAAATAGAAATTAAGAAAATTATTGAATTAATAAATAAAACTAAGAGCTGGTTTTATGGAAAAAAAACAATAAAATTGATAGACCCTTAGTGATTATGATAAAAAAAGAAAGAAGAAAACCAAAATATGAGTATCAAAAATGAAAAGGGTGAATCCAATGAAGAAGAAATTCAAACAATAATTAGGAATTATTTTGCCAAATTGTATGCACATAAATTTGACTATCTTAGTGAAATGGATGAATATTTACAAAAATATAAATTGCCCAGATTAACTGAAGAGGAAGTAAATTACTTAAATAACCCCATCTCAGAAAAAAGAAAGTGAACAGACCATCAGTGAACTATCTAGGAAAAAATTTCCAGGGTCAAATGGATTTACTAGTGAATTCTATCAAACATTTATAGAACAATTAATTCCAACACTCTCCAAACTATTTGGGAAAATCAGTGAAGGAGGAGTCCTACTAAATTCTTTTTATGACACAAATATTGTACTGATACCTAAATCAGGAAGAGATAAAATGGAAAAAGAAAGTTATAAACCAATTTCCCTCATGAATATAGATACAAAAATTTTAAATAAAATATTAGCAAAAAGAGTACAGCTACTTATCATAGGAATAATACACTTTGATCAGGTAAGATTTATTCCAGGAATGCAAGGATGGTTTAATATTAGGGAAACCATCAGTATAATTGATCATATCTACAAAAAAAACTAGGAAAAACCATATAATTATCTCAATAGATGCAAAAAAGGCTTTTGACAAAATACAACATCCATTCCTATTAAAAAAACACTAGAAAGTATAGGAATAAATTGAGTCTTTCTTAAAATAATAGGTACCATCTATTTAAAGCCATCAGCAAGTAATATGTATAATAGGCATAAGCTAGAAGCATTTCCAATAACATCAGGGGTGAAACAAGGGTGCCCACTATCACCTCTTTTATTCAATCTGGTACTTGAAATGTTAGTAGGAGCAATTAGAGAAGAAAAATAAATCAAAGGAATCAAATTAGGCAAAGAAGAGACCAAGCTATCACTCTTTGCAGATGATATGATGATATACTTAGAGAATCAAGTAAAAAACTACTTGAGACAATAAATAAATTTGGCAAAGTTGCAGGATATCAAATAAACCCACACACATCCTTGGCATTCCTCTATATTTCTAATGAAATTCAACAGCAAGAGATAGAAAGAGAAATCCCATTTAAAGTTACTGTAGACATTATAAAATATTTGGGAATCTACCCACCCAAACAAACCCAGGACCTATATGAACACAACTACAAAACACATTTCACACAAATAAAGTCAGATCTAACTAACTGGAAAAAACATCAATTGCTCATGGCTGGGTCGAGCTAATATAATTAAATGACAATTTCACCTAAAATAAATTACATACTTAGTGCCATACCAATCAATTTACTAAAAATAAATTACTTTATAGAGCTAGAAAAAATAGTAACAAAATTCATTTGGAAGAACAAAAGGTCCATAATATCAAGGGAATTAATGAAAAGAAATACTAGGGAAGGTTGACAAGCCATAGCAGATTTTAATCTGTATTATAAAGCAGCAGTCATCAAAACTACTTGATACTGGCTGAGAAATAGTGGCGGATCAATGGAATAGATTGTGTACACAAGACTCAGAAGTCAATTACTATAGTAATCTACTATTTAATAAACCCAAAGACACCAGTTTTGGGGATAAGAACTCACTATTAGACAAACACTGCTGGGAAAACTGTAATATAGTATGGCAGAAACTGTGAACAGACCATTACCTAACACCATACACCAAAGTCAAGTCTAAATGGGTGCATGATCTAGGTATAAAGGCTGATACTGTAAGCAATCTGGGAAAGTAAAGAATGGTTTACCTGTCAGATTTATGGAGAGGGGAAGACTTTATGATGAAACAAGAATTAGAGAGCTTTATAAAATGCAAAATGCATACTTTTTATTACATTAAATTGAAAAGCTTCTGTACAAGCAAAGCCAATGTAACCAAGATTAAGAGGGAAGTGAAAATTGGGAAAGAAGTTTTGGAACCAAGATCTCTGATAAAGGCTTCTAAAATATTTCTAAAATATACAGAAAATTGAGTCAAATCTATAAGAATATAAGTCATTCCCCAATTGATAAATGGTCAAAGGATATGAACAGGCAGTTTTCAGAGGAAGAAATTAAAGATATCTATAAGCATATGAAAAAATGCTCTAAATCACTATTGATTAGAGAAATGCAAATCAAAACAAATGTGAGTTACCACATCTCACTGGTCAGATTGGCTAAAACGACAAAATATTCCAGTTAAGATAAAATACAAATAAATATACTAAGTATCTGGGAATAATTTATTAGAGTATATGCAAGCCATATAAATACAAATATAAAATAATTTGGGTATACATGCATGTACACACAGACACACACACAAAAAAAATATTAGGTATGTGGTACAGTGGCTAGAGTGCCAGACCTGACATCAGGAAGACTCATCATCCTGATTTAAAATCTGGCCTCAGAGGTACCACATCTCACCAGTCAGATTGGCTAAGATGACAAAACAGGAAAATGACAAATGCTGGAGAGGATGTGGAAAAATTGGAACACTAATGGATTGCTGGTCAAGTTGTGAACTGATTCAGCCTTTCTGTAGAGCAATCTGGAACTGTGTCCAAAGGGCTATAAATAATTTCACACCCTTTCACCCAGCAATATCACTTCTAGGGTTGTATCCCAAAGAAATCATAGAAGTGGGAGGAAGACCCATATGTACAAAAATATTTATAGCAGCTTTTTGTGGTGGCAAAGAATTGGAAATTAAGGGGACGCCCACCAATTAGGGAATGGCTAAACAAGTTGTGGTATATGAATGTAACGGAATACTATTGTGTTATAAGAAATGAGGAGCAGATGGCCTTCATATTTACCTGGAGAGGCTTATATGAACTGATGCTGAGTGAGAAGAGCAGAACCAGGAGAAATTTGTACACAATTACAGACACAACATATGTTTGACAACCAACTTTGATAGACTGGACTCTTCTCAGCAAGGCAGGGTTATAAGTCAACTCCAAAAGACTCCTGATGTCAGTGGGTAAAGCAGGCCTTTCAGGAAGGAAGGAACACCAAAATTGCTGAGGCTGAGATTTTGATAGGATAGCTTAGTATGACTTCATTAAAACTATTACAAACACAAATATCCACACCTGAGAGAGTGGTGGACTGACAGTGGAAGAATGCAGTATTGTACTAGCTACAGATACCCTGGAAGAGTCTAAGGGACTAAACAAAGGCTTATGGGAAGAAAAAGAAACACACACACACACACACACACACACACACACACACACACACACACACACACAATTAAGGTAAGTTCACCAGAGAGAGTCTGGATGAGAAGACTAATGAATAGCCTATGTCTTTTTCCTCCCCTTGTATATAAGTGTGAAGCCTTGTACTTTGCCAAGTATAAAACTATTCCCCCTTCCAGCTTAAAAACAATTTGAAAAAATAACAGAAAGCAGAAAATCAAAGCAATGAAATAGCAAATGAGCAAGGTGAAGTTACAGCAAAACCAGAAAAAACAAAATAATAATCAGAATATATTATGCATAGTTCAATGCTAACAAAACCAAAAAGAAATAGAATGCCTTCAAAAACCTAAATTATCCAAACTACTAGAAGACAAGAAAGAGATCTATATTAAACAGCTAAATCTCAAAAGAAAAAATAAATTTAGCTGCAAAGTATAACTACCAAGAAGGGGTTACCCTATTCCTAATGGATTCAGAGGAAAATTCTATATATTTGACATTCAAAGAAATGTGGGCAATTCATCAGAGTTCTGTTGTCTTCAGTAGAGTTTAAGTGCTTGGCAGTTCTGCTCAAGAGATCTTAGGTAAATGAGTACTGCAGGCCAGTGCAGGTGATATCTGGACCAGCCAGCAGTAAGCTGCACTTCAGCAAAGCAGCACAAAGGTCTCATGTTCCAGCACAGGTCAGTGACCAGATCCTGTCACCTAGTATAGCAGGCCAGTCACCCTAGCCTCTGTGCTTCTAGTGCAATAGGCCAGCAGTCAGTCCCCATGCCCCCAGTGCAAGAAGCTTCAGACAGTACCCTTTTCACCCCAAAAGCATAATCCAATTTTTAATGTCACAAAATAGGGTGGAAAAAAGGAGCAAAAACAAACAAAAAGAACTTAATCATAGAAAGTTACTTTGGGTATAGAGAAGATCAAAACACAAACTCAGAAGAGGCAATAATGTCAAAATGCTTATGTGGAAAGCCTCAAAGAAAAATGTGAATTGGGCTCAGATCCAAAAAAAATCTCCTAGAAGAATTCAAAAGGGATTTTAAATTTTTTTTCTAGTCTCTCATTTTTTTCAAAAAAGATTTTAAAAACCAAATAAGAGAGGAAGGAGAAAATTGGGAAAATAAATGAGGGTGATTCAAGAGAATCATGAAAGAAGAATCAACAATGTGATAAAGGAAACACAAAAAATGAAAAAAAAGAAAAGTTCATTAAAAAAAAAACTTAAAAAGTATAATTGGCCAAATGAAATAGGTAAAAAAGCTCACTGAAGAAAACAATTCCTCAAAAATTAGAATTGGGCAAGTAAAAGTTAATGATTGCATGAGACATCAGGAAACAATTGAACAATATTAAAAGAATAAAAAAAGAAGAAACTGTAGAATCAACCATATCACTTCCTAAAAGAGATCCCGAAATGAAAACTCCCAGGAATATTGCACACAAGTTCCAGAATTTTCATATTATTACATGCCCAGTACCTATTATTCTCTATATTATGGAAGACTCATACAAATCAAGTGCTCACACAAAGGTCAGAAGAAATAATACAAAGATACTCTCATAGCCTCTAAAGAACTGTACAATTATTTTGAGACAGGGAAGACATTGGCACAGGACTGCCCAGCATGGCATGCTTGCATTAAAAAAAGGAACCGTGTTCTATGAGCAAAGTGAGATGTGCAAATTTAGAGACATCTCTGCTCCAAATTTTTATACTGACTAGTTTTGCTCAACTTGTGGCAGAGACTTCTGAGATTGTATTGTTCTGAGCAGTCACAGTCAGACATGCTTTACCTTAACTTCAACATATCATTTTGGTCCTCTTTGACCACGAAGAACAACAACCAACCAATCAAATGATTGGAATATTAAAGCAGTAAATAAAAAGATAATTATAATAACTGGCAATTTGCCATTAGGGTACAAAATGAAGCAGGTCAGAGACCAATAGAGGTTTGTCAAAATAACTTGTTGGTCATAGCAAACACTCAACAATCCAAAAGGAGTATCTATACATGTACAGTCTATAGAACTTGATAAAATGATAAAATTCATTTGAAAGATAAAAAAATATTTAGAATATACAGTGGAAAGATGGAAAGAAATGGTGATGAAGAGAAAATAGTTCTTCCAGATCTCAAAATATATTACAGAGCGGTAGTTATCAAAACCATGTATTATTGATTAAAGAATAGCGTAATAGATCAATGGAACAGACTAGACAAGTAAGGTTCAGAGACAATAGAACTCAAAAGCCTAGTGTTTGGTAAAGTGGAAAACATAAATTAGGGTATATGTACCTATTTTATAAAACAAATGTTGAAAAAGTTGAAAAGCAGTCTCCAGAAAATAATTTTAAACTAACACATAACACAAT
The DNA here is from genome assembly GCA_011680675.1 of Gymnobelideus leadbeateri. Taxonomy (NCBI): domain Eukaryota; kingdom Metazoa; phylum Chordata; class Mammalia; order Diprotodontia; family Petauridae; genus Gymnobelideus; species Gymnobelideus leadbeateri. The sequence continues at coordinate 43,790 of WOXC01005618.1, read as the reverse complement.
TACATTACAATATATTATAAATGAATATAGGACTTTAATATTAAAGTTTATACTATAAAATTTTTAAAAGAAAAGCAGAACATATGCCTCACACAGATATGGATAAGAGACGTATTCTTTTTTTTTTTTTTTTAAAGCAATTGGGGTTAAGTAACTTGCTCAAGGTTACACGGCTAGTCATTTGATTTATGCGTGGGTGCTCATTTTCTGAGGCCGGATCTGATCTCGGGTCATCCAAACTCCGAGGCCGGCGCTCTTACTCACTGCGCCACCTAGCCGCCCCAAGAGACGTATTCTTAACCAAACAAGAGATAGAGGAATTAGAAATGATAATATATATATATATATATATATATATATATATATATATATATATATATAATTTTGATTACATGAAACTGAAAAGCTTCTGCACAAGGTTGAGGCACATTGGATAAAAAGGAAAGTAGTCATACTGGCGGAAATTTTTTTGCAAAAATATGTATATTTATATACATATATGACTTTCAGTTATTCCCCAATAGAAAAATGCAAGTGGAGAAATGATACAAACAAATGGTTCTTAAAAGAAGAATCACAAAATATTCAGAATCACATGAAAAAAAATGCTTCAAATCACTAATAATAAGAGATAGCCAAATCACAATAACCTCTAGGTTTCACCTCACACCCTGTGAGTTGGCTAAGACAACAAAAATTGTCAATAGTAAATGTTGGGGGAGTTATAGAATGATAAGCACATTGATACAGTATTAGTAGAGCTGTGAAATGATAAAGCATTTTGGAAAACAATTTGGAATTATGCATATGATGTGGTTAAAATGTCCATACTCTTTGAAAAAGAGAGTCTCCATTACTGACCCTATAGCCCAAGGAATCCTTTAATGAAAAGAAAGTCCTCACATACACAAAAAATATTTGTAACATCACCTTTTTATGACAAGAAAGAATTGGGAGGGGGAAGTAACTGTTCATTAATTGGGGAAAGACTAAACAAATTGTGGTACAAGAATATAATTATTAATGTGCTGTAAGAAATGATGAATACTGGGAAGCATGCAAGGATCACCATGAAATGATGGAGCACAAAGTAAGCAGAGCCATGAAAGTAACATAGACAATAATTATAATAATTTGAATGGACAGAACAATATACACAAATATTCAAAGTTATCAAGATGATGTATGACTCAATACCTTGCATATATTTTTGGTCTTTTTCAATGTATTCATAAGAAGTTCTAATTTTCTTTTCTTTTTCTTTCTCTTTTTGTCTTTAAAAATACTATTTGTTACATGGGATGGCTCTCTAAAAGGGATGGGCATAGTATACTGGCAACAACAGATGATATAAAAAACAAAAGACATTAAAACTTATTTTTTAAATAGTAGACTCATTTAGTTCTTAGAAAAAAATTACTTTAAAGTAAGTACTTTAAGTATTAAGCAAAAATGGCTAATTTAAGTAAATATCTTTTCCAAAAAAATAATAATAATTCAGTCTACGCAAATTCACAAATACTCGTTATAAATCATTTTGACCATTTTTTTTACCAAAACCCCAGGGAAGCAGTCTCCCACAACTACACAGGTTTTCTGAGAATGGAGTAGGCCAAAATGTAACATATGGTTGTTTTGAATGGCCAAGGCAATTCAAGACACCAGAAAAGCAGGCTTCGATGTCTTTTTCCTGAAGAGTCCTCATGAAGTTTGCTGTATTCATCTATTTTTAGAGATGAACATGAAAGGTGGATTACAATAGTTCTGCACAGTAAAAGAGGGCAAAGCTCAAAGCAAATGGTAAAAATTTCAAGAAAGTAACCGTAAGCTTGATTCAAGATGGGGAGGGGAGGTTACTGACCTTTAGAACTATTTAAAAGCAGAATAGACTACTTCAAGAGGTAGTAGATTCTTCTCCCAATAGATATCTTTTTTTTTTTTTGGCTTTTTGGAGGGGGGAAGGTAGGGCACTTGGGGTTAAGTGACTTGCCCAAGGTCATACAACTAGTTTTGTGTTAAGTGTCTGAGGCCAAATTTGAACTCAGGTCCTCCTGACTCCAGGGCCAGTATTCTATTCACTGAGCCACCTAGTCACCCCCCAATAGATATCTTCCATAAGGAATTAAGACTTGTTAAATTTTTTGCAGATGGTATTCTTACTTTGCATATAAGTTGGACTAGACTCAGTTCCCTTCCAACTCTGAAGTTCCATGATTATATGATCATTCTTTATTTTAAACAATGTGTTATTTTTATTTAAACATTACAACAATATATAGTTCAGACTTTGCCCTTGTTTTATGACTTTGGGTAAGTCAGTGAACTTACCTGAACAGCAGTTTTGAATCATAAAAAATTTAAAATTGCTAATGAAATTGAGAAATTGCAAATACAAAATGATACATGCACATATTAATAATAAAATATTCTTATTTTGTCCAAGCTTTAGTTTTAGGATTTCACTTCATTTTAGCACTAGTCTAGGGAATTTTTCTGCTTTAAGAAATATTGGAAAATAAAAGCAAGTAAACAAACAAAAACAGTTTCCCCCTCTCTCCTACTGCTTCAATATGGCAGCTAGCTCTTCTTTGCACTGATTTGACCTGATCAGTTTTGGTGCACGACCAGACAAGAGTGCTCATGGGTGATGTCAGCATCAGTGTCCTTGATTTCATGCACAAATGAAGCAATCAAAGGAACTCAGTCAGCACAAAGGAGTAGAGTGAACCAGATGTGAAACTAATGAGAGAATAGCAGGGAGCAAGCTCGAAGCTTGAATAGGCTTGTTAGGCAGAGCTGGAATACCTGGAAAACAACTCTCACTACCTCTCAAGTTCTAGGAAATACTGTCATTTTTTAGCCATCACTTTCTCTATATAAAAGTGTCTGATAAAACCTGTTATAGCTCATTTACTTCAAGGGATTAATATTTAAAAGGCTGTGTTATTATTTTGCTCCAAAGAAGAGTTTTGAAATGTTTCAACAATCCACTTTAAATTTAACTTAAATATTTAAAAACCTCCTAATTATGTCTTGCTCAGTTTCACCTTGTTCTTTTTATCTCTTTCGTTCAAGATTATTCTTTCCTAAAGCTAGAAAAAATCAAGATAGTGTAATATAATTTATGAATTGAAATGTAATTAATTTTTTTAGCTAAGTTAATGTTAGCAAGTTAATATATTTTGAAGTGGAAAACAAGATACTAAACATGCAAACTTTTAAATTCACAGTTGTATTTCACCTTCATAAAATATGGGATTCCATTTGTATATTTTCCCATCATATTTGTGTTTTGCATTAGACCTTGTTCTATTTATATCTTTTCTTTAAATTTTCAAGATGGCACAGTTTTTCAAATGTTATATGACAACCCCACCTCTAATTCTTATATAATCTTCATTCTATTTGGAATAAAAAAGCAACCAACATATAGGTGTGTTTTTTAATATTTATTTTATATTTTTATTTTTCTAAAATTAAATGTAAAGACAATCATGTAGGGCTGACTATGGAGCAGTGAATAGAGGACCTGCCCTGTAGTTAGGAGGACTTGAGTTGAAATCTGGCCTCTGGCACTTACTAGCCATGTGACCTTGGGCAAGCCACTTAGCCCCAATTGCCCTGCCTTCCCCCCTCCAAAAAGCAAAAAACAAACAAAAAATCAACACATATATGTTTATTTGGTGCACAGTATGTATAAAGCATTGTATTTAAATTCAAGAAGCAAATAAGTAAATTCTCATCACCCAATGGGAGGCTATATAAGCTGAACATTTATTGACTTTAAAAAGAAATTCTACATATGACTGTTTAGTGATCTCCCATATGCAATATTGTTTAGTTATCTCCCATATGTAATATTTTGCCAATTCAAATGCTAAAGATCAGATTTTTAAAAATAAAAATACTAAAAAAAAAGGTTCATTTAATTTCTTTTTCAATCACTTCATAGAAAAAAAAAAACACAACAACAAATGATTCCCATATTCCTTGTAATCAGGATTGGTTATATTTATGAATGAATAAAAGTATTTATTAAGAGTTTACTGTTAAGCTCTGGCTATACAAACGCAAATGCAAAAAGAGTTTATGCCTTCATGTACCTTATATTTTAATAGGGGGAGACAGCTCATAAAGGGATATGATGTCTAAGAAGGGAGATTTTGGTCTGGAGTATTATATGGATGGCAAGTGGAAGTTATATTGGAGTAGAGTGACACACTGCTTTTAGGAACAAGGGTAGGGTTAATTTCCAGAAGGGGGATGTAGTGAGAATGTAAGAATAGCGTATTTAAATGGTAAAGACAAACGTTCATGAAAGAAGACCACTAGAAAGCTGACAAAGGTTGCAGGCAACATCTATGTTCTCAGTCTTCCAGAAAAATTCAAAATACCTGAAGTAGTTAGTTGTCTATAGGGAAGATGTCTAATTGTTTTCTAGGGAAATTCAATATTAGATGTAATCAAAGAGTTTATTTAAACCCTATAAAAGTTATTTTGGGTAGAACTGAGAAAACAAATTTAACCAGTACTTTCACTTAAGGAAAAAAAGAGTAAAATGTCTAAAGAAAAATTACTTTTTTTTTTAAACAGATGCTTTATTAACTTCTGTTTTACATCATTCATTTCCACCAGATTTTGAGTTACAATCATTTTCCCCCCATTATTCCCCTACCCAACCTCCCAGAATAGCAGTCCCACAAGATATCGCTTCCTCCAATCTGCTCTCTCCCATACCTTCTCCCATACCCCCATCGACTTTTCCATTAGAGGAAGGTGAATCTTTGTGTCCCAGTGCCTGCACATCTTATCTCCCAATTATAAGCAAAAGAGTATTAATAATAGTATTTATATATATTTGAAACATTTAATGTTAAGACCTCGAATTTCAGATCCATTTCCTTCCTCCCTTGTCACCCATTCCCTCTGGGGAGATAAGTAATTCAGTATATGTTGTACATGTCTAGCTATGCAAAATATTATCATAGTAGATATATTGTACAAGGCTGCTTATAATTCCCTCCCACTCATCCCACCCCCCACCTGGTCCATTCCCTACATGATCCTGTCCCTCTTCTATAGTGGGTACTTCCAACCTCCCCTCCCCCCAAGGATGCCCTACCATCCATCTTCCCTCCTCTCATCCCCCTTCCCCCTATCCTGCTGCAGGTTGAGATATCCCATTTAGTATGTATGTCATTTTCTCCCTGAACCAAATTCAATGTGAATGTGGTTTTGCCTTTTTAGCCTTCCTTATTCTCCCCCTCCTTTGCACCCACTTCCCCTACATGAGATAGTTTACCCTACCATGTCTCTCCCCATCTCCTCTTGCCACTTTCCTCTCTCACCTCATAATTTCATCCCTTGAGTACTCTCCCTTCCCAACAAAATCAACCTATGCCCTCTATCCATATATAACTGTAACCATATACACACACATTCACATATGTATTCGTATGACCACACTCCCTTCTTCCATTATTTTCACAGTGAGAAAGATATCATCAGTCACAGATATTGCTTTTCCATATAGGAATGTAAATAGTTCAACTTTGATAAGTTCCTTTTGATTTCTTTTCCCTGATTACCTTCTCAGGCATCTCTTGCTTCTTGTGTCTGGATGTCAAATTTTCTATTCAACTCTGGTTTTTTCCTCAAGAATGCTTGAAAGTCCTCTATTCCACTGAATGACCATATTTTCCCCTGAAACAAAATACTCAGTTTTGCTGGGTAGGTGACCTTGGGTTCATTCCCAGTTCTTTTGCCCTCTGGAATATCATATTCCATGCCCTTCGATCCCTCAGTGTAGAAGCTACCAGGTCCTGGGCTATTCTGATTGTGTTTCCACAATATTGAAATTGTTTCTTCCTGGCTGCTTGTAGTATTTTCTCCTTGATCTGGGGATTCTGGAACCTGGCTATAATATTCCTGGGAGTTTTCTTTTTGGGATCTTTTTCAGGAGGTGATCGGTGGATTCTTTCAACCTCTATTTTGCCCTCTGGATCTAAAACATCAGGGCAGTTTTCCTTGAGAATTTCTTGAAGGGTGATTTCTAGGTTCTTTCCTTGATCATGGCTTTCAGGTAGTCCAATAATTTTTAAATTGTCTCTCCTGGATCTATTCTCTAGGTCAGTGGTTTTTCCCATGAGATATTTCACATTGCCTTCTAATCTTTCGTTTGTTTGGATCTGCTTAACAGCATCTTGATTTCTCATAAAGTCACTAGCTTCCATTTGCTCCAGTCTAACTCTGAAGGAATGCATCTCCTCAGTGAACTTTTGAGATTCTTTTTCCATCTGGCAAATTCGACTTTTTAAGGCATTCTTCTCCTCATTGCCCTTTTGGGCCTCCTTTGCCATTTGAGCTAGTCTATTTTTTAAGGTGTTGTTTTCCTCAGTCAGGCTGTTGACCCTCATTTCATACTTTTCCTGCATCCTTCTCATTTCTCTTTCCAATTTTTCCTCCACTTCTCTTATTTGATTTTTAAAGTCCTTCTTAAGGTCCTCTATGGCCTGCAACCCGCTCATGTTTTCCCCTGGGGCTTTTGGAGCAGGACTTCTGACCTCACAGTGCTTTTCCTGCTCTATGCCCCCAAAATAGGAGTCTAGGGTTGCATTTTTCTGTTTCCTTTGCCTTGGCATGTTGCCACTTGATTGCTTGACTTTTGGGCTTGTTGCCACACTATGGCTTTAAGGCCAGCTAGAGGAATTTTCGTCCCGAACGTGTGGGGGGCAACTTCCGTTTCTGGCAAGCTGTAAACCCACCCACAACTTCCACCCTAGATCACAATCCAGATCCAGGGAGGTTAAAGTAAGAGCGATTACCCCCCAAGACTGATCGCTGGATCTCCCCAAGATTTGTAGGCTGGGAGCCGGAAATGCCTATGAAAACTACAAAATGGCGTGTCTCCTCAGCGGCTTCTAGCCCCCAGGGGAGGGAGCTGATGCATTCCCCAAATACAGGTCCCAAAGTCCATAGGACACTAACCTCTTACTTTGTCCTAGGCATGTCTATGTTGATAATTCTGGAGTCGCCACTGCTCCTGGTGTTCTTGGGTTCCTCCAGCTGGCTGCTGGCCCTGCCGCCCTGGGGCTAAAACCTCGGCTCATGAGGACCTGGGCTCGGCTCGGCTCGGCTCCTGCGCTCTGTGCTCTGCGCGCTGCCGGCTCCCAGACCGCTGCGCTGGTCCTTCCTGCAGGGCTGCTGGGCTGTCCTCAGCGGGAGGTTAGCTTCTCTGTGTCGTTCTGTGGGTGCTGGGGCTCCAGAAGTTGTTCAGAGTCCTTTTTTACATAGTTTGTGGGGAATCTGGGGGCAGAGAGGCTTGGAGGAGCTGTTTCTACTCCACCATCTTGGCTCCGCCCCCAAATTACTTTTTTTTTAAATCAATAATTGTGAATCCTCTAGCAAACACTGATTTTCATGAAACTCATTCTTAAGGAGGTAACAAGAACGAATCACTAAAGTTTGCAAAATATTTTACATATGTCATTTTATTTGGACCTCATAATTTTATGAGCCTGGAAATGAAGGTATTTCTTTTTTTCCCTTTTTTCTTTTTATTGAAATGGAGAAACAGATTTGGAGAGGTTAAACTAGTAAGGTTAAAAGGAAAAATTAAAACCCAGGTCCCATTGACCTTCTAAATTCTTAACCTTCCCTGTCAAATAGTTTTCCTCCTTTTCTTCTCTGAGCCCTTAAAGCCCCTACTGCCTTGCACACTAAATGCAATTTTGCTTTTATTTTCTCATTCATTTCTCTGTTGGGCAAAGTGGATGCATGGGGAAATGAAGAATGGGTATCTCTAAGGTTGTCCTTTAATGTGAAGCAGAGCTTTCCTCAGATTTGAGGGAGGGGCAGTGTGATGAAGTTATATGTAGGAATATGGTAATTATTTTTATTTAATTTAAAATTTAGAAATAATATTGATGCTTTATTTAAAAGATATAAAAAGCCATTTCAGTCACATACTGATGCTTAGGAAATATTCTGGTATTTCATAATCGGCATATTTATATACAAACTTGATTTCCAGAATGCTTGGGAAACAGTTTTCTAGATGCATACATTTATTGGGAAGCTGAAATTTAAATTAAGAAAAACTTGCAAAACAACTACATTATATATATATGTATATGTATATGTATATGTATATATATATGTCCATATATATATACACATATGTCCTTATATATATATACATGTGTCCTTATATATATATACATATGTCCTTATATATATCCATATATATCCTTATATATATAAATTTTAATCCTTGTTTAATTTAAATTGTTAAATTTTGTTAAATTTTAATCCTTGTTAGCTCATTTTTCAGCAAGTTCAGGATATTAAATCCTACTTTCATAGCATCCAATTTTGAAATGCTCAAGTCACCATTCTGAACTACAACCTGTATTTGTCTATGAATACATCTAATTTTTAGCTATTCAGTTACTTAAATATAACTAGATATATAGCAATCATTTATCCATTGGCACATAGTTATATATTTACCAAGACACCTGCCTCATTTCCATGGATATAATAAGTGTTGACATTTGGACTCCAATCCCTAGAAACGTGTGTGTGTGTGTGTGTGTGTGTGTGTGTGTGTGTGTGTGTGTGAGAGAGAGAGAGAGAGAGAGAGAGAGAGAGAGAGAGAGAGAGAGACAGAGACAGAGAGAGAGAGAGAAAGACAGAGAGACAGAGAGACAGAGAGACAGAGACAGAGACACAGACACAGAGACAGAGACAGAGACACAGAGAGATAAGAGAGACAGAGATACAAAGTTCATGTGAGAATGTATGCAGCAAACTCTAATATCAACTTGGTTAAAAGATAAAAAGAAGGTTCTGGTTAGGGGAGATTACCTCATTCATATTTTATTTTTATCACATGAAAAAATGGCCTACTTGAAACAATTATTGTTTTCTTGCAACTAAATCTTCTGAAACTTTTACAATAAAACATAAATCTAAGAAAACTAGAAAATACTTTTCAATTTACTGTCTTTTAAATACATACCCCTTAATGAAAGTGAAACAGCCTATCTACCTTATATCTCCACTTTTGAAAAAATAAAGTTTAAATGTTCAAACCACAGACAAAGCAAGCAATAAAAAAGTATATTTAATTTATTTGATACATGTAATAGAAATTAGATTATTGTTCATACAAAATGGTAGTAGGAATAAAAATCATATAGTGTAATTCAAATATGTCAAAAGTAACCAAATGGAATATTTGATTTTTTATCCCACTTTTTGAGCCTATTCCTCCTTTAATTCTGTCCTTATCTCCAACTTTCCTGTTCTGTAATTAATATAGTTTTGTTCCTACAATTGTAGGGCATCCTTATCACAACCCCATTATCATAAATGTCAGGTTCCTCAAACTAGAATAGCCATATCTACTCTTCAGAACTCTGCGGTAATAGTAAGGGGATTCATGTAATTCTCTAATACTGTCAGCTCAAGCCTACATGTGTGTGTTTTTCACTCCTTTATAAGATTATCAATGGAAAATCAATTTGTTAAGCCAGTGTAAATGGTTTCTAGAAATGGGCATTTACTAGGCTGGTACAGTATGAACAAGTGTTATAAAACATCTTCCCAAAGTCTATGGACATTCTCCCTCAAGTTCAGGGAAAGTCAGGTCCAAACAATTCCTCATTAGGGGCCTGACTAAAACCTTTCTCTCCTGGCTCTTCAGGCCTTCTGATTCTGGATCAGAACCTGGCTTTCTGCTTTATAGACCTACAGATATGTGATGGTCATATTTCTTCAGCCAATAAGATTTAGCATACTTACAGGCAATAGCCCTGTTACTAGAAGTCCTGTTCTTCCATTCATGATATGTTAAAGAATATTACCTTTAAGTCAGGCCCCTAATGAGGAATTGTTTGGAGTAAAGGTAAAAGCTTAAGTCTTAGTCTTCTTTCCCTCTCTTTGCTAAAGGAGTATCTGGTGAACTTTGGAGGGCTGGAGGATTTAGTTGTTTGTTTGTTTTTAATTGGTGTCTTTGTAGTATCTTGGAACAGAAAATTAATCTGAAATCAGAGAATAATATCGCTTTCAAGGGGCAGGTAAGAAAATGGATCAGGTTTTAATGACCAAATTTAGGTATGTCCTACTGGAAGCAATGTAACTTGTAAGGGAATCAATAGATGAGAACAGTGTTGACTTGCTTTAAACAAAAGGTTAGTCTAATGATATATGCCACTCCCTGCATTTCCTATTCATATTGATACTTCAGATTAGTCTGTATATTCTGCTGTATACCACAATCAAATTTGAGTGTTTTGTTGGCACCAAGAAAAAAAAAAACATTTCAGAGAGAAAAAAAAACTACAATTTTTCTACATTTTCTAAGTTATTTTAAATTTTTGGTCTTTTCAGTTAAAAACATTAAGCAGGGGCATGGTTTTGAAATTCAGAAGGTGAGAAATAGAGCCAGGAGATGAATGCAGATTGTTCAGCTTGGGTTCTTCCACAAAATGGAGTATTACAATAAAAATAATTGTAACCTTTTGGACTACGTGTAAGGATCTCAAGGACCTCCTGTGGTCCCCACATTGTAAGGACCACTGTTTTAGATGGGATATAAACTGCTTGAGATAAGGACTATTTCATTTCTGTCTTTCTAGCTCCAGAATACACTGACTGGCACATATTAGGTACTTTGTAAATGTTTATTGATTTATTATTATTTTGATCAAAAGGTTTATGTTCAGTTATTGGTCCTGCCCTATTTGGTTTGGGGACCTTTCTGTCATTCATTTTCCATTTTGTTCAATCCCATTGTGAACTCTGTTTCTAAAATTTCCAAGATTATAGGAATTGTAATATTTTCTCTTGAACTTGAAAAGGCCTATTTTTAAGTTTTTTTTTTTAATTTTGAGATTTTCAGAACACTTCTAAAATTCATTAACTTTTAAAATGTAAATTTCATACATTCCATGGGCTTACTTTGGGAAAGCAGGAAAGAAGTTGTAGAAAAATGATTTTTAGGAGTTTTGTGATTTGCATTCATCTTAAATTCAACTGATAAGCTCTTCTGTACCTGAAAAATACATTTAAAAGTATGCTTTCAAGTAAGATTTTTCCCATTTATAGGGTCATTGCTTCTTTTCCTTCTCTTCTCCTTTCTAAAGTGCCAAATTGAAACTGACATGAAGTTGGCATACATACAAACCATTTTTAACTGCTGTTTTTAATCTTGACATAATCATGAATAGAATTTCTCTGACTCTTAGAGTTTCTCTGCTACTATATATCAGGCAGTTTGGTGAAATGAACCCAAAAGTGTTCATTTGACTCTAAGGGAAACAACTGTTCAAAGTAATCTAAACTTTATTTTTTCCCTCTAGTTGAGCTTATCTCTCCTACTACAGACTTCCATTTATAAGCTTTTTTTTTTTTTTTTTACCCCTCACATTCTCTTTCTTTGCAGCCTCCTGATTTTCCTCGGTTTTTATTCTTGTTGTTGTTATAGCAATGTTTGTGAAAGAAAACATGAAAAACGCAAAGTATAAACACATTTGTCATAAATTTTCAAATTCATCATCTACCTTAGGACAGTTACTTAGACCATTATTAATCAGGGGAAAGATATTCGTTGGTGATGCTAATAATTCTCCTTTATCTGTAATTACTCTGTGATCCTAAGCTTTAATATCTTCTCTCTAAGTAATTTCTTATTCCAGAGTTTCATAATTATAGAACATCAATTTGGGAGATGCAAAAACTAATGTTTTATCTTCCAAAATCCTAAATTCCCCCCTTTTAAAATCTTGTCTATTTAAATGAAATTCATATAAAATGTAACTTAAAGTAAATCAAATTCTAAAATTTATTTTCTAAGATGTTTGTCCCCATATGATTTGTTTACTCTCAATGATATGAAGTTATCTGATCAGTACATCTTTATTAGAAAAATAAAGATGCTTGACCTAAAGGAGGCAAATGTTTTCATATGTTATTGAAATTTTTGAACTCAAAGAATTTTTCCCTTCTCCTTCCTGTTATCTGAGAAAAACAGGGAGAACTCCGTTTAAGAGCAAGTCACTAGCAGGTTTTTTTGTCAGGCAATCTTCATTTACTATAACAGAACCTGTTTATGTGTACTGCATATATATGCACATCACGGACACATGTGCATTCATACCTGTAATATATATGGGAACACATCTTTAATGGACTCCTGTGTGTATGCATGTACATACATGTGCATGTATATACAATGCATATATACATATATGTGTATATTTACACACACACACATATGTATGCACTCCAACACTATTCTTGCCTCCGTGATTCTATTTATGCTCCCAACAGCATAATGCACTTATCAGCACTCCTTTTAGCTTTTCTACATCCTCTCCATCTTTAAAGGCCTAGTTTGAGTACCTAGTTGAGTACCTAGTTGAGTACCTAGTTGAGTACTTCTCTGTGAAGCTGTCTCTAACAACCGTAAATACTAAATGCCAATCAATTTTCCTTTCTCTGATTATCTATAAAACTCAGAATTAAATTGCTATATTCTGCCATCTTTTCCCCCCCCAATGTAAGAGTTTTGGTAAACTTCTATATTTTGCTTTAATGAAAAAAAAAAGCAAAACAAATCAAAATTAGAATACAGGGGATATGTAAGAACACATTCCCTCTTTTTAAAAGAAAAAAAAAAGGAGCTGCTATCTTTTAGAACTAAACCTTAAAGGGAAGAAAATGTCTTAAAAAAAAAAGCTTTCCGTTGAAGGCAACATACAGACAAGGGCATAAATTTGGCATTTGCTTACTAGTGTAGAAATAGATTCTTTCCTCATACTCTCTGCTTTCAAGATTAGACTGATATTTTGTGACATTCAAAGGTTAGATACATTTGACCATTGATGTTATTCTGAGCCATCTACAACTGTGCCCTCCTTACAAATGGGATCACTTTTGCCCTAGTCAAAACACTTAGTATTTTCTAAAGTCTATGCCTCTTAGAGCACCTAGCTCAATGATATTGCCCTATGAGAGCTTGTTAAGAAGTGAACAAAAATATAAAACATCCTCAGTTACAAATGCAAAGACATTTCAGATGTTTCTAGGTCACAATGTGAATGCAGGTGCTTCCCACTGCATCAGTTCATGACTACATATTAAAATATAAAGTGTGTTGGATTTGTCATCAAAGATCCTGAATTCAACTCCTGACTCTACCTCTTACTACCTTTGTAACTTTAGGCAGTCACTTAACCTTTCTCATCTTCAGTGCTATAAAATGGGGGGGGGGGGGAATTAAACTAAATTATTTATAAAATCCCTTCCAGATTTAAATCTATGATCCCATGATCCCGTAATTTCATCTAACAGAGGAGCTAGGCTTACTCAATATATATTTTGGTAAAGTGAATACAAATGCAAATTAAACAATCTCCTCTAAACTATAAAAACAGGGAACCTGAAAAAGTTCAATTTAAAATCACAGAAATGTAAACATAGTTGTTAGCTTTTTCTCTTAAGTGCATGTTTATATGCTACTGTCATTAGCGTAAAAGTTTTAATCTTTCCTATATTTTATTAAAACTAGAGTTGTGTTTTATGGTAATATTTTAGGGGAAGGGGCAATGAATGGAACTCATGATTTTGAATGAGAACCCCAAGACATGTATCATTTGTCCTTTTTGAAGAGGACTAATGACATCATGGGATGATGTCTTGATTTGTTCATGAATTGAATCTAAGTGAGGCAAAGTTGTATAACTTCGCAAGCCTTAGTCTATGTTCCAGTCTTAAAAGTCTAATAACAAGACAAAAGTCAGGATGATGAGTGATGGCCCAGAATAAAGTGAATGACTTTGGTGTCTTCAATGTCTGACTAAGCTTTGTGTTCCAAAGCACCCACTTCAAGTGTTGTCATGGCTGTTGGTAAAAATTGTTAACATACACCCATTCCCCAACAGGTAAGGGGAACTTAAATAAGAGATATTATAATATTGGCATATACTTTTAGATTTGTTTCATAATCATAATCCACAATTAAGTTACTCCCTTCTTTCTGTATCCTGTTGTAGCAGTAACTTGTATGGTAGGGAAAAAAGGTAGAAACTCTGGGGTCAGTAGACCAAGATTTGTCTCCTTGCTCTCTTATTTACTAGCTCCATCAGATTGGAAAAATCATGTAGCCTCTTTGGGTCTCGTTTTTCTTTTTTTTATTTTTCTTTTTCTTTTAAAATTTTTTGCATTTATTTGTTTGTTTGTTTGTTTTTGCTTTTTGGAGGGCAATTGGGGTTAAGTAACTTGCCCAAGGTCACACGGCTAGGTTTTTGTTTTGTGTGTGCATTAAGTGTCTGAGGCCGGATCCAAACTCAGGTCCTTCTGACTCCAGGGCCTACCTTCTACTCACTGGGCCACCTAGCCGCCCCTTTCTTATATTTAAAATGATAGAGTAGGAATAGATGATCTCCAAGGTTGCTTTCAGATTTAAATCTTATGACCTCATCATCACTCCCTACCTCTTTGTGTGGAATTTTTCATGTTCCTTTTAGCACTGTACCCAGAGATCATCATTACATTTAACACACTTTCCCATATATCATAATTTGGTTTAGACAATCCCTCCAATTGGATCATACATGCATTTGCTGCTGTTGTTATGTTATATCAGTCATGTCTGATTCTCTGTGACCTCATTTGAGGTTTTCTTGGCAAAGATACTGGAGTAGTTTGGAATAATAGGATAGATTGCCATTCCTTTCTCCACCTCATTTTACAGATAAGCAAACTGAGGCAAACAGTGAATTGTCCAAGGAAACACAGCTAGTCAGTGTCTGAGGTTAGATTTGAAATTAACTCCTTCTGGATTTAGGACTGGTGATCTATCTACTGAGCCACCTAGCCACCTATACAGGTGTGTATAATACATACACACACATATATGTATATATATATATATATATATATATATATGTATATATATATATATGCACACATAGGTATTTATGCTATTATATCTAGATGCTGATAGTGCTATTCAATAAAAGCTTAATAAATATGTCTAATCCTATGTCCTAGCTGCTAGAAACATCCATTTAGAAATTACCTCCTATCATTTATATGTGTGTATACACATATATGTATACACACATATGCATATATATTTATCTTAAAAGCTTCTACTTATTTACATGTGATTCAGTTAATGAACATTTATTAAGCACCTATTACATGACAGATACTGTGTTAAATATTGGGGGATACAAAAAATAGAGGCAAAACACATTTCCTGTCCCCACGGATCCACAATCTAATGGGGGAGATAATAAGCAAACACATTTGCACAAACAAACTATATACAGGATAAATGAGATTTTTTTCTGATAGAAAGGCACTAAAATTAAGAGGAGTTAGAAAGGGCATCCTATAGATGATGCAATTTTAGTTGGGACTTAGAGGGAATTAAGGAAGCCAGTAGGAATGGCAAAGACAATGCCACAAAATGCTTGGGGTCAAGATATGAATGTCTTTTTCACAGAACAGCAAGGAGACCAGTGTCAATGGATTAAAGAGTATGTGGTTGGGGCGGCTAGGTGGCGCAGTGAGTAAGAGCACCGGCCTTGGAGTTGGGATGACCCGAGATCAAATCCGGCCTCAGAAAATGAGCACCCACACATAAATAATGACTAGCCGTGTAACCTTGAGCAAGTTACTTAACCCCAATTGCTTTAAAAAAAAAAAGAGTATGTGGTGAAGAATAAGGTGTAGGAAGACTAGAAATGTATGTGGTGTCTAAGTTGCGAAAGGCTTAGAAATGTGGCAGATGAAAGATGAAATGACTGAGGAAACAAAGGTTCAATCTCTGAGCATATAAAATTAATTAATCAGTGCATGCCAACTGTGTAACAAATCAAGGCCAAATCTCTTTGGCTTAGGGCTGCACCCTGAATATATGAGGAAACATTTTTTTTCCTCAAATAAGATCAATTAATGAAAACAATGTATACACAAAATTAGGTCATTTGATTTATAATTGGAGGATAAACTAAGGACTTAACAAGTTGAGAGAGGGAGATAAATCAGATTTAGTTCCCTGAAATCAGAAAAAGAGGTGTCCCCACCTCCCATCACCAAGTATCTGTAGTCAATCAAAGGAACATAGAAACAATAACTGATTAACCTGCATGGGACCAGTTTTCAGACAATATGTGTGTGTCTGTGTGTGTGTGTATAAACGCACACACACACACATATATACATATATACATATATACACACACATATATATACATATATACATACACACACACATACACACACACACACACACACACACACACACACACACACACACACACATATATATATATATATGGGTTGCTTGAGATGTATAATTGTGAGAAAACTCTTTGCATCAGTGTTTGGATTTGACCAGGTTTCTGGTCAGCATTACATAGAAGGATCTCTAAGTAGCAGGTAGAGGTGTCCCAGGCACATAAGGCTAAGTTTACACAATGTGATTAAGTTTTCTCTCAGTTCCCACAATTGAATAAAATTTTCTCACAAGGCAAAACATTGAATTAGACCCATAACTGAATAAAAGATAACTGAGCTAGTTCTAGAATTGAGTCACAAGGAGTCAGTGCAGTTTAATCAATTCCCACTAGCACTTGCTGTTCTAATACCCTTAGAATGTCAAACAGAGGGTTTTGTATTTCATCCTGAGGCAATAGGGAGCCACTGGAGTTTACTGAATGAGGAGGAGACATGACTGGATCTTCACCTTAAGAAAATCATTTTGGTGGCTGATTGGGGAATATGTGGTAATACTGTGGTAAGCACTTTACAAATATTATCTCATTTGATATGGAGGGTGGACTGGAGTGCATAGAGACTTGAGGTAGGCAGACCCACCAATAGTCTAGGACTAGGTGATAAGTGTTTGCACAAGAGTGGTGGCAGTGTCAGAGGAGAAAAGGGGAAGTATTTTAAAGATGTTACAAAGGTACAATCAATGGGCCAACAGATTGAATATAGGGCATGAGAAATAGTGTAGCAAAGGACAACACCTAAGTTGTAAGTCTGGGAAACTGAAAGGATGTTTCCCTTGATAGTTATGGGGAAATTAGGAAGGCTTGGGGAACTATTAAGGGTGAAAGAAAATTAATTCTATGGGAATTCTTTATTAAAAAAAGATCTAATGGAAGAAAAAATATTAAATTGCTTTTTAAAAGAAGATGGTCTCCTTGCTATGGGGGAAATAGGGTATTGGCACTACTAATATAGCTTTATTAGAATGGAGGTTTTCTATAATAAACATTTCCCATTCCCAATCTATTCTATGAGTGGAAGCAAGAGAATTACTGGTTACATGACATAAATTATTGAGTATACATTGCATGGAAAAATTTGACTTAAAACAGCAAAATGATCTTTAAAAAAATATTAATAACTTCTTGATCCTTGGAGAGAAACTGATGCTGTAGGTATTAAAAATGAATCAAAAATTCAAAACATATTTATGTTCTTTGGAAATTCAATTTAATTCAGAGAGATGAATCGATATTTAGGTGCTTTGTTATTGAGTAGAATAATATTGCATATTTCTGTCAACATTCCATCTATACATAGCCTGCAACACAGTTAATAGCAGGATATTGTCTAAATTAAATAGTGAGGTTAGTAATATTGATGAGTATGATTCATATTATTTAAATAGGACTTTTGTGGCCAAGAAACAGCTATTCCAATTTGCAGGCTATATTTGTAAAAATACTGAAGATTTATTTTTTCATGAATGAAATAACATAAGTTTCTGAGCAGGATAGAAGACAGACATATAGTTGGTAATTTACTCAAGAAGTTTGAAGAATGTGAATCTTAATCACATATGGAAATTTTCAGAGTTAAAAACCAAGAGCCCCAATGGCGGAGTAGAAACAGCTCATCCAAGCCACTCTGCCACCAGATTCCCCCCAAACTATGTAAAAGGGGACTCTGAACAACTTCTGGAGCCCCAGCACCCACAGAACAACACAGAGAAGCTAACCTCCCGCTGAGGACAGCCCAGCAGCCCTGCAGGAAGGACCAGCTCAGTGGTCTGGGACCTGGCAGCGCGCAGCAGAGTGCAGAGAGTAGGGAGCCGAGCCCAGCCGAGCCCAGGTCCCCGTGAGCCGAGGTTTTAGCCCCAAGGTGGCAGGGCCAGCAGCCATATGGAGGAACCCCAGAACACCAGCAGCTGTGGCGACTCCAGAATTATCAACATAGACATGCCTAGGACAAAGTAAGAGGTTAGTGTCCTATGGATTTGGGACCAGTATTTGGGGAATGCATTGGCTCCCTCCCATGGGGGTTAGAAGCCCCTGAGGAGACACGCCATTTTGTAGTTTTCAGAGGCAGCTCCAGCTCCTGGCCTGTGAACAGTGGGGAGATCCAGCAATCAGTCTTGGGGGGTAATCATTCTTGCTTTAACCTCCCTGGATCTGGATTGTGATCTAGGGTAGAAGTCGTGGGTGGGTTTACAGCTTGCCAGAAACAGAAGTTGCCCCCCACACGTTCGGGACGAAAATTCCTCTATCTGGCCTTAAAGCCATAGTGTGGCAACAAGCCCAAAAGTCAGGCAATTAAGTGGCAACATGCCAAGGCAAAGGAAACAGAAAAATGCAACCCTAGACTCCTATTTTGGGGGCATAGAGCGGGAAAAGGACTGTGAGGTCAGAAGTCCTGCTCCAAAAGCCCCAGGGGAAAACATGAGCGGGTTGCAGGCCATAGAGGACCTTAAGAAGGACTTTAAAAATCAAATAAGAGAAGTGGAGGAAAAATTGGAAAGAGAAATGATAAGGATGCAGGAAAAGTATGAAATGAGGGTCAACAGCCTGACTGAGGAAAACAACACCTTAAAAAATAGACTAACTCAAATGGCAAAGGAGGCCCAAAAGGGCAATGAGGAGAAGAATGCCTTAAACAGTCAAATTTGCCAGATGGAAAAAGAATCTCAAAAGTTCACTGAGGAGATTCATTCCTTCAGAGTTAGACTGGAACAAATGGAAGCTAATGACTTTATGAGAAATCAAGATTCTGTTAAGCAGATCCAAACAAATGAAAGATTAGAAGGCAATGTGAAATATCTCATGGGAAAAACCACTAACCTGGAAAATAGATCCAATAATTTAAAAATTATTGGACTACCTGAGAGCCATGATCAAAGAAAGAACCTAGAAATCACCCTTCAAGAAATTCTCAAGGAAAATTGCCCTGATGTTCTAGATCCAGAGGGCAAAATAGAGGTTGAAAGAATCCACAGATCACCTCCTGAAAAAGATCGCAAAAAGAAAACTCCCAGGAATATTATAGCCAGGTTCCAGAATACCCAGATCAAGGAGAAAATACTACAAGCAGCCAGGAAGAAACCGTTTCAATATTGTGGAAACACAATCAGAATAGCCCAGGACCTGGCAGCTTCTACACTGAGGGATAGAAGGGCATGAAATATGATATTCCAGAGGGCAAAAGAACTGGGCATGAACCCAAGGTCACCTACCCAGCAAAACTGAGTATTTGGTTTCAGGGGAAAATATGGTCATTCAGTGGAATAGAGGACTTTCAAGCATTCTTGAGGAAAAAACCAGAATTGAATAGAAAATTTGACATCCAGACAGAAGAAGGAAGAGATGCCTGAGAAGGTAATCAGGGAAAAGAAATCAAAAGGAACTTATCAAAGTTGAACTATTTACATTCCTGTATGAAAAAGCAATAACTGTGACTGATGATATCTTTCTCACTATGAAAATAATGGAAGAAGGGTGTGTGGTCATATGAATACATATGTGAATGTGTGTGTATATGGTTACAGTTATATATGGATAGAGGGCTTAGGTTGAATTTGTTGGGAAGGGAGAATACTCAAGGAATGAAATTATGAGGTGAGAGAGGAAAGTGGCAAGAGGAGATGGGGAGAGACAGGGTAGGGTAAACTATCTCATGTAGAAGAAGCAAGGCGAAGTGGTTGCAAGGGAGGTGGAGAATAGGAAGGCAAAAAAAGGCAAAACCACATTCTCATTCAATTTGGTTCAGGGAGAGAATGTCATACATACTAAATGGGATATCTCAACCTGTAGCAGAATAGGGGGAAGGGGGATGAGAGGAGGGATGATGGATGGGATGGATGGGAGGGCATCCCTGGGGGGAGGGGAGGTTGGAAATACCCACTATAGAAGAGGGACAGGATCATGTAGGGAATGAACCAGGTGGGGGGTGGGATGAGTGGGAGGGAATTATAAGCAGCCTTGTACAATATATCTACTATGATAATGTTTTGCATAGCTATACATGTACAACACATACTGAATTACTTATTTTCCCAGAGGGAATGGGTGGCAAGGGAGGAAGGGAATGGATCTAAAATTAAATGTTTCAAATAGATATAAATACTATTATCAATACTTTTTTGCATGTAATTGGGAGATAAGGTATACAGGCATTGGGGCACAGAGATTCACCTTCCTCTAATGGAAAAGTCGAAGGGGCTATGGGAGAAGATATGGGAGAGAGCAGATTGGAGGAAGGGATATCTTGTGGGACTGCTATTCTGGGATGGTGGGTAGGGCAAAAACAGGGAAAAAAATTGTAACTCAAAATCTGGCGGAAATGAATGATGTAAACCAGAAGTTAATAAAGCATTTGTTTAAAATCTAAAAAAATAAAAAAAAACAAGAGCCCATGCTTTTTTTGTGTTATGACCCTGAAAGAAATACTTTTTTAAAGAGCCTTTTTCTGTTTTGAAAAGCAAATATCATATAAATACCATTCTTCAGTGCACTGATTTTCCCTTATGAGAAAACATAGATATTCCTTTTAGTTACATCCTTAAATACTACTCCTTATTTTCTTCTAAACACATTTACTGGTTTTCTATTGTGCTTGTTAAATATAATTTTCATAAATGTTATAGTTTAAACATATTAAAATATTATAAAAACATGCCAAAGAATAGTAATTATTATTAATAGCAGTTATGTCATGCTTTAAGGTTTAGAAAAGGACTTTACAAATATTATTTCACTCTATTCTCACCACAACCCTGAGATGTAAGTACAATGATGATCCCCAGATGGAGATGGAGAAACTGAGACATATAGAGAGATTAAATTATTTCCACAGGATCATGTAGTACTTTTGCTTCTGCCTTACTTATTTTTAGGATCCTCCTACATTATCTCCTTCCTTCCTCATCCATAGCTCTATAACTTAATATTGCTATATTCATATCTGTGTGATCATGTTATTTTTGTATAGTTAGTACCATTTCACACATCAAAAACAATATATGCTATGGCTAATTATTTTAGAGCCGAGTTTTGTCTCAAGGATTTTATATATAAACATATTGTGGTAAGGTGTCCCATTCCAAATGATATATACCCATATTTAACTGTGACCTTCAATGCTAAAGGATTGAGTATAGGTACAATGCTATCAGGGTATTCAAGGAAATATTTTTTGGCAAGGGGGCCTCATATTATAACATGTTAATTGTATTTTGTTTTTAAAGCAATTGGGGTTAAGTAACTTGCTCAAGGTTACACAGCCAGTCATTGTTTATGTGTGGGTACTCATTTTCTGAGGCCCAGACTGATCCCTGGTCATCCCGAAACCAGAGCTGGCGCTCTAACTCACTGTGCCACCTAGCTGGCCCTATTCAGTTAATTGTATTCTTAAATTATATAAATTCATTACAATGAAGCAACCAGGCTGTGCACATAAAGTGCAGAGAAGTGAAAAAGCATATGCATATATATAGTACCTACTATGTACCAAAGACTGTGCTAAGCACTTTACAAATATTGTCTCATTTGGTATTTCTGATAGTGCATTAGACCTTGAGTCAAAAAGACCTAACAATCCCCTCCTAAAAGAGCTCCCAAAATGAAAACTCTCAGTAATATTTTAGCAAAATTCAAGAACTCCCAGGTCAAAGAGAAAATATTACAAGCAGCCAAAAAGAAATAATTCAAATATCTTGGAGCCACAGTTAGGAGAATATAAGACATATGGCTTCCATGCAAAAGAATCAGACAGCTTGGAATATGATATTTTGGAGAGTGAAAGAGCTAGGATTACAATCAAGAATCACCTATCCAGCAAAACTTGAATATCATCCTTCAGGGGGAAAAATGGATATTCAGTGAAATAGAGGATTTTGAAGTATTCCAGATGAAAAGATCAGAGCTGAAGAGAAAATTTGACTTTCAAATATAAGACTCGAGGTAAAGAGGGAAGATAAATCATAAGGGATTTTAGAATGTTAAACTTTATGTTCCTACATGAGAACATTACACTTGTAGCTCCTAAAAAAACTTTCTCATTATTAGGGCAGTTAGAAGGAGTAAACATAGTCAAAGGGCGCTGATGTGAGTTGAATAGGATGGGAGGAAAATCTAAAATAAAAGCAAAATTAAGATGTGAGGAAGAATACACTGGGAGAAGAGGAAAGAAAAATATAGAATAGGGTAAACTATCTCAATAAAAGAGGCATCAAAGAACATTTACAGTAGAGGGGAAGATGGGGAAGGTTAGCAGGAGCACTTGAACCTTGGCTAAAAAGGGAACAACATACTCACTTAGGTATAAAAATATATCTTACTCTGCAGAAAATAGGAGGGGAGGGAGATCAGAAAAACTGGTAAGGTGGGGTTGATAGAAGGAAGGCCTATTAGAGGAGGTACAAGTAAACAAGTAAAACACTTTTTGAGAATGGATAATGTGAAAGGAAAGAGAAAATAGGATAAACGGGGGGGGGATAGGATGGAGGGAAATACATTGTTAGTAATCATAAATGAGAAAAAATTAGAACAATTTTCTCTGATACAGATCTCCTTTCTCACATATGTAAAGAACCGGGTCACAGTTGTAAAAATAAGAGCCTTTCCTCAATTGACAAATGGTCAAAGGACATGAATATGCAATTTTCAGATGAAGTAATCAAAGCTATCTATAGTCATATGAAAAAGGCTCTAAATCAGTACTGATTAGAGAAATGCAAATTAAAACAACTCTGAGGTACCAATGCACACCTATAAGGCTGACTAATATGACAGAAAAGGAAAGTGACAAATGTTGAAGAGGATGTGAGGAAAATCAAGACACTAACACACTGTTGGTGAAGCTGTGCAGTGATTCAACAATTCTGTAGAGCAACTGGAAATTATGCCCAAAGGGTTAAAACCATGCATACCCTTTGACCAAGCTATACCAGTCCTAGGTCTGTATCCCAAAGAGATAAACAAAAGGAAAAGAACCTACAAGTAAAAAAAATATATATTTATAGCAACATTTTGTGATGGCGAAGAATTGCAAAATGAGGGTATGTCCATCAAATGGGAAATAGCTGAAATTTGTTATATATGAATATGAGGGAATACTATTTTGCTATAAGAAACAATGAGCAGGATGCTCTCAGAAAAACTTGGAAAAATGAAAGTGAACTGTGCAAAATGAAAAGGAAGAACAAGGACAACATTGTACACAGTAGCAACAATATTGTATGATGATCAACTGTGAATGACTTACCTATTCTCAGCAATATACTGATCCAAGACAATTCTAAATGACTTATGGTGAAAACTATTTTCTCCAGAAAAAAAGAAGTGATGGATACTGAATGAAGATTGAAGTGTGCTTTTTTTTCCTTTCTTTAATTTTCTTGCCTTTTTTCTGTTTTCTTTCACAGTATGATTAATATGGCAATGTGTTTAACATGACTACACATGTATTATCTATAACAAATCGCTT
The DNA here is from genome assembly GCA_011680675.1 of Gymnobelideus leadbeateri. Classification (NCBI taxonomy): domain Eukaryota; kingdom Metazoa; phylum Chordata; class Mammalia; order Diprotodontia; family Petauridae; genus Gymnobelideus; species Gymnobelideus leadbeateri. The sequence goes on along the minus strand of WOXC01005618.1, from coordinate 20,018 downwards.
GCCTTCTCAGTGAGATGGTGCAGGAGAGAATTTGGAAATCAATTTTTAAAATCAATGTTAAAATTATTTTACATGTAATTAGAAAAAATAAAATACTAACTTAAAAAAATTCTTTGACCTCCTCAGTAAGCAAGTCCTCTCCATTGTGGGGTAATCCTCTAACTGTTGAGTTTGTAAATACCCTTAAAACTATTGAGGTTTCTTAACTTGTATGATCTTTTGGTTTTCATATTTACACATGAGCAAAGTTGATGATACAAATCGAATTACATGATTCCATTCTAGAGAGAGAAATATTTGAGAATATAAAGTATAGGGGAATTCTTTGTGTAGTAATGAATATGAAAGTCCAGTAAAAATTGAGCTACCAAGCTATATGGGAGACAGACTACTAGGCGACAGTGAATAAATGAATTTATAAATAATATGTCCTATAAAAATAATGCTTATGAGCAGCTAGGTAGCACAGTGAATAGAACACCAGCCCCGGAGTCAGGAGGACCTGAGTTGAAATCCCACCTCAGACACTTAACCCTTACTAGCCGTGTGAACTTGAAAAAGTCACTTAATTTGGGGCAGAGCCAAGATGGAGGTGTAGAAGTAGGAAAACTCCCTGACTTCTCCCCATAACCACCTCAAATACCTATAAAATATGACTCTAAACAAACTTTAGAGCTAAAGAATACACAAAGTGACAGAATCAAATCTCCTCTTGAAGGAAGCCCAGCAGGCAGATAAGAAGGGTCCACATCAGCATGCTGGGAGGAGAACCCAGCCCCCCCAACCCCTGTGAGCTACACAGGTTTTAGACTCAGGGCAGTGGCAAACAGCCATAGCTGGAGGGACTTTGGGAGAATGGATCACCAGCAGCTTTGGCAGTTTCCAGAATTATCAACCCATAAATGCCAGAGGCAAAGTAGAAAGTCAGTGTGGACTTTGGGAATAAGGAATTGGGAGTGTGGTCTAGCCTCTGCCCCTAGAAGGGAGAAGTGACTGAGGCATGGCAGCCACTGCCACATGGCTGCTTCAGAGCTCTTGGCCTGCAGATCATAGGGAGAATAAGCAACCATTCTGAGGGGTAATCACTCTTGCTTTAACCTGCTTGGATATGCACTGCTGTCTTGGGTGGAGGTCCTGAGTTTTGTGACCAGGTGCCAGAGCCTGTGGAGACTTCAGGGAGGGCACCCAACCAATAGCTCCAGCAACTGTGAAAAACCCAGTGATTTGGAACAAAGCTCACCTCTCTGGAAGCAGACTTCTACTGTGGCAAAAAAAAGGTCAAAAGTCAAGTAATTTAGTGGCAACAAGAACAAGCAAAGGAAGCAAAGCAAGCACAACAACTGAACTTTGGATTGCTTTTTGGGGGATAAAAGGATCAAAGCATGGAACAGGAGGAAGACAATGAAGTCAGAACTCCTGCACCAAAAGCTTCCAAAAAAAAATATGAATTGATTACAGGCCATAGAGGAGCTTAAGAAGGATTCTGAAAACCAAATAAAGGAAGTGGAGGAAAAATTGGGAAAAGAAATGAGACTGATGCAAGAAAATCATGAAAAGTGAGTCAAAAACCTGACAGAAGAAAATAACACCTTAAAAATAGACTTACTCAAATGACAAAAAGACTCAAAAAGCCAATGTGAAGAAGAATGCTTCAAAAAGCTGAATTCTCCAGATGGAAAAAGAATCTCAAAAGCTCACTGAAAAGAATCATTCCTTCACAATTAGATTGGAGCAAATGGAAGCTAATGACTTTGTGAGAAATCAGGATACTATAAAACAGATCCAAACAAATGAAAAAAAAAAATAGAGGGCTATGTGAAATATCTCATTGGAAAAACCACTGACCTGGAAAATAGATCCAAAAGAGATAATTTAAAAATTACTGGACTACTGGAAAGACATGGAAAAAAAAAGAAATCATCCTTCAAGAAATTATCATGGAAAATTGCCCTGATGTTCTAGAATAAGAGGGCAAAATAGAGGTTGAAAGAATGTCCCAGTAACCTCTTCAAAATGATCCCCAAAAGAAAACTCCTATTATAGCCAGGTTCCAGAGTTCTTAGATCAAGGAGAAAATATTATAAGTAGCCAAAAAGAAACAATTTGAACACTGTGGAAACACAACCAGTATAACACAGGATCTGGCAGCTTCTACACTGCAGGAACAAAGTGATTGAAATATGATATTCTGAAGGTCAAAGCAACTGGGATTAAAAACAAGAATCACCTGCCCAGAAAAACTGAGTTATCATGTTTTAGGGGAAAATAAGGTCATTCATTGAATGACCTTATGAATGAATGAATGAAATGGAGGACTTTCAAGCTTTACTGATGAAAAAACATACTTGAATAGAAAATTTGACATTTAGATACAAGAAGCAAGAGAAGGAAGAGAAAGCAAATAGGGGAAAGAATTCATAAGGAACTTATTAAAGTTGAACTATTTACATGCCTACATGGAAAAACAGTCATTTTAACTTATGAAACTTTTCTCAGCATAAGGATAGGTGAAGGGAATGTAAATGTGTGTATGTGTGTGTGTGTGTGTGTGTGTGTGTGTATATATATATATATATATATACATATACATAAACACACACATATATATATACACGCATACATACACACATACATATATATGTTTATATAGGAGGGCATATGCATGTATCAATACATATGTGAATCTATGTACATATGTGTACAGCTATACATAGATAGATGGCACAGAATCAATTGAATAGGAAGGGATGATACTTGAAAGATGAAATTGAGAGGTGAGAAAGGAATATAATGTGCAGAGATGGGGAGAGATAGAATGAGGTAAATTATCTCATATAGAAGAGGCAAGGGGAAACTCTTTCAATGGAGGGGAAGAACAGGGAGGCAAAAGAGAATGGGCCAACCTTATTCTCATTGAATTTGGCTTAGGGAGGGAATGATATACACACTAAATTGGGTATCTTGCCCTACAGGACAGTAGGAGTGAAGGGGATGAGAGGGAGGATGATGGAGGAGAGGGCAGGTTGCGGAGAAGGTAGTTAGAAGCACACACTTTTGAAAAGGGATGGGGTCAAAGTAGAGAATAGAAGCAGTGGGGGGTGGGATAGGATGGAGGGAAATAAAGTCAGTCTTTCACAGTATATCCACTATGGTGATGTTTTGCGTAGCTACATATGTACAACCTATATTGAATTGCTTATCCTCCCAGTAAGGGTAGGTGGTGAGGGAGGAAAGGAAAGAATCTGGAATTCAAAGTTTTAAAATCAAATATTTTATATACATACATATACATATATATATATAATTATTTTATATGCAACTGGGAAATATGATATACAGGCATTGGGGGATGGAGACCCAGCTTGCCCAACTGGAAAGCCAGAGGGTTGGTGGGGGAGGATATAGGAGAGAACAGATTGGGGGAGGGAATATACAGAGAAATTGCTGATTTGGGGTGGTGGGTAGGGGAAAGACGGGGAGAAAATTTATAACTCAAAATCTTGTGGAAATGAATGATGTAAACTAAAAATAAACCTAAAGTTTTATTTAAAATTAAAGAAGAAAAGTCACTTAACCCCAATTGCTGTGCCCTCCCTCCTCTAAAAAAACAACAACAAAAATATCATAATGTTTAATAGGAATCCTAAAAAAAAAAGGATCCTAATCATATTAAGTTCACCCAATTATTCATATAAAGAGTATAATACTGGATTATTTGGGAATTTTTGGACTGCATTATTTTGTGCGTTGAAGGAGAGGTAAGAGAGTGTATGAATGAAAGAAAGCCATAGGACAGAATAAGGGGTATGGAGGAGGAGGAGAAGAAAAAAGAAAAAAGGAGAAGAAGGAAAGCCAAGGAAAGAGAAAGAAGAGGAGAGAAAGAGAGAAACAAAGAAAGTGAAAGAAATGAGGAGGGAAGGAGGAAGGAAGATTTCCAATCAAAGCCATGAGGCAGGCCCAGAGCTCTCCTACTCACCAGAAGAGCAGGGAAGAAAGTAGGTGCTCCCTCACCCTGCCCATGAAAGGGCAAAAGCAAGCAAAAACATATATTATTAGAAGCAAAGCAAGAGAAAAACAGTAAAAAAGGTCAAAGATCAACATTCCATGGGGACTAATAAATATTTCCCGTCAAACTAAATCTCATGCTCAGTCATGTCCCTTCTCTTTGCCACATTATTACCAATACTTAACCATATCGGAAACTTTAAAGAGATGCTAGGCCCTCCAAGTTGAAAATTCTGTCAATTAAAGTCAGTTTGGCAGGGAGTCAAAATACAGCATTTCTTCTAATTTCACCACCATCATTGCAAGAGCAGAAGGACATTTCACAAGAATATAGGCCATTTTGTATTTCGATTGCCTGGGCAATGTTCAAATAGTCTACACTTAGTGTTCAAACTTGCTCCTGTGCCTATATTTTTCAACTCTGGCCTTAAAAAATTCACACAACTTATTGCATGGTTTTGTTAGATGGCTTTTCAACTTGGTAGAAGATGCTAGAATCTGTGTTCCACTGGAAAAGCTTTCAAGAACACAGGATAACCCATCTATCATGATGAATATTCAAGAACATTTTTCTGGTGAATGGCAGTATCAGAAAACTCTGAAGAACTGAAGGACCCTCTATAATCTGTTTTGATTTGTCATAGTCTTTAATAAGATATTAAAAAAAAATAAAAGTAGGAAAAACTGACAAATTTTCAATGAATGCAAATTGTATAAATTCTTCATGAACAGGGAATGCTTCATTCTCAGTGTTATTATTATTTTTTGCTGGTGCCTAAGCAGAACTCGTAGCACATAACATATACTTAATGATTGAATTATTGATAAGTATTTTAAAATGGAAGTGCAATGCATGACTTTGTTTTCTCTTATTTTAAAAAAATTCTTGGAAAAATTAGTTTATTTTCTCCTTCACATGCCAATAATGACCAAGTTGACCGATATTCTAAGAGAGCTTCATTGCAAGATATGCCTGTAAAGGAAAAAAATTCGAATTCAAATAAAATTTTCCCTGTTATGCCCTTGGAAATAACCAGTTTTGCCACTTAACTAAAAACTTCCCACTACGTATGTTCTTCCCAGTATGCATGAATACAAAGCCGCATGTTAAAATACAAAAATCATGGTTGTAATTGGAAATGTAAAACATTTATAATTACATTAAGTAAAACAGCTGAGAAGTCTCCAAATGCTATTTTCATTCTGTATGCTTTGTTATTTTGCTATTGTTTGGAATATAGAGTTCAAAATGTATTACTGTAGAAGAGCATGGGACGGAAGCATGCTATCATCAAAAGTATTAATATTTACTTATGTGGAGCCAAAACATTAATATGGTAATGTGTAAATTATTGTTATCATATTCGTACATTTCACAGCCGTTCTAAGATAGCTTTCATTTCTAGTGCACCTCATTTGTATGTTGTGCCACTTATTTGTCATTTAAATTGGTAATTTTGCATATAAAATGTGAACACTTTGTAATAATATTCATAGAGGAAATTGCAAATCCCAGACAATACCAAAGCATACGTCAAAGTACTGGCCAGCATTAAAAAAAAAAAAAACCCTGCAAGAAGAAACAAGCTCTAATGAATTAACTCAATACCTGCTCATCCAGGATATTAAAAGAAGCAAATAAACAAACAGAAACAACAACAACAAAAAGCCAAAAGCAAAAACCCCGCAGAGCATCATCCACAGTAAGCCTTGCCCAGCCTTGCCAGAGAGAGGAGATGGGATGCAGCCCTGGATCTTTCTCTCTGCACAGACCAAGGTACAAGAGGTTTAATCAATGGGATGATGCATTGGCCGGGCTATTTGTGCTGCCTGAGGGTAATGCAGCAAGGCAAAGCACCTATTTGGCAGTGCTGCAGGCAGGCTGCTTTAGGCTATAGAATAATTATCCAAAAGAAATTATTCACCCAACAGTTTACAAAGGAAATTAATTTAAACTAGTGCTTCACACTTGGTAATCAAATTGTTATTCTTTCATGGTGTACTAAATACACATTTTCCCTGGAAATAGCTGTGCATTTCCTTGTGACCAATATGTAGAGCAATTACTTTTTTCCAGATTTTATCTGTATGTATATATACAAAGATAAACCTGCTGACTTCAATGAGACCTATAACATTTCCCCTATATACTCCAATAACCTTTTATATGCAGACAGAAGCATACCAGCCCCTTTGTCCAGGCTGGAGCTGACACAGGCCAGTCCCTTGGAAGTTTAGGTTCAATACTAGAACAAAGTGAGACATTTATAGGTTAAACAACAGTTAACAAAAAGAGATTTACTTCACCATTGTGAGGATTTTCAGCAATGAGAGACATTGAAGACACCTTGAATTAATTCAACTGACTGAAACCCCCATGTCTCACCTAATAATCATGATACATCTTCCAAATATGAGTGCTGTTGGCATTTCTCATGGCTATTTTGTACTCAGGTGATCAGAAAGTTATGTTAACAGCCTAAGCCTTTAGTTTCCTGACTAAATTGAGTCTCCAAGATGGTATCAATAACTTTTATGGAAAATCTAGCCTAACTGACATGCAGAGATATTAGGATATTGTTTCTACCATACAAGCCACACTTTTTTCTCATGCTTTCATGGGGAAACTTTGAAAGAAAACTGTCTTTGACTATATGTCTGTCTGTCTCTCTCTGTACATATATATGTGTGTGTGTGTGTGTGTGTGTGTGTGTGTGTGTGTGTGTACACATATGTATGCATGTATATATTTCAGTACATTAATGCCTTTCACATCAGGAAAGAGTGCAGCAAAATACTCTCAGAAATTAAATGCAGAAATTCTGTTTTACTAGGTGTGAGGGTAAAAAGTATATAGTTAGAAAGATAAAGAATGGTTACAAAATCCACATATGTCTAGCTTAAGAGATAAGCCTTAGAAGTTCTTTAGCCATAAACATCTCTGTCCAATTGCCCAAATCCAGGAAATTCTGAGCCTAGGTCTTTTTCTCCCTAACAATCCTTCTGTCTTTCTAATTCCATCTGTTTTCACTCCCAGCCTGAGCTAGAGCTTTTCCTGAGCTCTCATCTTTCTAGGCAAAACAAGTCCCTTCTGTCTGCTTTTACCCAGTTCAGATGCAACAGTATCCCAGACTTGATTCTCCTAAGATTCTAAGCCTCAGTAGCTGGCTTTTACAAAAAGCTTCATTACTCTCTCAGTTCACTTCTCTTCAGAACTCAGTCACTGACATACTATTTTTTCTTTCCATTGGAACACTAGTCTAAACCAGAGGTAGGTAACCTGCAGCCTTGAGGCCACATGTAACCCTTTAGGTCCTCAAGTACAGCCCAAATAAAAGGATTTGTTCTGTGAAGTTTGATTTTAGTCAAAGGGCCACACTTAAGGGCCTAGAAGGTCACATATGGCCTCAGGGCCACAGGTTCCCCACCTCCAGTTTAGACTTTTCTTTACTATTTCCTTAGTTTAAATATAGTGCCCTTGAACCTATTTGATATTTTAATATAATCTCCTTGTGAGCCTTATTCATATTTATATTTTCATAGCATGATGTCATGTATATACACATATATGTATATGTATATATCTAAATATACCCATACACACATATATGGTGCTTAACAAATGTGTGTTGAGGGGCAGCTGGGTGGTGCAGTGAGTAGAGCTTCAGCCCTGGAGTCAGAAGGACCTGAGTTCAGATCTGGCCTCAGACACTTAATGCACACACAAACAAAAAAACCTAGCCATGTGACCTTGGGCAAGTTACTTAACCCCAATTGCCCTCCAAGAAGCAAAAAAATAAAAATAAAAATAAAAAATAAAAATAAACAAACAAACAAACAAAAACAAATGTGTATTGAAAAAGTGATCGAATGTTTACCCACTTGGCTTTTTAAAGCATCTTTCTTTGGGATGCAACTATTTCTATCACTCATATTCAGGCTTATTATAAATAGGGTATTATCCTAGGCTCTATGGGAGATAGATAGATAGATAGATAGATAGATAGATAGATAGATAAATAGATAGAAAGATAGATCGACTTCCTCTCTAACCTCAGGAAGTGTACACATTTGCTGGGGAGATAAAACACAAGTGAGAAGTGATTTTTATATTGCTGGGCTTTTTCCTTGAGTCATTTATAACCCTTTCACTTTCCCTAAACTTCCATGGAAATATTTTGCTTCCTTAGATCCTTCCTGCCTTCTTTTTTTTTCTTCCTTACTTCTTTCCTTCCCATCTTTCTTTCTCTTTCCCTTCTTTACTTTCCTCCTTGTTTTCTTTTCTTCTTTCCTTCCTTTACAAAGCTGAGAGTTCAGTTATTACTGAGATGAGAAAAGAAGGGCAATTGGCCTGTGGAATAGGAAGGATACTGGCAATACTCTTTCTGACAATGATACCAGACTCTCTTACCCCCTGAAGCTGAAATTTAGCCAGTTATATAAGTAAAGACAACCCAGGCTTATGAACTGGTGCTTCTTACCTGACCTTCCAACAGAGCTGACAGTATTGTTTGGAGAGGATGAAAGAGAGCTGGGGGATACTTCTCTGTGGCAGAACAGTATAGATCTCAGAAGTCTGGTTTCCTGGGAAGTTTGCTCTGTGTATCTGTGTGTGCTTCCTGATGTTGTGTTTGTCCCTGGGAAAAATATCATGCTGTGGACTATATTTCAAGTTGCTGGGAGTCTTAGAGTTTGGGCAGTAACTACACTGTGTCATAGAACAGAGAACTGCTATATCCTTGGAAATATTTTCTGAGCCCTTCCCTAATTTACCTGTGTCAGTTTTCAAGGCCCTGATACTTAGTAGTAGGAGAAACAAAACACAAACACAGATAATATGTAAAATTTTCTAGTGAGTGCATTAGATATTTCAGTGAAATGATCTGCAATGTTGTTGATTTTGGTATTCCTTATACTAGTGCAGATCACAAATATCCAAACCTTTTCATCCTATGTGACTTGTACTCATATCCCCTAACCCTACTGGTAGCACCCTTTTGTGTGTTGCCTTCCCTCATTAGATTGCAAGCTCCTTGAGGGCAAGATCTAATTTTATTTTTATTTTTCGTATTAGAATCCCCAGCACTTAGCATAATGACTGACCTAAAGTAGGAACTTAAATGTTTATTGGTATTCTATTAAATCATTCACAGAGGAGACATTGGACATTCTGGGGCCAGGAGAGCCTTCCTTGTCTCTTGACATTGTGAATATGGATAAGGTACAACAGCTATTTATAAATTATTTCCTGCTCTCACTGTATTGCTGAAATACTTTTTTTTAAGTCATATTTTTTTTTTCTGGTGACATAGACCACTTCTACCTAAAAAATTTTGGACAAGTTTTAACCTATGTGCATCTACAATGTATTCCAACTCTGTTTGAGTGACTCTCAGTTTTAATTACTCAGAGACTATGGTATTCCATAAGGAACAATTATATAATATTACCAGAAGTATATCAGTTTTAAAAAGATGGCTCATTGTTTCAGGGAGAACCTTAAGATCATTTAAAGTATTGTATGTATTCCTTTAAAATGTTTTATAGCAGCTCCTTTTTCATATCACTATGACTGATTTCCTAATTGCATCCCCTACACACACTAACCAATAGTCAAACCAAATATATTAGTATATTGACCAGGTCTACAAATCTATGCTTCTGTTCACTCACGTTTTCCACCTCCTCTTTGTTCATTAGAAGGAGGTATGTGTTATTATTATTGAAATCATGTTTGATTACTAAACTGAACAAAATTATGAAATCGTTCAATATTATTTTCCTTTATTTTAATAAGCTGTAATAAATATATATTAGTTCCTTAATATGTGATCTAGGCAGGTATGGATTGGATGGAACAATTTTAAATTATTTTAAATTTGAAGTAGTTTAAATTATTCTTGTACTGATTACTTACTCCTATAGCAGTTCATATATGTGTCCCTAAATTACTTTGAATTCATTATACTTGTCATTTCTTATGTGAAATAATATTCTTTTGCATTCACATACAACAGTTTTCTCCACCATTCCAGAATCAATGAATATACTTCCTTTCCACTTCATTGTCATTATAAAAAAAGTGTCAAAATAGATATTTTTGTATTTATTGACCCTTTACCTCAGCGTTTGATCTTTGTGTGATTTACTCCTATTAATGACATCAATAAGACAATTTTTTCTTTTTCTTTTATTTCTTAGTTTATATCATTCATTTCTTTTTTTAAAACAAATGCTTTATTAACTTCTGTTTTACATCATTCATTTCTGCCAGATTTTGAGTTACAATCATTTTCCCCCTGTTATTCCCCTACCCACCCTCCCAGAATAGCAGTCCCACAAGATATCGCTTCCTCCAATCTGCTCTCTCCCATATCTTCTCCCATACCCCCTTCGACTTTTCCATTGGAGGAAGATGAATCTTTGTGTCCCAATGCCTGCACATCTTATCTCCCTATTACAAGCAAAAGAGTATTAATAATAGTATTTATATATATTTGAAACATTTAATGTTAAGACCTCGAATTTCAGATCCATTTCCTTCCTCCCTTGTCACCCATTACCTCTTGGGAGATAAGTAGTTCAGTATATGTTGTACACGTCTAGCTATGCAAAACATTATCATAATAGATATATTGTACAAGGCTGCTTATAATTCCCTCCCACTCATCCCACTCCCCACCTGGTCCATTCCCTACATGATCCTGTCCCTCTTCTATAGTGGGTACTTCCAACCTCCCCTCACCCCAAGGATGCCCTCCCATCCATCATCCCTCCTCTCATCCCCCTTCCCCCTATCCTGCTGCAGATTGAGATATCCCATTTAGTATGTATGTCATTCTCTCCCTGAACCAAATTCAATGTGAATGTGGTTTTGCCTAGCCTTCCTATTCTCCCCCTCCCTTGCAACCACTTCCCCTTGCTTCTTCTTCATGGGATAGTTTACCCTACCCTGTCTCCCCCCATCTCCTCTTTCCACTTTCCTCTATCACCTCATAATTTCATCCTTTGAGTATTCTCCCTTCCCAACAAATTCAACCTATACCCTCTATCCATATATAACTGTAACCATATACACACACATTCACATATGTATTCATATGACCACACACCCTTCCTCCATTATTTTCATACTGAGAAAGATATCATCAGTCACAGTTATTGCTTTTCCATATAGGAATGTAAATAGTTCAACTTTGATAAGTTCCTTTTGATTTCTTTTCCCTGATTACCTTCTCAGCCCTCTCTTGCTTCTTGTGTCTGGATGTCAAATTTTCTATTCAATTCTGGTTTTTTCCTCAAGAATGCTTGAAAGCCCTCTATTACAATGAATGACCATATTTTCCCCTGAAACAAAACACTCAGTTTTGCTGGGTAGGTGACCCTTGGATTCATTCTCAGTTTTTTGCCCTCTGGAATATCATATTCCATGCCCTTCGATCCCTCAGTGTAGAAGCTGCCAGGTCCTGGGCTATTCTGATTGTGTTTCCACAATATTGAAATTGTTTCTTCCTGGCTGCTTGGAGTATTTTCTCCTTGATCTGGGGATTCTGGAACCTGGCTATAATATTCCTGGGAGTTTTCTTTTTGGGATCTTTTTCAGGAGGTGATCGGTGGATTCTTTCAACCTCTATTTTGCCCTCTGGATCTAGAACATCAGGGCAATTTTCCTTGAGAATTTCTTGAAGGGTGATTTCTAGGTTCTTTCTTTGATCATGGCTTTCAGGTAGTCCAATAATTTTTAAATTGTCTCTCCTGGATCTATTTTCCAGGTCAGTGGTTTTTCCCATGAGATATTTCACATTGCCTTCTAATCTTTCATTTGTTTGGATCTGCTTAACAGCATCTTGATTTCTCATAAAGTCATTAGCTTCCATTTGCTCCAGTCTAACTCTGAAGGAATGAATCTCCTCAGTGAACTTTTGAGATTCTTTTTCCATCTGGCAAATTCGACTTTTTAAGGCATTCTTCTCCTCATTGCCCTTTTGGGCCTCCTTTGCCATTTGAGTTAGTCTATTTTTTAAGGTGTTGTTTTCCTCAGTCAGGCTGTTGACCCTCATTTCATACTTTTCCTGCATCCTTCTCATTTCTCTTTCCAATTTTTCCTCCACTTCTCTTATTTGATTTTTAAAGTCCTTCTTAAGGTCCTCTATGGCCTGCAACCCACTCATCTTTTCCCCTGGGGCTTTTGGAGAAGGACTTCTGACCTCACAGTCCTTTTTCCGCTCTATGCCCCCAAAATAGGAGTCTAGGGTTGTATTTTTCTGTTTCCTTTGCCTTGGCATGTTGCCACTTAATTGCTTGACTTTTGGGCTGTTGCCACACTATGGCTTTAAGGCCAGCTAGAGGAATTTTCGTCCCGAACGTGTGGGGGGCAACTTCCGTTTCTGGCAAGCTGTAAACCCACCCACGACTTCCACCCTAGATCACAATCCAGATCCAGGGAGGTTAAAGCAAGAGTGATTACCCCCCAAGACTGATCACTGAATCTCCCTACAGTTAACATGCAGGCCAGGAGCTGGAGCTGCCTCTGAAAACTACAAAATGGCGTGTCTCCTCAGGGGCTTCTAGCCCCCAGGGGAGGGAGCCGACGCATTCCCCAAAATACCGGTCCCAAAGTCCATAGGACACTAACCTCTTACTTTGTCCTAGGCATGTCTATGTTGATAATTCTGGAGTCGCCACAGCTGCTGGTGTTCTGGGGTCTCTCCAGCCGGCTGCTGGCCCTGCCTCCCTGGGGCTAAAACCTCGGCTCATGCAGACCTGGGCTCACCTCGGCTCCCCGCACTCTGCATGCTGCCAGCTCCCAGAGCGCTGCGCTGATCCTTCCTGCAGGGCTGCTGGGCTGTCCTCAGCGGGAGGTTAGCTTCTCTGTGTCATTCTGTGGGTGCTGGGGCTCCAGAAGTTGTTCAGAGTCCCCTTTTACATAGTTTGGGGGGAATCTGGGGCCAGAGTGGCTTGGACGAGCTGTTTCTACTCCGCCATCTTGGCTCTGCCCCTCTATATCATTCATTTTTACAAGATGTTGAGTTACAAATTTTCTCCCCATTTTTCTCTTGCCCTACCCAAAACAGCAATCCCATTGAATGTACCCTCCCCCAATCTGCTCTCTCCTATATTTTCTGACACTTTCTAGCTGAGTGTGATGGATTCACTTACCCTCTGTCTGCCTCAGTTCTTATCAGTAAAATGAGATATTTTTAAAGATCTTTGCAAACTTCAGAGCACTAAGTTTTCATCATCATCGTTGTCATCATCATCCTCATCCTCATCCTCATCCTCATCATCATCATCCTCCTCCTCCTCCTCCTCCTAAAGTAAAATCCAAACCATATCATCTTCCTACTCAGCAAAGGCTCTTTTTCACCTATAGGATCAAATATAAAATCCTCTATTTGGTGTGTTTTATTTCACCTTATCCTTGTATGCTGTGTCATCTAATGATATTGACTTCCTTGTTTCTTGCACAGAGCACTCTATTTCCCAATTCAGGACATTTTTGCTAGCTATCCTCCCTGCCTGGAATTCTCTTCCTCTTCATCTCTCCATCCTGAATTCTTTCAAGTCCCAGATACAGTCCTGTTCTATAGGAACTCCAAGGTAAAAGGGTAAAAGTATCCCTTAGTGCCTTCCATCTATTAATTATCTCTAATTTATCCAGTACATAGCCTGATTATACACAGTTGTTTATCAGTTGTTTCCCTAATTTACTCATTTAACCCCTTGAGATCAGGGATTATCTTCTGCCTTTCTTTGTGTCCCTAATTTTTAGTACACAGCTTAGCACGTTGTAGGTATTTAAGAATTGCTTTTCGACTTATTTGATACACGTTATTGTGCAGCCATATAGGTTAGCTTGCTATTCCTCACACCAGATACTCCATCTCTCTGCCAATGCATTAGCTATGTCCATGCCAGAAAAAAAAAGTTTTCTTCCACATTTCTCTCTCTATATTGCAGATGCTGATTTCCTTCAATACTTAGGGCAAAACTTTGTATGGTAAACATTTCCTAGACTCCTTAGCTCCTAGTCCCATTCCTGTCCCCCTGCCCCATTTATCTTGTGAACATTTTTACATATTTGATATATATCTACATTGATATCTGCTGTTTCCCCCTTTCTAATGTAAGTTCCTTGAGGACAGAGACTGTTTAGCTGTTGTCTTTGTGTTGCCAGCACCTCTGGAAACATGATGATAATTCTTATGAAGAGACTTCAACAAGTAGATTTAGAAAACTGAATAGTGGCACTATGTTTTGAAAATTGGTAAATATAGCAGTTGAGATAGTGGGTAAAGGTTGACTTTGGCTGTGAGCTTTCTAACAGTTGATATAGTGTAAATAGTCATTTATACCTATGTTTTATTCTTGCTTCCATTGTTAACAAGTAGCATATTCCAAACCAATGTTTATTTAAACCTAGGAGATTAAGGGATTTTATTTATAGAAAGAAATGATCAAAAGCTTATGAGAAAAGAGGTTCTACAGTTAAATATTTAATAAGCTAAGGTGTGGGCTCAAGGCTAATTGATTAATTAATGATGAAGCTATTACAACTTCAGCAATTAATAAGGAAACATCAAAACATATCCCTTGATTACCATAGTACCCTGGATGAGAATAAGAAACAATGAGCTAAAATCATTTGACTAAGAGAGTATTACCCCATCTAGGCTATGTGTAAGAGTTGATTCAATAACTGATCTTGAAGGTCGACCATATAAAAATCATCTCTTTTATTCTCTGCACAGTTATACCAAATAGCTTGATCACTTTGGTTTTGTCAAGAGTGAAGTTATGTCCCCTATGATCTGGGATGAAGATTTAGCAGGAAATTTTCTGGGAAAGATAAATCTGGACAAAAAATGGAAAATGCCTCACTGAAGTCCTTAGCCTAGGCAATATATATGATTGAACAAATTTCTCTATAAAAGCCACTTTTCAGGATATTTGGAAATCCCAAAGCTTTTCTTCTTCTTGGGGATAGGGGAGAGGGTGAGGAGTCAAAAAAATAATTGAACAGTTTCCAGAAGTCTCTTGAGGAACTCACGATTTCTTTATACCAGAGTCAGATGAATAAACGCGCAGGATAAAGCATCATCCCTGGAGTTTGGAGGAACTGATTTCAAATTTGTCCCCAGACACTTTCTAGTTGTATTAGACCTGGGCAAGTCACTTAATCTGTTTGCCTCAGTGTCCTCATTTGGAAAACAAGGATGATAATAATACCTATCACAGGATTGTTGTATCAAATAAGAAAATATTTGTAAGAAGTCAGCACAGCTGTATACACCTTATTCCCTTCCATTCCGTTTTTTACTGAGAAGGCAGCAAGAGTGAACAGAGTTGAATGCTATCTAGTCTTTCATATGAACGATATCTGGCTCTGGTGTATGTACTTCTCAAATGAATTTCCATACAGGACCAGGAATTTAGCTCCCAGGTAGAGCTCTGTGAAGTGTGATTGTGGACATGGGTTGAAATGAATAAAGTGCATGGGTGGAGGGAGGAGGGTGGATACTGACCAACATGTCATTCAGATCATTAACTCTAGGTACCCTGCCCTTAACTATAAATTTGACTTTATGCAGATCATTTAAATTCTCTGAAGCTTAGTTACTTAATATTAAGATAAGGAGGGGCATTATTTAGATAAGTTATTAGAGATGAAAGTGCACTTACTCAAGAGTTGAAATTCAAATCCCATCCCTGATACTCATTACCTCTGATACCCTGGGCAGGATAGTCAATAAATAAGCATATGTTAAGCACCTGTGCCAGAAACTATGCTACTATGTGCTAGGAACACAAAGAACAGTAAGATACAGATACTGCTCTGAATGTGCAGATAATCTTATGGGGGAGAAAACACACAAACAACAACATACAAATAAACAATATACAGGATAAGTTAGAAATCACTGGCACAGAGAAGGCACCAGAATTTAGAGGGATTAGGAAAGGTTTCCTGTATAAAGTGGGATTTTAGCTGGGAAAGGCTCAACTTCATAGACCCTCTGCTTTCCCATTTATAAAACAAGGGAGTTGGGATAGAGGTCCTCTAAAATGCCATGCAGCTCTAGTTCTATGAGCCTATAATCTCCCAGATGGAATTCAGCTAGAAAACTCTGTGATTCTTTGATTTATGGCACTTGAAATTTTTCGTGCCGTTATGGGATACCTTACTAGAGGAAAGTTGGAGCTCACAGTAAAGATAGTCATAAATTGGAGGATAAGAATGATATGGAAGGAGGGTTAAAATTAACATTAAGAACATCAATGAGGCAAACTTCTCCATGAACAGTAAGGCTTACAGATCAACTTACAGATCCCAATATACTAAGGAGGAATGCTATTCTGTATGGGGCAGAGGGCCTAAAATTATATATAACATAGAATTTCACACAAATATTTCACTCCCCACCCCCAAATGTTAGGGAAGGAGTATAGACCTTTGATTTCATTGGTATAGCCAAATTCAGTTAAGGAAATAGCTTCTGCCAATGTACATGAGCACCAGTTCTTCAATGTATCGTCTTAGATGGTTGCTCAGGGTACCAAGAGGTTAAATAATCAGAGAGCTAGTCTATATCGAAAGTCTGATTTTAACACAGAAGCCACTATGCCATATTGTTTCTGATGTCATATACAAATAATATGTCATATGACAGAATTGGATTAGAATTTTGGATCATACGTGATATACATACATTTACACATACATGTGTATGCATGTATGCATGCATATGTGGGGAATGAAAAACAACAGACAGAATTAATGGACAATTAATAATCAATTAATTAGTCTGGTCGGCAATTAATAAATTAACAGTTGGTGATTTCTCTTGGTAACCAAACTAATGGAGAATCTTGAAAGCCTTAGATACTTTTTTGAAAGGGAAAATCAGTCCTAACTTGTGGAAATTTAATGAGGAGGTGGGCTAGGAATCTTCAGTTCTTCTTGCTGAGAATGTGGCCATCTCCTTCAATATGGACAGTGGAATCCATCTATATCCAGATCACTCTCGTTGGTTTTCTCCTTCATAAGTTAGGTCACCCTAAATTCTAATGGAGGACAGTGGCTCATAGTCCTGTGGTAAGAACTAGTTTAGATTGGATTCTGTATATATTCTAAACAAAAGTTAGGTCTCCTAATTAGGTGAGGTCTCTCTAAAGATTGCAGAACATATTTGTTTGAGGGATAGGACAATCTTATGGTGACCTACAGGGACTGACTTTTTACAGGGGATAGGCTATATAGCCATCAATGTCTAATATAAGTAGAATTACTAGTTGTTAAGGTAAGCCCATAGATATTCTTTGTGTAGACATGCTTCTACCTCATGAAGAATAGGTAAGAATGGTCCTATAAGGAGCATCTCATAAAGGGTGTGCTTTGTTTCTTCTAGATCTTCAACTAGTCTTTGTGAAAATTTCCTCCACTTCCTACTCCCACCTCTAAGCAGTTGTTATGGATTTACTTGCTTCTTCATTTCTCTCCAAGGTGGGTTCCTGAACTTTTGGACTTTCTCTGCCATTCCATAGAAACCTCTTCATCCTGGAAGTTTCCTTCTACCCCTGGACTCTACATATTGGAACTACTCTAGAGACCCATGGCCTCATCCTCTAATTGCTTGTTTCCTTCTATAACCTCCACTTTGTGAAGGATGTCCAGGCCACCCATATCTTCATTCTTCTTCAGGATACACTCCTAATTCAATGGACTTTCTATACCATGTATCTTCCAAGTACTTTCATCTGCCCTGACACCATTTCCTCCTGAATTTTCAGCTTCCTTTTCTAAATAGTCTTCCTTCATTAGGATTGTCTTTCTGTTTGTATTTCCTTTCTCATGATTTCACATGGTGCCTTTCTCATAGTATATACACACATGCATGTGTATATATGTGTGTACTCTGTGTGTGTGTATGTATTATTTTCTTTTGGGGAGGGGAGGAATCTCTAGATCTACCACAAGTTTTAATACTTGTCAGTATTTTATTTTATTTAATCTCTACAGCTTTAGTTGCTGAATTAAGACTTTATGCCAGGGCTAGGATCCATCTTCTGTGCTCCTGGATGTGGTGGCCTGCTCTGCTTGATCTTGTCCTCAGTTCCCTTAATTCCTGCACTGACTGCCACCTTCCAGGGACCTAAAGTCACCTAATCTTTGAGATTCAGACCTTCCTGCTCTTCCCCTCCATTGTAACAGTTTTCTCTTGCCTCTTTTATATGAGATAATTTACCCTATTCTATCTTTCCCTTCCTCCTTCTCTCCTTATATTACTTTCTCACCTTTTAATTTTATTTTTTAGATATCATCCCTTCCTTCAACTGATCCTGTGCCCTCTATGTATACATGTACACACATATACACACACTCACATATGTATTTATACACACATACACCCTCCTATATATATATACACACACACACATACACACACACATATATTCCATTCAACTATCCTCACACTGAGAAAAGGTTTGTGATTTATAATTATCATTTTTCCATGTAGGAATGTAAACAGTTCAACTTTAAGAAGTTCCTTATGCTTTTTTTTCCCTGTTTACCTTCTCATGCCTCTCTTGCTTCTTGTATTTGAAAGTAAAATTTTCTTTTCACCTCTGTTTTTATTTTTTCATTAAGAATATTTGAAAGTCTTCTATTGCATTGAATGACCATATTTTCCCCTGAAGCATTATAGTCAGTTTTGCTATGTAGGTGATTCTTGGTTTTAATCCTAGCTCCTTTGACCTCTGGGATATCATATTCCAAGATCTTTGATTCCTTAGTGTAGAGGCTGCTAGATCTTGTGTTATCCTGATTGTGTTTCCACAGTACTCAAATGTTTCTTCCTGACTGTTTGGAATATTTTCTCCTTGACCTGGGAACTCTGGAATTTGGCTATAATATTTCTAGGTGTTTTCTTTTTGGGATCTTTTTTTGAGAGGTTACTGGTGAATTCTTTCAATTTCTATTTTGCTGTCTTGTTCTAGAATATCAGGCCAATTTTCCTTGAGAATTGTTTGATCTTGGCTTTTTTTTTTAATCATGGCTTTCGAGTAGTCCAATAATTTTAAATTTATCTCTCCTGGATCTGTTTTCCAAGTCATTGGTTTTTCCAATGAGACATTTTGCATTGCTTTCTATGTTTTCATTTGTTTGGATCTGTTTAATAGTGTCTTGATTTCTCATAAAGTCATTAGCTTCCATTTGATCCAATCTAATTTTGAAGGAATTATTCTCTTCAGTGAATTTTAAAAATTCTTTTCCCATATGGGCAATTTGTTTGTTTAAGGCATTTTTCTCCTCATTGGCTTTTTAAGCCTCTTTTGCCATTTAAGATAGTCTATTTTTTTAGGTTTTATTTTCTTCAGTATTTTGGGGGGGTCTACTTTAGCAGGTTGTTCACTTGCTTTTCATGATTTTCTTGCATTATTATCATTTCTCTTCCCGACTTTTCCTCCACTTCTCTTACTTGATTTTCTTAATCCTTCTTGAGCTCCTCCATGGCCTGTAACCAATTCATATTTTTTCTTGGAAGCTTTGGATGCAAGAGTTTTGACTTCATTGACTTCTTCTGGTTCCATGTTTTTATCCTTTCTGTCCCCCAAGAAAGATTCTATGGTCTAATTGTGCTTCCTCTGCTTACTCTGCTCACCTTGCCAGCCAACTACTTGACTTTTGCCATGGTAGAACTCTACTTCCAATATGGAAAGAACTGTGTCCCAAATTGCTGGGGTTTTCACAGTTGTCAGAGTTCTAAGGTGGGCCCCTCTCTACAGCCACCTCAACCTCTGGCACCTAAATACTAATTTCTAAAAAAAATAATGGTTTTATTTTTTTAAAAAATAATGCAAATAACACCAAAGTAGAACTAAAATTATATTTTTAAATCTAGACATTTTTAGGGGGCGGAGCCAAGATGGCGGAAAGGAAGCAGTAACCTCGCTGAGCTCCTCTGTCACTAAGTCCAAAAGGGTAAATCTGAGCAGATTCCGGAGTGACG